>OZ038321.1:1144827-1494119 GCA_964035795.1 Pterobdella sp. o SKG-2022
TATGGCTTTTTTTTTTAAATAAATGTATGAATCCTCAATTGATGTTTTTAAAGTTTAATTTCTATAAAAAACATACATAAGGTGTCTCTTCAGCTCCTTGCCTTAGCATTTTCTCATTATTATTATTATATTAAATCTACTGTAAAATCAAATTTAAGCAAGAAAATAATAATCAAATGTTTTATTATATAAATACATCTTTAAGTGAACACAGAAACAAACCAAACACCAGGAAGCAATAGATGTGGAGGAGGGCATAAGCGAAGAACAAGCTTCACGACTCGCCAAATCACTTGGATTCAAAGGAAACCTTGTTGTACGTTAACAAAAGTTTTATTCATATGGCGCAGAAAAACTGGGGTTCTTAATCGCTGCTCAAAATGCTAACAGCTGACCTCCAGGCCTATCAAATTACTTTTACTGAGTCTCCACAATTATTTATTATGCTTATTATTATTTTTATGATGATGATGATGATGATTATTATTATTATTTTTGTAGAATGAGGCAGCAAAGCAGATCATCAAGTTGTACAATTTGTTTTGCAAGATTGACGCTGTTCAGATTGAAATCAATCCCTTTGGAGAAACCAAAAAAAATCAAAGTGCATTTTTAATACTGGTATTGTGAATCATAAAATCATGACAATATTAGAATTTTTTATTTTGACAAAGCTTTTCGATATATTCTATATCATCATCAGATAACAAATTTTGAGGCTAATTGTTCACAACTACTGTTATTATTGTTGTTATCATTATTTTTAATAGAAGCACTAGTAGTAGTAGTAATAGTAAATAATCATCCGCACAAACAACACAGTTGTATGTTTTGATGCAAAGATCAACTTTGACGACAACGCTAAATGGAGACAGGAAGAGATTTTCAAGCAGGCTGATGAGTCAGAGAGTGATCCGAGGGAGGTAATCGGGTTGTCGGCTTGTTGTTGGTGTGCTCGACAAATAGCGCAGGTATTATGCAAGAATCGTGGTCGTTAGATCATCAAATATTAATGGTCATACATTTTCATGTGAAGAGGATTTGAACGTTCAATGGTTAGGAGTAGCAGAGGTCGATGAAAGAATATATCTGGGATAAGTGGTGGTTTTGCCAGTAGTTTTTGTATATATGTAAAAACGGTTGTGATTTTTCCGTCTGCAATATTGTTTTTTTTTCTGAATGTTGATATTAAGAAAGTAATGTGAGTTTCAACGTTATATACACGTAATGAAGCATTTTAGAAAAGTTTTATATTACGCGGATAATTATATCATTCAAGGTAGAAGCAACAAGGAGTAATTTGAACTATATTGGCCTGGATGGCAATGTAGGCTGCCTAGGTTGGTGCTTATAATACTTTAAGTTAATTGTGTGTGGGTGTTTATAACGTTCATGTCTCAATCCAAATTTAACTGTATTGTTAGATAAACTACAAACATTAAGTGTTACAGTAGAAATTTGGTATAAACTGTCAACATACACAGTTTGCCATTCTGTAATTGCACGTAAGACACCAGACCGATATGCCTATATTTTATATATAACTTTGACATGGTTTTTAATGGAAAAATGATGAAAACAATTAAAGAAATCTGTTCTATAGAAGATATGAAGTCCCAACAATAAGTACCACACTGTGAAACCACCCTGTGAGAACGACTGAGCTCTTGAAAAACTGGACGGTCTTGTTGACATCTGAGAAACACACCCACCAATGACTAGGGTGCTTGGTGTTGAAAAAAATATGAAGTCCAGGGCATGACGTTAAAAAGCACCTTTTTAGCATCCTATTATTTAAGCCTGCAGTTTGTGGGGCTGTTAAAATCCAAACGATCCTTCCCTCTTCTCCAGTTATCTTTTGCGGTTAATAACTTCATATGTCAAGCTAATTTTTTGAAATACTCCACACAGACTGTTTCATCAGTCTGCTTTCATCAGGCTAGTTTTTGGACATACGCAAAGAAAACATCTTAAGATCAACATTAACAGCCTAATGATGAGGATAAAGTACATTCTTGAACTACACGGTGGAACATGGGGTAATAAAAAATAATGAAGTTGTTACATTGTTTACTCATTAACACCAACTTGAAAGTGAAAACCAAGGGAAAAGTACCCACTTTATAACCAATATTGAATGGTCTCAGTTCAGTACTTTCCATCACATACCTGTAAGATTTTAATTCTTCGAGCCAATTGAATTCAATTTAATTGAATATATACATGTAAAAACTGTTAAGAGAACTTAAGACAAATTTTTATGCCCAAGGCATACGCTGATGACGTTAATTTCATGAGCAAAGAGGGACTCGAACCGAATACAATCAATCAATCAATCAAATCCTTTTTAATAGCCCGTTGTTCTTTACCAAGAATTGGGTTTTTTAAAAAGATCTATCTCGAAGTCGGTCTTTCCATTCAGAGCAATTGAGAGGATCTGCACAAACCATGTCTAGTTTTTTTTGTCATCCAATACAAGATTGTTCTAAGTTTTTTATCAGCCTTCTAGGTTTCTTACAAGAATCTAACTTTAACTTCCACACCTGCAAAATCCAACCAGCGCTATGCTCAACGTGTCCGAACCACCTTATTCTGCTGGTACGTAAAACTACTTTAACATTTTAAATGCCAAGTTTATAAAGTAGAGAGTCAGAATGAAGGTTATCATTCGCTCTAACGTGGGAAAAATACGGGAAAACTGGAATTACAGATGAAGACCACAAAAAAGAAGACACTCAGAATTGATTTAGACAACAAGTGGATGAAGCGACAAAAACTTTGCATGCTTCTCGATACGAAACAAGAGTGAAAAAAGCGGAAGCATTTAACAACAATGGCAATGCTAAAACGTTCTTTTCGCTAACTAAATGAGTTACGGTTCCATCTTTTTCTTTGCACATCCGACACTTAGCTGATTCTCTACTGTGTTCGATTCTTGCTTTACGGTAGTTAGTTCCAAGAGCTTAGCCTCCTCTTGAACCATTGCCAACGCTTCTTTGAAGCAAAATCTTTAATTTGTCTTGTAAATTGTCTGTGCATAGCTTCATTTGTCCACTTTTTTTTCCCTTCTTTCTGTTCCACTTTAAATTCTGATTTTGAACATTCCCTATTAATCTTCAAGTATTTTTTAATTGATGTCATAATTTTGTTGGAACTATTCAAAATATAGAAATTGGTGCTATGTTCTTCATGTAATGTAATGGAGTATTTATAAAGCGCTTTTCCTTGTAGTTTAAAGCGCTTGCTAGAAATTTAATGTAGCGAAAATACACTGTGGAACAGGAGCTAATTGTCGGCCCACACGGGATTGAACCCGGTAACTTTAGATAAGTAGTCTAATGTTCAACCATTGAGCTATCATATTCTATGGTATTTTTAATACTCATTAGATTTTTTTCTCCATCTTTTCTATGTACATATAATCTGTCTATATCAGCTTTTGGGTGCAAAGCTTCATATGCTGTCATTATCTTTATAGTTTTGTGGTCGGTGTTTTCGATTTCATGTTTAGTCTTATTATTATTTATTATAATAATAATTATCATTAGTATTAACAGTTTTATTTAAAGAAACTCAAAAAACTCATAGCCGCCCTACCTAAACAATACCCATCTACGCACCAACTATCCCACCTCTACACAACCATTAGTGAACGGAGCAGGCTTAGCAATGGCGACAATGGACATAATAAAGTTGCATGGAGGAGAGCCTGCTAACTTCCTTGACGTTGGAGGGGGAGTAAACGAGCAACAAATCACCAGTGCTTTCAAAATACTTGGAGCTGATACAAAGGTTGGTGTGTAGAGGGTTGTGGAGAAGGGGTGGTTAGGTTATTGTGTGGTGGCGCGTTATGGGTGTGTTAGTTTTTTTGCATGAATGAGTGTGATGAAAATATATTGTAGTAGTCAAATAGTTTTTCACGTGGGAGAGGCTTGGATACTGTGCGTAGATGCTTCATGCACAGTTTGTATGCGTGTTTTTTGGTAAGTAAAATTCGGTTCAATTCTTTTATGGTATGTAGTTTAATTGGTTCTTTCGAAATCTTTATATTTCTTATCAGTAATTAGCTGTATTTGAACTAATAATAAAAACAAAAACATTAATAATTAACCTTCAAATTTTCACTACAAAAACATTTCAAAAAGCATGCGCACAGACAAATACACAGGCACAATCACTTTGCTGGGTGATCTACCTTATGGATGAGGCGCAAACCTGCAGAAAATTTATTAGTTTATTTATATATATTTCGATGTCTTTTGGTTGGTCGTCTTAAGAAATTTTTTCAAACCCTTTTGTAGACAATCAATTGTAAGCTTGCTAGTTCTCCTCACTATATAATAATCTCAGGTTAAAAGCATCTTGGTGAATATATTTGGAGGAATAGTGAATTGTGCAATAGTAGCCAGAGGTTTGGTTGGTGCTCTACAGAACAATCCCCACTTCAAAATCCCCGTGGTAGTCAGACTTGAAGGTGAGTGTTTTCAACATCACATGCATTTTACATATATATCAAATTTTTATTTTGAATAAAATTGAAAGTATTTAAATGTTTAAACTATGCGAGAAAATAATGCTGATGTAATGAGGGGTGTGTAGAAAAAAAGAATTGATTTCTGTTGTCTGCAAGAAACTCGTTTGAGGCCTAACCTGAAGTTAATTGACGAGTCGACGGAGCCAAACAAAAAGCTCAAAAAAAGAGTTGAAGAACCAAAAGTTTATTAAAATTTTTGAATAATACGAGATAGTTGATTTTTAAGAGTGTCAATTATTTTATGAAATAAATTGTTTTTTAAGAGCTTCAACCCAACGAACCGACACTGGCATTTGAAATGCTTCTTTGCGCTAGCAGATCTATGGAGCTTTATCCAGGTCAAATTGAGTTACATGCTCTACAAGTCCTGGTTGATTAAAGAACACTTGAGACTAACCTGTAATTCACAACTAAAGAAACTGTTTTGATGCTTTAAATCGCTCTAAATGGAAAGCCAAGCCTCGTAATAAAATTTTCTAACAACTGTACCACCGATTTAAAAATAAAGGGGTACAAAAAATGATTTGAGTGGTGGTTTAATAGTTTCGTATTATAGTTTGTAAGAACACTAAATAAGTGAAAACTTGAATAACTCGCAGGCACTAACGTGCAAGAAGCCAAACACATCCTTCTGACTAGTGGAGTGAAAATTGTCACTGCCAACGATCTCGATGATGCTAGCGTAAAGGCTATCAACCTTGCTACGTCCTGAGTGCTGCACTATTTGTTTTATTCTACTTGGAGTTTATTATTATTAGTTTCAATATTCTTTTATTTTTCTCATTATTTTCTTGATTCATCTTTCAAGTTTATATCAATAATTAATCAATTTCTTCATCAAGGGAAGATTCTTCATAGTTTCTAAACGCATTTAAATCATTATGTTCTGACATTAAAACGTTCAATTTCAGTGATTCAGTTTTTTAAACGCTATACACCATAAGACCTTACAATGGCCGATCATGACAACGCCACTGACCCTTTAATTTCATTCATATTACAAAAGCTACTTTAAATAAATTTTACACCATTCATTAGTAAAAATACGCTAGTTATTTTCTTTACTAAAACACTAACTTGCAACTGAGGTATCACCATAATGTATTTGAAACCTTTGTATTTTCTCTATTTTTATGTTATTTTTTAATGGGTAATTAGTTACATTTTGGTACATTTGACTTCATGTTATCTTGTACAGCAAGATCTTATCATTATCAACTCAAGCGCCTGATATGTAGCAGTCATATAGCAGCTTAGCAGAATTTTTATCCACATTACCCTATATTTTGTAACTGTAATGATGAAAATTATAGCCGATAAAAAGCGGTAATGAACATAACAGTAATTTTTCTTGAATCTCTAATAATTGATTATGTTGTGCACTTTAACTAAATGAATATGCAACTAATAAATGTCTATCAAAATAAAGAAAAACATATCATGTAACTTGATATCCTACAGTAGAACGTTGATTGCAATTGAATTTAATAGATGATTGAAGGTTAAATAGGTAAAAAAATAAGTGCACAGAAACAAACGTAACAAACACTCTAAAGACCACGGTAGAAAATTTTTAACAGCTATATATAAATATATGATTTTTCAAAAAAACAAAAATATTCTATAAAATAGATAAATATTAATAATAATTATAGATTCATAAAGTTCCCGCCATGTTATGTTTATCGAAACATACAAAATCTAAAAATAAATATTCAAACTAAGCAAATATTCCTAACTCCCTCACCTTCCAACATCTCCTCACTCAGCACCCTCCCATGTCTCTTGCTCAATACTCCATACATCTTTCCTATGTGCGTGTGTGTGATGAACGTAGAAAAATAAATAACTTTAGTCAAGAAACATAAATTTATAAATAAAAAAAAATAGCAAAAATAAACTACATTAAAACACATCTACTACTACCACTACTACTACTAGTAATAATAATAACGATAATAATAAAAAAAATAACTTCACTATACCGAGTATCTTCTTAGTGGCGTGGATGCCACACGAGTACATGGCCCACATAATTCGTTGGTGTTGTTTCTGGAAACTTCTGCGACAACATATCTTCATTGCAGCCATTAAGATACCCTTGTAGAATATTATTTCGTTATCTTTGTCTTCTTTAGTGTCTTCTTCCATTTCCTCTTCCTCTTCTATGCTTTTTTTGTTTGCTATTTCTTCCGGGTTTTCCACCTTTGTGTGATGGGTAGTGTTGTGTTGAAGGAACTATTGCTACTACTTAGAATGAAGGTATCATTATCAGATATTTTATGAGATGTATTGTATATGAGAATAAATTCTATTTTAAATATTATAATACCTTTTTCCTGTGTTATAAAATTTAATTGGAAATTTGAAAATTTTATAACAATAACATAACCCCTACCACATTATTGCAAACATAAAAACAATAATAAACAAAAATAACAATAATTAGCAGACTACAATTATTACCGTAATATTATTAAAAAAAACAAAAAAAATAACAATCACCAACATAAACAAAAAAATAATAACAACTACAAACATAAAAAAAGTAATAATAACAATGACCGACCTTATGCCACTGGTGAATGACGAAAGCGAGCCCATACATGGGTTCCTCGCATATCGGACCCGCCTTCACCGCCATCTCGAAACCATTTATTATCGACTGGTCGTGCGATCTTAAGCTGGCGGGTGGAGGGGTGGTAGGATGTGAAATAGAAACAGTAATGTAGGAATAGGTTGGTATTTTAATGTATTGTTTTGTTTGAATTGTTGAAGAAAGTTGGTTTATTTGTGTACCTAGGTATATTCTTTATTTTGTTGGTGTATTTGTGTTTATGTGTATGTCACAAATTTTTATGTAATCACATGTTGTATTTAACTATAAAAATTTTAACTATCTTTTTCATAACCCCCGACCTTTCTACCACCCAAAAACCCCTTCTGCCTCCTCTACTCACCCCGCCTCTAGTCCCTGGTTCATACAGACATCGAAAAAAGAAGGCCTCTTGTAATCACCCACATTATTGATTAGAACATTGGTACAGTCATAAGCCAAGTCTATACTCCACACCCTATCCACCCACCCTGCCCAAATATCCATCCCCCCACCAGTTTGGCGTGAGTCTGTGGGGAGAGATTTTGTAAGTTCTTCTTTGACTCGTTGCAGGTTTTCAAGCATTATGGGGTTTTTGATATTGCTAGAGTACGTTGATTTTTTCATTGAGAACTCCTTGAGGATTTTTGAGTTTTGATGTAGGGTTTGTATGATTTCTTCAGGCAAGGGGAGAGCTTCGACTCTCAAATACCACCCCTCTCCTGTCACTAAATCTACGCTCTTGCTAGCTTCCTGGTGGTTTTAGTGATCTTTTATCAGTCAAAAAGAAGCAATAGTTTCAATCTCTATTAAGGTTTTTAGTGTTACCCGTTTATACAACTCCAACTATAACCACCCAACTTCAACATTACTCGCACAAGCCTTTTCACCCTCCACCTCCACTCCCCTTACTCTATCTCTTTTAATAACTTCAATTATCCTTTCTCCCCCCCCATCTAACTTTAATCCCAACCTTACTCCCACTCAATCCACCTCCTCCTCCACTCCTAACCCAATTCTTTCCACCCCTCCCCCACCTTCTTAACAGCAACAACCACCTCATTGACCCGATCAAGCAAAGGTGGAGGCACAATGGTCTCCCTGAAGGGTACTGTGGGCGATGATACACACACCTCGATCTTTGCGAAGCTATAGGGATAGGATGATGCTGATATGGGTGGTTGTGATTTTGACGGTGGTGATGATGGAAATGGTGGTGATGATGATGATGATGGCAGTGGTTGAGGTAATCACTAGCAGTTATCAACAACAACAATAAGAAGATTGGAGAATAACTGCTGAAAATAATTATGACTCACCGTTGTTTGAGGTCATCAAGACACTTATTCAGATGTACTTCTCCTGTTTAACGTGTATCATTATCATCAACATCATGATCATTATCATCAACATCATCAATCAACCTAGCGTATCACAAAAACATCGTTGGCCCGACGTCACCACCCACCACACCATTACTCCACCTTACTACAACATCAAACAGCCCCCATTCCACTATATTACATTTACCACACGCCACCATTTTTTCATCTTACTAAATCACCAAAACCATCACTACCACTGCCACACCACCCACTCGCTCTTCCCCACCACATCAAATCTGCCCACTTCCCCCCTCTCTCCCCCCCTCTAGTACATCACCCTCACCACACCCCATCCATCCCCCACCTGAAGCAAGCAACACATGCTCCCCACTCTCCTCAACCTCAACTTCCAAACATGGATCTGACTGCCTCAACAACCTTAAGCCCTCGAGGAACACACCCATGTCACCTAGAGGTGAGTGGGTGGAAGGTATTGGAGAATGAAAAGAAAAACAGCATTAATAAACAAAAAAAATACTAACAACAGCAAAATTTTTAATAATAATAGTGATAATAATAACAATAAGTGAAGAAGTAGGATGATGATTATAATGATGAAAGATAAAAAAATGAAATATTAACATCATCCTATCAGTGTCATAAAAAAAGTAAAAAAAACAATAGAAAAAAATAATAAAAAAAACCAACAACAACAATAATAAGTCTAAAAAATAAAAAAACAAAAATAAAATAAAACAACAATAATAATAATAACCAGGTCTCAGCGGCTCCACGGCAACTCTGACGATAGATGACTCAGCAGTGACGTCAGAGTATGAAGGGGTGTATAAGAGGGAAGATAGACATGCTGTCCTCAAAACGTGTCTCTCTAGACCCCCAATGCCTGAGGTGGTGGTGATAATAATTATAAAAATAATAAAAAGAAAAAAAATAAAAAAAATACTGATGAATATTAACAAGAAAAACGACAATAAACATTGACTAGTGCTTTCATTTACCCTCCCTTTTCTCCACACAACCAACAACATTCTCCCCTCACATCCATTACTTTTCCTTCTCTCACCCACAATCACCTCCAAAAAAATTTTCCTCTCACCCTCACCACCAGCATCTCACAGCCACTGTCCAACCAGCACAACTTTCTCCCACCACCCCCACCTAGTATATTTCCAGCAGACACGGCTTGCACAGGTTCCAAATCTCTACCCATCATGAGGTATAAGTGCGGGATGGTACATTTGAAGATGTTGAAGTCCTTAAGGGTACTCTCTTCATCACTACCACTTTGACTCAACTGGTGGTGATGGTAGGAGATGGTGATGACAGGTGTGGTAGTGGTGAGAGGAAGTGAGGTGGTGGGTGTAATGATGTTGGTTACAATGATGACAATGATGGTGCTTGTTAACAGTAGAATTATTTTTTTTTAAATTTTATTATAAGCTATTTTATTATTTTTTATTCATATTAATATCATTTCAACCTTCTCGATGAGGTGAGGGACGTTGGTGGGGTTGTGTTTTGGACTCAAAACATACACGCTATCACCTTCGTTGTTATAATAAAATAATAATAAACTTATTATTATTAATATAATAATAAAAAAATCTAAATAAATAATAAGAATAAATACAACAAAAATAAGCGATTTTTAAAAAATAAAAATAAATTAAAAAAAAATTTTTTTGAATGAAACTCGATGAAAAAAAAGAATAACAATAGCAATAATAATAATAACCTTCCTTTATAGTTCCGCTAAACACTCTACCAAAAGCTATGAAGGCGTGCTCTTCATTGTTATTTTTATTATTGCCGATATTATTATTATTCTCTTCATTATTATTCTCATTATTATTAATAGTAGCATCATCATCATCATTATTGATCTTGTCAGTCTCACAGCACGCATTCTCTTTCATCATATCCTGTCTCATCGCTTCTCTACGTTCTGCTATCTCCTGCATCGTTAGAGGTCTGTGTGAGTAGAAGGGGGAGGTAGGGTGATGGGGAAAACTAGGATGGGAAAGATGGGAAGAATGGTAGGGTGGAAAGAGAGGTAGGGTAGAAGCGGACAAAGTGGAAAGGGAAAAAATCTTGTTGATTGGGTAGAAACAAAGAAGAAATGGGGAAAGAGAGATGTGGCAGGTGAAACCAGGGTGAGAGATAGAAAGTGTAATTTTTTTTTTGATTGAAATTTGAAAAAAAACCCACTAATATCAACCCACGTCTTAGCGCGGTGGTTGGCACCAATTAAAGCCTTCTATTTCATATCCCTCACATAACACCCTAATACCCCCCCCACAAACCGATGTTTATTGGTGGGCAGTTCAGAGTTGAGGAAGGGCACCATTTTGGAAATGAAGATGATAAGTGGTGATGTTGAATCACATGACCTAAATGCTGAAGTGTGGTGGTGATGAAAAAAAAAAAAAATAATAATAATAATAAACCTTCTTTAAGCTCAATAGTCTCCTTTGGAAGGCTTTCTTCACCGTTCGCACACACAAATCTTTAATAAGAATAATAATAAAAAAATAAAAACAATTATAAAAAAAAGAACTAGCCTATGTATTCGTTCCTCTGATAAGTCTTTTGGACTGGGTACAAAATTTACTACCATATCTGTAGCAATAAAATAATAATAATAATAACAACAACAACAACAACGTAAAACGTTATTTTTTTATCAAAAAATTATTATTGTTATCAAAAATAATAACAAATGAAGATAAAGGGTCAAAAAAATATATATAACAGAAGAAAACAAAACAGAGAATTATACAGGAAGACAGACGCATAAGCAAAAACAAACAGAAAAACAGAAAAGCAGACGAACAGACAAACACCCACCCAATATGGCGGGCGTCAATGGCAACCATTGCGTCATAATGGAGTGTAGGGATGTGCGATGATCATTCTGTTGTCTTAGCTTAACTTTTAAACCTAACTTACTTACTATCTTCTCTGTTAAGTCTTTATCGCTAGAAGGAGGAAGGGGGGTGATGGTGGGTTGGGGTGGTGGACAAGGGTGGATATGAATCTTAATCATAGATGATGGACGGTACTGATGAGCTGTTAGTGGTATCAATGGGCGTTTAGTAGATCAGTTGGTATGAATAGTGTAATTGTTAGGAAATCATAGTTAGGGGTACCTCTACCTATCTATCTATCTATCTATTCAGCCACCCACTTCTTGACAACAGCTTCATAGACTTTCCATATATTTTCTAAGACAAGCTGCTCAAACAGAGATTTCCGCCCTTTTGCCTGATGGTGAAGATGCTCAAATTAAGACGGTGTTTGGTTAATGGTGGTATAAAGCACCCGAAATTGAACCATGAAGGCTAGCAGATAATGATGGTGGTGATGATGATGATGATAATGATAACGACGATGATGAAGGTGAATGATTTAAATTGAGAATCAAATGATTTTTAGTGTACTCCATTTTTTGCGAAATTTTCATTCAGATCCAGTATCATATGCATACATTAGTACCACTAAAAAATTAATTATTAGCCCCACCACCATCATTACCACCACTATCAGTTCTACCACTACCACCACCTCTCCTTCACCCCCCCCCCCCAATCACACTGACCTTTGCTCCAGTCTTCACCACCTTGTTCTTGACATCGAGATAATGATCGCCCCACAAACCTCTCAACAGCTCCTTCTTTTCAACACCCACCTTGTCACTGTACAAGTCCGAGAACTGCTTCAGACTGCGGTGATTGGTCAGTTTGGTTGTTACTATTTTTAGTATTATTATTCGTTTTTTTTATTATTACTGTTATTATTTTTGTTCTTATTATTACCTGAAGCCCCAACCATGGAAAGCACTGGCAAACACCACACTGCCTGTGATAAAAACAAAAATGATAATAACAATAATGATATTATTATTTCCTGCAATCACCATCATAATCATAAATAAAAACAATAATAAAAATAAGATGAACCCACCATGCTCAGGTGAGAAGTACAATTGTGAGTCATCCAGGTTAACCATGCCATTGCACCAGTCATCCAGCTGGAACTGGTTGGGTTGGTACAATGGCAGGTAGGGTGTGAGGGTGGTGTGGGTGGAAGTGGTTAGTGGGTGATGACGTAAGTAGGAAAGTGGGGCTTCAATGAATGAAAAGGTGTGATGGAAGAGTTTTAATAATAATAGAAATAATAATAAAGATAATAAGAATAATAAAAATATTATTATTTTGTTATTATCGTTACTAATATCATGAACTAACCGAATCTTTATTTTGATCTGCTACCCTTTTCTTTGACTCCTGCATAACAATAATAATAATAGCAAAAAAAATAAAAACAAAAATAATAAAGTAAATAACAATGACAATTATAAAATAATATAGAAATAATAAAAATAACAATGAAACATAATAACACACACATAAGACCGGGCGTACACTTGATACGTCACCAGCTCTGCTACGTAGGCGTTTACCTGGGTAATAATAGCAATATTAAAACTAATAGTAATAATAATTGAAATAATACTAAAAACTAAGAAAATAACAATGCAACAATAATATCAATCAAAATAACAATAACAATACTACTACTACTACTAATAATAATAATAAAAACAATAATAATAAGAAACCTGTTCTACGATATGCTGCAGTTTAAGTTCAGCTTCGGATGGTTCCAGGTGTACTTCTGTTATCAGTCTGTTGTGGTCAGTATGAGGTGGATTATGGATAATATGAATATCATCATCATCATCATCGTTTTGCGTGTGTTTCCATGCTAGCATGGGTTGGACTGAGTAGTAAATAATAATAAAAGCATTACTATTACTATTACTACTACTACTACTAGTAGTAGTAATAGTAATAGTTATAATATTATTATTATTAATAACAACAGCAACAGCTCACCTATCAAGCTTGTTGAGCACCAGAACGACTTTCAACCCTTCCAGCCAGGCTTGTCTCAGCACTGATTTGGTCTGACAACAACAACAATAATAATAATAAACAAATAAAATAATAAAAAATATAGTGATTAAATAAAAATGATACTAAAAGATAAAAAAATGGACACAAAAAAACCATGACAAAAAAAAATAAAAAATTATTTCAAACAATCAATAATCATAAAAGTAATAATCTCACCTGGGCACAGACCCCTTCAAGCACATCGACCAATAAGATGGCTCCATCACACAACCTCACAACTGATGACACCTGATTGGTTGATTAATGAACACGTGTTGGTTTATTATACTGCTGTAAATGCCTCAGTAATAACATTCATACAGAATACAGTATACACCACCATTATACATACAGACGCAGCCTACATCATCCTTATAGATACAGACGCAATATACATCACCATTATACATACAGACGCAGTATACATACAGACGCAGTATACATACCCATTATACATACAGACGCAGTATACATACCCATTATACATACTAAATTATATACCCCGATTCCATCAACAGAAATATTTTGTAGCATCATTAAATAATCTAAACCCCCCCTCTCAGCCCTCCTACAACAGTAATAACAACCAGTCCCATTATATGACTCCTTCTTCTCCACCCACCACTCACCTCGCCATTGAAATCAATATGCCCCGGTGAGTCTATGAGATTAATGAGGTGCTCCTGATTGGCTGAGGTGGTGTTGGTGGTTAAGTTGTTTTATTTATGATCTTTTTAAGCTGTTTTATTTATTATTTTTAAAAGCGTTGTATAATAATAAAAAGAATAATAAAACTAAAAAAGATAATAATAATAACAATAACGTAAAGGGCAATCCTCCTTCAAAAATAACCATTGCTTTTACAAGCAGTGTGAAAAAATTGATAATAAGAACAGAAAAATAAGAATAATAATAGCAAAAATAACAATAATAATAATAATAAAGGCCTACCAGTAGGGTAGTAGAGACTGATGGCACTGGATTTCATGGTGATGCCTCGCACTTGCTCATCTTCCCGACTGTCCATGTAACGCAGCTTATGAATATTAATATATTAATTAGTTGGCAAATATTAAATAGCTTGTGAATATTAATAAGGTTTTGAATACCTAACTAGACTGAGAACTACTACTACTGATAATAATTATGGTGTAAATCATTATAAAACCTTTCCAGCCAGCTTCTGTGAGATGAGTCCATTGCTGGAGATGAGGGCATCTGCCACAGTTGTTTTTCCTGTGGTATCATGGTTATCAACTTATATTTATTGGGTATTAGATAAAAATACATATCCTCATCATATAATACCTGGTATTTGTTATGGTATTATGTACTATGGTATTTTTTTAATTGATGGAAATCCAAGTATTTGGGTAGTGAATAAATAGGTATTTTATTTTTTAGTTTCAAATTATTGGTATTGTGCGCAAGTATTTTTTCATATATACTTGAACGCAAACATATTCTTTTATAACTAGTTAAAATAGAAAATATACAGTTGAACCAAAAAATAACTTTTTTATATACAGTGAGCACAAAAATGAAAGTTTTAAAAATTATAATATTTGCTAATTATAATATAATTAGTTGAAATAATAAAATCTTTTAGTAACAAACCATGATCAACATGGGCAATAATACAGACATTCTTTATCTTTCTCGTCTGCTTTTGCAGTTCTATTATTTTATCTGCCGTTACTTTCATGTTGAGAAGTTAATTTTTTAAAATGTAGTAATTAAGAGTAAAAATGAAGTTTAAATGTGTTGAAATAATTAAATCATGTTACGCATTACTTTACATTACGCAATACTTTTTGGTTCAACTAAATGCCAACAAAAAATAAAGTTAATTAAAGTCTTTAAAATATTTGTTTGTACAAAAATGTTAAATAAAAATGTGCACAAAAAAATTTATTTTTGAAATATTGAAAATAATTTCAAAATTCTAAATTTAGGTTATGAGATAATTCTAAATGAGCTTTTGTCTTGTTCCTCCCATTATTGATAATCCCAGTAGTTCAACAACAACTAAAACCTATTATAAATCTACTGAAAAATCATGAATAGTTTAATTTAACGATCAAATAGACAAATAATATAATAATAAATATCATAATAATTCATAAAATAATCTGTTTTAAATATATATTCATTGGTTACCTGATGATGATATGAAATATATTGAAAAGCTTCGTCAAAATGATAAATTTAAATATATTCATGATTCACAATTTTGAGGATAATTGTTCACAAATCATGAAATAATATTCTTTAGAATGGCCTCCCCTTTATAAAAATAACAATGCTAACTTTTATTCTCTTTTTTAGATTCTTATTTATAGGGTTTTACAATCAAATTCAAAATATTTGCAATTGACTTCAAAATCTTTGCCTTTACGCACCAAATCATTGCATTTGATTGCAAAATTTTTGCAATTGATTACCAAATTTCAAAACAAAATTTTTGAATATTTGAAAAATAAACGAAATTTTGTAACCATTTTATTCCAAAAGTAAAATAAATTTTTTAATTAAAATAAAAAAAACCGAAAAATTTTTTTTTGAGATATCGAGCTCTGACAAGTACCAAGTACCGTGTTCTTAGTATTCGTGGTGCCAAACACTCGTCTACGGAACTTGTTTACGCATCCCACACTGCAAGAATATTGAGATGCTCAAAATTTGTTGCTCAAGTTGTGTAGACAGAAATATTTCTTGGCCTATTCGAAGTCGCTTTTCTGACACCTTACTCATACTAACTAGGTGAAGCAGCCTGCTTGTGGCTTTGAGAGTTCTTTTAGATGTTTTTCCTTCTCTTTTGGCGTTTTTATACTCTTCCAGAATGAATGCAATTTCTAATCGCAAGGCGGAAAAGTTTAACAACCGCAACAGGGTTAAACATTTTTGCATCTATACCAAAAAGATGAGACGTGAGATGATGAAAACTTCAACACAGTATATTGCTTTTTTTGCCAAACTAATTTATTGTAATACTTTGCTCTTTCCATCTAAATTTAGTTGTGATACAAACATAAACTGCTGATGAAAGTGTAGAATTGAAAATCTAATAAAATTGATTGACTTTGAAAAAGTTTGGCCAATCTATTCTTATTCTAAAGTTTTCCACCTATTCCTAACATCCTTCAGAAGCAGACCTTGTATTCTTTTACAAAGAATATTATTCTTTCTATTGAAGTTTTAAACTCAATCCTTTAGCTTCTTACTACAAAATCATTATAAATTTTATTGCTATCAGATTTGCAAGTAATGGACCACTTAGTACAGACGCTCAGAAAGTTTCTGTGAAGATCGAACGTTTATCAACTTTTTAAAAGTCAATAAATTAAAACCTATCTACTTAATTCTTTGGTAAGATAAGCTAAAATGACCGTCACTCAAAGTTTTGAATAGAAATAAAAAATTTTTAAACAGAAAAGTTTAGTTTGTGAGTTTTATTAATATCCCTTCCAGGTAAGATGAAAAATACTTAGTCATAATTTGAGTTTAACATAATTATTTTCGTTAATTGAGAGTTGTTTGACGTTTGATGCCTTTACCACTCAACCTATTATTTCTTGTAATTCCTCCGCGAATCATTTTTTGTTAGTCCTGTAGTTTTCAATGCGTTCCGTTATATAGCCATATTTGACATCACAAGGTATATTACAGATAGGATATTCAACCATTGATGATCAGAATTTTCACAAATAATATCATTAATTGAATTTTTATGATAAGAATATTATGTAAATTATGATAATCCACATTAAAATTTATGTATTAATAAAACTCAAGTCATATCCTTGATCAAATGCCAGAAAACAGTGTTTGTTACCGTGTGTGTCTTTTGTCGCAGCAGAACCGAAACAAAAAGTATTTGATCGGTAGATAATTATTATAAAAATTTTTAGAAAAATTATATAAAGTTGTTATTACCCAAATAAAAATTTTTTTAATGAAAAACCGACAACTTAATGAAGACCGTGGATACTAATCAAGGGTAGAAGTTGTACAGATCTTTGAATGAGACTGGAATAATGAATTTGGTAATACTGTGGGAAACAATTCAAAAAACAAAGAATGCGAAATCACATAAAAAATGTCAGAAAACATTTCCAGCAACACATACTTTTTCTGCACCTGCGTAAACGTGGATGAATGCAGCGAAAGAAGAAAAAAAAGATTTATCTATCTATCTATCTATCTATCTATCTATCTATCTATCTATCTATCTATCTATCTATCTATCTATCTATCTATCTATCTATCTATCTATCTATCTATCTATCTATCTATCTATCTATCTATCTATCTATCTATCTATCTATCTATCTATCTATCTATCTATCTATCTATCTATCTATCTATCTATCTATCTATCTATCTATCTATCTATCTATCTATCTATCTATCTATCTATCTATCTATCTATCTATCTATCTATCTATCTATCTATCTATCTATCTATCTATCTATCTATCTATCTATCTATCTATCTATCTATCTATCTATCTATCTATCTATCTATCTATCTATCTATCTATCTATCTATCTATCTATCTATCTATCTATCTATCTATCTATCTATCTATCTATCTATCTATCTATCTATCTATCTATCTATCTATCTATCTATCTATCTATCTATCTATCTATCTATCTATCTATCTATCTATCTATCTATCTATCTATCTATCTATCTATCTATCTATCTATCTATCTATCTATCTATCTATCTATCTATCTATCTATCTATCTATCTATCTATCTATCTATCTATCTATCTATCTATCTATCTATCTATCTATCTATCTATCTATCTATCTATCTATCTATCTATCTATCTATCTATCTATCTATCTATCTATCTATCTATCTATCTATCTATCTATCTATCTATCTATCTATCTATCTATCTATCTATCTATCTATCTATCTATCTATCTATCTATCTATCTATCTATCTATCTATCTATCTATCTATCTATCTATCTATCTATCTATCTATCTATCTATCTATCTATCTATCTATCTATCTATCTATCTATCTATCTATCTATCTATCTATCTATCTATCTATCTATCTATCTATCTATCTATCTATCTATCTATCTATCTATCTATCTATCTATCTATCTATCTATCTATCTATCTATCTATCTATCTATCTATCTATCTATCTATCTATCTATCTATCTATCTATCTATCTATCTATCTATCTATCTATCTATCTATCTATCTATCTATCTATCTATCTATCTATCTATCTATCTATCTATCTATCTATCTATCTATCTATCTATCTATCTATCTATCTATCTATCTATCTATCTATCTATCTATCTTTCTAGCTTAATACATATCTATCCATTCATCTGTTATTCAATCAATGTACTTATGTATGTATTCATTTATCCATTTTTATATCTAGTTTTAGCATTATTAGTATTTTTATTAAAAAAAATGCTTTTTAAGGCAATCAGAATTTTTTCTGTATAATTTATTTCTTTTTCACACCAACCATTTTCAGCACATCCATCGATAAATTTCAATTCCTTTTTTTGCTCTTTTCACCATGGGAAATCAAATGAACAGCCCGTGTGGCTCTTAAACTTTTTTGTCTCCATCAACAACTACTAAAGTTTCTAATCAATAAAATCCATTAAGTTGGGAGATGCGTATGATGATTTTATTACATTATTCAACAATAATAGTTGAGTTATGAGCTCATCAAGATCAGAGAGTAACTTGTATAAAAGCATTGAGCTGCTGCAGTCGACAGCTGTTGAAATTGCTTTATTGGGTGCTTCCTCATTTTCTCAAATTCTCATTCAATTTTAGTTAGAGATTGTTCTTTTTAAAAGAAATTATTTCTTTTTCACTATATATTTCATTTCCAGAAATGACTTTAAACTTCGTGACTCATTTAGCAATTGTTCTGGTCCTATGTGCTTCTACACAAGCCCGTTAGTTCTGGTCTATTGTAAAAAACTTTTTTACATACTGAGCTTTTCAACATCAATCCAACAGTCCAACCAGAGGAATGCCCAAAAGGATATAGAGCCGTTGGAGACATATGTCTCAGAGGTGTTAGTGAAAAGTTAACTTGGTTAGATGCCCAGCAAGAATGTGCCAGAGATGGGGGCTATTTGGTTAATCTTTTGAGACAAACCCATTTAGCTAGTTTCATGTATGTTAAATTCAGATTGCCAGGTGACATTTTTATTCTTCCCTGGAAAGTTTATCAAATATTATTATACTCGTTAATAATTATTCTTTAGCTGCATTAAAAAATTGTTGAGAGTCAGTTTCAATTCAATTATTTCAACACAACCAAGTGTTTAAAATTTTTTCAGCTAATTGCAGTGATCCCATCTGGGCTGGTGGCCTAGTATATAATAGCCATTCTTATTTCTTCAACAAAGCTCCACCAACCGATTTCAACATTTACAATTGGACATACCCTGTTCCCAACGAAAGGCCCTTCACTAAATGGAGGCCAGGTCAACCTAGAAATGACGAAATAAACAAGTGTCTTTTCATAGCTGAGAGATTTGGCTGGTGGAATGTTGGTCACTGCGACACTCTTCAGTGCTCGATTTGCCAGACTGGGAGTATTTAAAACCTGCTGGATCGCATCCTAAGTCGTGAAATTTATCAAATTAATTTCAAGAAAATTTCAAAATAAAAATTTCAAAGTATTTGTTTTTGTTTTTATAAAAAATATCGATTTAAGCTATTAAGTTGGCACCGAATTATCGAAGAACACCTTAGGCCACATTCATTTGTGTTGTTGTTAGTTTTAATTGAAAGCCCAAGTAAAAGGTCAACAATCACTGCTAATAGTTTTTGGCAACAAATAATTTTGTGACTACCAACACTATAATAAGCACAACACAAATTCGAGGCAAGAGAAACCGGAGTGAAACAGTGTAAAATGCTTCAATTCTCAGATCAGTTAATTTCGCCTAATAAATATTCGCTCAGACATAGAATCGACGCATTGTCCTATATGCCAGAAGCTTTTCGGTGGTTTCTAGAAACAAGTGCAGTTCTCACTCGTGTTTAAGATAACTCTGAATTTATTTTCATGTCAATTGATGTACTTTTGTTCATTGCAGACAGTTTTCAATTTCTTAACGTTTGATGAGTGGAAATAAAGAGTGCTTTTCCATGAAATACCTTCAAAATATTATATAAAGTTGCACTAACATATGCATGAATGTGAAACTAGAAATACAATCGATTGAACTAGTGTAGAAAAAAAAACTTGAAATGCTGTAAAAGCACTTCAAAATTTGATGACTCAAAACTAACATTCTCACATATTTGATTGGCTGAGGTCCAAACCAATGAATATTCAACATATGCAAAGATGCTAAATAAGGAAAACGCGATACAGAACACTCCACACTGACCAAAAAGAACGAAGAAAATTTGCCTACTATAGAGCAAACCAGAAAAAAAGTATTTTTAGAATACTCTTATTGTTTTAGTAAACTTTTAGTTAATGAAATACTATAAATATTACATATTCTGCGTTTTTGTTCTTGAATACATAATTAATTAACGTATAAAATAGTTGACTCAACAGCAGAGCTTTCATTTCCAATGAACATCGTTCAAAAAATATTCTTTTTATTCTTGCAAGCTTATAGATAGATCTAGCCCTTCTTTATTCTTATTGGTCAGGTTGTTTATATGTTGTGTATAGGTTTACACATCCAATGCATCTCAAAATTCCCGTGCATGTGCGTTTGATATACTTGTGATAAGTTTTCTAAGTTGAGTTTGAGCAAGAGATTTTATAATTAAGATGACTACTTGTTTGAACCTAACTTAACTTTTCAATAATAATATTAATTATTTTTATACTAATATTTTTATTATTATTATTATTTATTTTTTTTTAATTTTATCATCACCATTATTATAATAGGTACTTATTGATTCAAAATTTTTGTCGTCAAAGCTCATTAAAAGGGTTGTCCATTAAAAGGGTTGTCATGACGAGCATTTGAATAAAGATAAATAAATAAGAAAACAAAAAATAATAAAAAATAATAATAATAATAAGTTGAAAAAAAAAATTAAAAATAAGAAAAATGATAAAATTTTTTTTTTCTATCTATCTATCTATCTATCTATCTATCTATCTATCTATCTATCTATCTATCTATCTATCTATCTATCTATCTATCTATCTATCTATCTATCTATCTATCTATCTATCTATCTATCTATCTATCTATCTATCTATCTATCTATCTATCTATCTATCTATCTATCTATCTATCTATCTATCTATCTATCTATCTATCTATCTATCTATCTATCTATCTATCTATCTATCTATCTATCTATCTATCTATCTATCTATCTATCTATCTATCTATCTATCTATCTATCTATCTATCTATCTATCTATCTATCTATCTATCTATCTATCTATCTATCTATCTATCTATCTATCTATCTATCTATCTATCTATCTATCTATCTATCTATCTATCTATCTATCTATCTATCTATCTATCTATCTATCTATCTATCTATCTATCTATCTATCTATCTATCTATCTATCTATCTATCTATCTATCTATCTATCTATCTATCTATCTATCTATCTATCTATCTATCTATCTATCTATCTATCTATCTATCTATCTATCTATCTATCTATCTATCTATCTATCTATCTATCTATCTATCTATCTATCTATCTATCTATCTATCTATCTATCTATCTATCTATCTATCTATCTATCTATCTATCTATCTATCTATCTATCTATCTATCTATCTATCTATCTATCTATCTATCTATCTATCTATCTATCTATCTATCTATCTATCTATCTATCTATCTATCTATCTATCTATCTATCTATCTATCTATCTATCTATCTATCTATCTATCTATCTATCTATCTATCTATCTATCTATCTATCTATCTATCTATCTATCTATCTATCTATCTATCTATCTATCTATCTATCTATCTATCTATCTATCTATCTATCTATCTATCTATCTATCTATCTATCTATCTATCTATCTATCTATCTATCTATCTATCTATCTATCTATCTATCTATCTATCTATCTATCTATCTCTCACTCTATTTATCTATCTCTCACTCTATTTATCTATCTATCTACCCATGTATCTAGTCCACCATTTTGATTAAAATCTCACACAACACTAAAAGCTTCATATCTTAATTCAATATACAAAGCTCAACAAAAAACTCACGTGACAATTCTTTATTCGTGCCTTCATAACAACTCAAATTCTCAATCGATGAAACTTCACTTGCTTAGATAAGGATTTTACTATCTGCCTTCCCACCCACCCATTCATCTCTATGCGTCATCATTTTTACAGTTACTAATACCTTGGTAGAAACTCATTTTTGACATAACAAAAAGTTTTATTCTGTATATTTTCTTTTTCTCACTCACTAATTTTCCTAATTTTTCTCCCATCACGATCTTCCTAACATCACGATCTTTAGCTTTCTCATTTATCATCCTATCTGCTCCCTCTCCTACAAATCTTTCTCGACTTTACTACTTATTTTTTCTTCACATTATTTGTAGCCTTGATTTTCTTTTTGAGTCTATTTTTCAAATCTTCAACTCTCTCTCTCACCCTTTCTTTATTTCATCAAAAAAATCTCTGCTTATTTTGGTGATGCTTTTTTTAAATTCTTTTTTGGTCCCTTGTACTTTCTAACCTTGACAAATAAAATTTGCATTACTAGAATCTTTCCGAATGTACACTATTCTGTCTCTAAAGCTTCCAACTCTGCGGTTCGCCTGGTTTCCCATGCCCTTAAATGCTCTCATATTTCCCAATTTTTTATTGATCTTTATTCGGTCCTTTTTTTCTATCGCTATTTTAAAAAATTTTTTCTATAAAAAAAAATTTTTCCTATTTAATTCTTCGTCTTACCTTTTTAGCCGCATACTACCTCCTAAGCATGCTAAACAACAATCTTCTACCCGCTCTCAATTCTTTATCATCTTTCCTTTACATCTCTGTGCTGATTCTGCTTTGCCTTTTTGTTTTCTTTTTTTTCCAGATTTTATTTTTTGAAATAAATTTTTTTCTTTCTATTACTTACACTCATAATTTCAAAAATTTTTCAGGTATTTCATAGCAGAGCGTTTCTGAACGAGGCAGAGGCATTTTATACATATATATTGTCCATGTGACTTTTAAACTTTTATGTCTCCATCAACAACTACTAAAGTTTTTTATCAATAAAATCCATTAAGTTGGGAGATGCGTATGATGATTTTATTACATTATTCAACAATAATAGTTGAGTTATGAGCTCATCAAGATCAGAGAGTAACTTGTATAAAAGCATTGAACTGCTGCAGTCGACAGCTGTTGAAATTGCTTTTATCGGGTGCTTTCTCATTTTCTCAAATTCTCATTCAATTTAAGTTAAGAATTTTGAAAATATTTTTCTAAAATATCTTACTTATTTTTCAGATATGGCATTCCATTTAGTGTTATTTTTGGCGTTTTTTTTGGCTTTATCTTCTTCCGCATTAGCCGGTTAGTTATTTTTCATATTTAAAAAAAATTTTGAACATAGCTTTATGAAAACAACCAGTGGATTGCCCAAAAGACTATCTTGTCGTGGGAGAAAGTTGCCTTAAAGCACAAATTTCTTCGTTAACTTGGCTGCAGGCCCAAAACCAATGTGCATCAGACGGAGGCTACTTGGCCAATGTTAAGAACCAGCTTGATCAATCCAATGTCATTTATATCAAACATTTATTTTCAGGTAAAATTTTTGTTATCTTTTTGAATTATTTAACATAGACAAAAATGATAAAATTCCCGAAAAAAATTCAACATTTTTAGTGAGAGACACTTGATCAAATATACGAAAATTGAAACTTAGTATATATAATGAAACACTAATAGCATAAAAATTGAAAATAATTTTTAGTTTTGGCCCTATTAATGTTGAAAATAGAGGGTTAAAAATTAATAATGCCATATGATTGTTAACAACATTTCCAGCCAGATGCAATGACTTTTGGTTAGGTGGGCTTATATACGACGGGTTTCCGTATTTTTTCAACCGGGCTCCCCCAAGTAGTTTCGACACTGATAATTGGACATACCCAGTTCCTGACTTGTATGCTTACACTCTTTGGCTTCCAGGGCAGCCAAACAACTCGGATGGGAATCAAAAATGTCTGTCCATACATGGAGGTTTTGCATACTGGACTGATTCTACTTGTTCATGGAAACTTTGTTCCATATGTCAACATGACCCTGTTGAGTATATACCTTGAACCAAATGACCTTGTCACGATGTTCATGGCATCATTGAATTTCTTTTGAATTTGTTCTCGAAATAAAAATTTCCAAAGTATTCGTTCATTTTTCGATGAAAAATACAATTAAACTTTTAAATTGTTAGTCATCAGAATTATTATAGACAACTAGTAAGTTTGCTTCACCTTAAAACAAAAACTACCATCGAAAGGCATCAACTATTACGATGTGGATGTGACTAAATAAAAGATTGAATGGCGATTGAAATTTTCATATGAATTTAAAAAAATAAAAGCTACAACTTTTTTAACGTGAAGTTTAGTTTTGTCAGGCTTTTAACGATGCAAAAAGTTTCTGTTGGACCAATTTATTGTTACTTCGAAAACTTAGACAACATTTGTTTTTGACTCATTCATATGAGGAAATTTTTAGCGTATTGTAATAAATGCAAAAAAATAACTTCAATATTGTGATTCATTTCATACTCCTAATCATCATCATCAGGTCTGCAAGCAGCCATTGAATTTTTAAAATCCCATTTTCAATTTATTGAAATTTCAATGCATTAGTGTAAAAAATGATAGTTTGAAATCCAATTAGTTGGTTTCTAAAATATCAAAAGAGAACATTAAAGTTTTTACACTAAATTTTTTGATCTTTGTCAAACGCCAAGTGCACTTCAGTGACTGAACGTGAACTGTTGCAAGCTGTTAAGTGATTTAAATGGAAAAAATTGATTCTAAAAAAATTTTTTAAATTTCATATAACAACCAAAAAAATTATTTCCTATTCAAACAATGAGTCTTTTCGTTATCATTTGAAGCGCTGGCTAACAGTTGAGCCTATTACTAAAAATCATCCTTTAATGGACGTGAAAAAAATGTCAAATATTATTTATAAGTAAATTTAAGATGTTTCCAAAAAGTTAAAACAAAATATGTAAAGGTTATGAAACAGTTTGTAACTTGAAATGAAGACAACCATCAAAATGGTTTCAACAACAGTGGTTGGAAAATTATAGTTGACCGGATGAAAGTTTTATTTGGGACGATACGAGGAATACCGAAAAGAAATATGCCAAATGAAAATTTTTTGATATGTCTGAGGGGAATTTTGACGAAAATAAATAATGATAAAAACGGCATGGGATGGAAATGAATGTCTAATAAGTTTCGATGCAGAAGCCTTCTTACTGTGAATAACTCTAAAAACAATACTTTCATATATAAAAAAATTAAAAAAGAAAAATTTTAAAGCAAAAGAAAACCTAGTAATAAAGGATAATAACCGATGTAGTTGGGACTAGTTTGTCTGCATCAAAACTATCCTATATATTAGGAGCTATTTATCTAAAAATAGAAAATTCAGAAAAAAGTTGCATAAGTTTTATGGTTTCTGATCCCAATTTTTGGTGAAGCATACCAAAAAAATCAACGACACGTTTTATAAAAAACTTCAATGAACTCATAAAAATGAATTAATCTTAATTAAAAAAATCATGGTAGGCTGCAACAGTGGAATGCTTAGTGGATGGAAATGAGTTTACAAAATCTAGAGTATTTCTTGGAGACTTTTCAGGGAAACGACATCGTTGAAAAGAGGTTTGAGTAGGTCAACTAGATCAAAAATTAATTGGTATAAAACCAGTATGTCAAGATATTTCAGGATAAAACCAGCTTCATTCTTGAACATAATGTTGAAATCATCAAGTCGATAGAAATGAGAAGATAAAAATTAATGGAATTTCAGAAAGATTGAAAAGTCATCAATAAAATTATAGAAAAAAATAAATGAAGGCTGTGAAATACTAGCTACAGATTAACAAAATTCAATGGTTTGAAGCAAATTTCAAAAATTCGAAAGTCTGAACTCAAAAAGAGTTGAGAAGGTTCAGCTTAGAGAAAGAAAATATATAGAAAAAGCAAATAGTTCTTCACAAAGAAAAATAAGAAAAACGTTTTTACAAGACCAAAAAAGCCTCAGAAAATATATAATGTAGAACAGGTAATGTTTTTAAAGTTAGAGTCATCGAAAAAAAACGAAGTTCACTTAAATTTTTGAAATGCAGAAAACGGTCACAAGAATCAGGTCATATTCGAAGTTTAAAAACATTTTTTCTTGAATTATGATAAAAATTGCTTATCGAAAATTTAGCAGATTTTTTCAAATAAACGTGTTTTTCAAACAAGCCTTAACTAAAACCTCTACAACTTTGACTATTTGAGTACTCTCAATGGTTTTTGTTAATGAATAGAGTGCAAACTTGCGAACCATATGATGAAATTGAAGACTATTTTTTAAGCTATTGATGCACGAATTTTTTCGATTTACTATGATTAATACATCAGGTGATGACGATTTCATAGCTGATGGCTTCTTGCATTAGTGAGCTTGTAAATGTTGATCAGTTTTATCAGTCTGTGAATTAATCATAGAATTTTTTGTCACATATTTTAAAATTAGGCTGAAAAAGACAAAACCAGCCCCAGAGACAGAGAAAGATGGGCGAAAGTTGTGGAGGTCCTATGCTTCCTCAAGAGCCCAAAGAAAGAAAAATAATAATTTAAAAACTTGCTTAGAATAAAATTGGAACTAGTTGAAGATATTATATGAAATTCAAGCGAATGATACTGTGAACAGTCTCTAATATTAGAAACTCAGTTGTTGATAAAGACATTAAACTTTAACAGTCGCTTCAGCTGTTCGTTTAATTTCTTATATTGATATGAAAAAGATCATTATAAACTACCAGCAAGAGATATAGTAGTAATGTGAAGGTAGATATAAAAATGGGGTATGAAGGTTAATATAAAAATGATAGTATGTAGATATGCTAATGGTGGTGTGGAATGAGAGAGATCGGCAGGCAGATGTTGGTCTATAAAAAAGGGGCAAAGTAAAAAGCCATACCTACTGCCTTTTCTATCATCTTTTACACTCACGGTTTTAGGTAAAATTTTGTAATTTCTTTCGCCATAAGATTTTAAGCTTCTCCGGTAACTTATGGCTTCAATCAATACAAGCTATTAAAACTAGATGGAAGAAACGCAAGAGAGATTTTATTACATAATTAAACAATAATAGTTAATCTATGAGCTCATTGAGATCAGAGAGTAACTTGTATAAAAAGCATTGAACTTCTGTAGTCGATAGCTGTTGAAAGTGCTTTTATTGGGTGCTTCCTTATTTTCTTGTCTCAATCTTTCATACAATCTTATTTGGAGACTGTGAAATAAAAATTTTCGTCGCAATCATAGTATATTTTTATTTCAGGTATGATTTTCTTTTTAGTTTCCTATTTGGCAGTTTCTCTAGTGCTAAGTGCTTCTGCAGAAACTGGTTTGTGTTGTTTAGTATTTAACAAAATTTTGTTTTATGTAGGAATTTAAAATAGTCTCACCTACAAGTTATATTTGACGTTAATTGGTTAACAAAAGCCTAGAAATAAACCACAAAAACTAACCAGTGGATACAATGCTACTGGAGACATTTGCCTTAGAGGAGAACCTCACAGGTTACCTTGGTTAGAAGCTCAACAAGCTTGTGCCAAAGATGGGGGTTACTTGGCCAATGTTTTAAGCCAAGCTGATCAAGCTAGCTTTGTACATGTTAAAAGAAGTTTTCCAGGTGAAAAATTTGTTGTAGCTGGGAATCATTAACAATATATTTTTCTATTTAACGTTTATTTGTCAATATTTCTTATTTTTATCTGCTCACTTAGCAGGATTTTTTAATCAGAATAATTACCCATTTTTTGTACTTTCTGTTCAACACTCCAGCTTTTTATGGTTTTCTCATTAGTTTTGACTTCCTAAGTGTCACATAAACTTTTTAGTTTGCTGTAGTTCACTTTTGTTCATCCAATAAAAATAGAGTATTTTTCGGTGAGATATCCACTTTCCCATCAAGTTGATTGCATATAATTTTGACGATAGAGAACCATTATGCTAAATCAATGACAATTAAATTGATGTATAATACCCTCAGACTCTTGTAAAGGTTACTGGGCGGGTGCACTAGTATATGACGGTTACACCTATTTTTTCAACCAAGCTCCCTCAAGTGACTTTGACACTGACAATTGGACTTACCCAGTTTCAGATAAAAACGCTTACACTTATTGGCTTCCAGGGCAACCAAATAACTGGGATGGGAATCAAAGATGTCTTATTTTATATCTATATGATGGCTATTGGTACGATTTGGGATGTCACTGGCCGGTTTGTTATATGTGTCAACATGACCCTATTGAATAATGCATTTGATTACATGACCTTGTAAAATGGTTCATGAGGTTGTTGGGTTTTTTGGAAAAATTTATCAAATAAAATTTCTTAAAGCATCTATTCGCGTTTCAAAAAAAAATAAAAAGCTAAAAAGAATGAAACTCAAATGTTGAAGGGTCAATAATTGAAACTGCTAGGTCGCTCTCCTAAAAACGACGAGTGTAATTTAAAAAGATGGTGTTCGTTGTTGATTTGTGTAGTTGTATAAAATTGAAGTTTAGTATTTATTTGGAGAAGAGATAATAAAAAATGTTGATAACTTCAATATTGTGATTCATTTCATACTCCTAATCATCATCATCAGGTCCCAGGCAGCCATTGAATTTGTAAAAACCCATTTCTAATTCGCTTGAATTCAAATAAATTAATTCAAAAAACTAAATGTTTGGATTGAAAATCAGAAAAAAAAGTTTTTGATGTAATTTTTTAGACTTATTTCCCAAATTGTTCATCAGATGTCGGATAAAACTGTTCAAACGGGCTGAAGAAACAAGTAACGGTATTTTAAAATTTAGAAAACTGTCTATAAAATACACAAACTTCTAGTTTACAAATGCTCTTCAAAGTGTCAGTTAAGTTTTAACTCACTTGTTAGCAAACACACTGTTGAACAGCAGCTATCAGCTTAACATGGAATCGAAATCAAAAACTTTGGATATACACCCTAATGCTCTTTTATTTGGACCGCGTTATCTAACTACCGTTGTAGCTCAACCAATCTTATTTATTGCATCAGACCTGAGCTAGTCTGATTGACTACTACTCTCAATAAGAAAACAAAACTCGTCTTTGTAGTATTATAACACACACGTAAGAAAGAAATGTCAGCGCGTATCTTTTCGAAGAACGTCTTTCAGTGTCATATTTGGACATCCTTTTCTACGAGCATCATCCAGTGCTTGAATCAACAGAATGTTAGCAGGCTCACTATGCCGAGCTATATGTCCAGCAAGCGCTAACCGTTTCTCTTGATTATGGTGGACAGCTTTGGAATTAAACCGTATAGCTGGGCATTTTTTAGGCGGTTTCTCCAGAAGATATTTTTGGTTTTTTGAAGCATACGAGTGTAGGTGCCATCAACTTTCTTCACTGCAGCATTGGTCCTTATCCAGGATTCGTACCCGTATAGCAGCATGAATCTCACAGTAAACTTAAAAATCCTAACTTTTGTTTCTGTGGTATTGCGAGTCTTAGACTTTTTTTTTAGAAAGTTGAGATCTTTTCATGATTTACTGATTTGGGTATCAAAATCTCGTGAAAATTTGGTTTAGCCTATCAAATTAAAAAAATCATCAACAACTCCAAGTCCTTCACCATTCATAGCATAAATATTATTCTTTACATGAAATTGAAATGCTTTGGTCTTGCTGGCATTGAGGAAAAGACCTTCACTTTGAGTTGCGGTCTCAATTTTGTGAAGAAGCAAAAATGGGCCAAGAATGGGGGCTACTTGGCCGATACTTTGAGTCAAGCAGCCAAGTACATGAAAAAAAACTATTTTCTAGGTGAAATATTTTTGTTTTCTCCAAAATATTCATTTTGTATTCTTCCTAATTTAATGCTCAGTTACCAAGAATTTTAAGTTAAACCTTCTAGCTCAAACGGACTTTGAAGCAACATGTTTTTACTTTATCATAATTTTCTGTTCAGCACTTGAGGTTATTACGGTTTTCTTTTTAGTTTTAACTTCATAAGTGTCACATCAACATTTCAGTTTAGTGTTATGAAAAGAATGACTGGGTGTGTGTGGGTTGAAAAGTAGAGCGTTAGGGGCTAGAAAGAAGGAAAATTTAGTGTATTAAGGCTGACTATATATAAATATATGTGCTAAAGTGGTCTTGAAGACTTAATCAGTTTCAGGCCACTATAAGAACATATGTTATTTGTTTTTTTGTTACATTAGTCCCAAGTTTTTGACAGAGATAGACTTATAATAGTAGGCTGAATGTAACAATGGAAATTAAGTTAATGTACAAAAACCCACTGACTATGGTGAAGGATGCTGGGCAAATGCAATGGTTTGTAACGACTACACCTATTTTTTAAACGTGCTTTCTCAAATAGATTTGACACTAACAGTTGGATAAGCCCAGCTTCTGATAAAAGTGCTTACACCTATTGGTTCCCGAGACGACCAGAGAGCCGAGTTTTGAATAAAAGACGTCTGTTTCTATATAGAGATGTGGACTTCGGTACGACTTGAGATGGAAGTTGACGTTTTGTTTCATCTGTCAACATGACCCTATTGAGTAATGCGTTGGGCAACATGGTCTTCTAACATCCTTCATGACATTGTTGAGTTTTTTTTGAAAAACTTCAAAAAAATAAAATTTATCGAAGCATCTATTTATAGTTTTATGGAAAATTCAAAGCTACAACAACAAAAATTAAATTGTTGAATTGCCAATAATTGCAAATGTTAGGTTGGTTACCTTAAAGAAGACAAGGATCACACCTCAAAAAAATGTTTGAGTCGGTTGGTTCGTGGAAAAGTTGAGCTTTATTATTTATCGTAAAAGAATTGCAAAAATGTTGACAACTTCAATATTGTGATTCATTTAATACTCACAATCATCATCATCATCCCAGACAGCCATTCATTTTGTAAAATCCCATTCCTAATTCGTTTGAATTCATATGAATCAAGTCAAAAAAATAATTTTTTGAGTTGAAAATTATTGGAAAAATTTTTTTGATTTAATTTCTCATGCGATTCTTTTAAATATTCATCAGGTGTCAGAAGCATTTGTCGGCCCTTAAAGCTCAAAGGTAGAGCATTAGACTAATTATCTAAAGTTCCCGGGTTAAATTTCACGTGGGCTGATAATTAGCACCTGTTCCACAGTGTGTTTTTGCTACATTGAATTTTTAGAAAGCGCTTTGATCTATAAGGAAAAACTCTTTATAAATACCGCATTGTATTAAAACAACGAGTATCAATTCAAAGCGTTGCAGCCTGACTGTGAAAATTGTAGTTTTTAAATTAAATTCTTGTTTATTGAAAACTAATTCTAATTCATTAGGGCTCTCCCAAGTGTCATTCAAGCTTTAACTCACTTGTAAGCAAACACACTGTCGAGCAGCGGCTAACTATCAGCCTAACATGGAATCGAACGCAAAAACTTTGGTTATTCACTCTAATGCTCCACCATTTGGACTACATTGGCCATTACAAGACAAGATCCTTGAAAAGTTAATTAATTTTCTGCATCAACTTAACAACTCTTTCGACAGAAATCAGTCGTCTTATACAGTGATAACAAATAGATAAGAGAGTATTAAAGTTCCCATGTCTGTTGTTCAAAACAAAGAAAAGCAAAACAAGTCTCTCAGAAATTTAAATTAAATGGATGGGAGTTTATTATAAAATAAAACAAGAGAATGAAGGAGATGCTTTAATCTACCAAATATGAATGTTTAACACATAAGAGGACAATAACACAAAATTTTTAATAAATCAGATGAATTGATTAGAGCCTCAAGTTGTTGATAAAGGCATTAAATTTTAACAGTCGCATCAGCTGCTCGTTTAATTTCATATTTTGATATGAACAAGATCATTATAAACTACCACTGTTAGATGTAATAATAGTGTGGAAAGATATGGAGTGGTGGTGTGATGGGTATATGAAGAGGGTGTCTGAGAGGGTGGTTTGAAGGTAGGTAGAAATGGTGGTAAAGAGAATACTACTGTTTATATAGAAAAGCCGGACACAACTGCATGGAAAAAAATTTTTTATTAAGAAAATTATTTCATGGATTTTTTTTTAGAGAAAACTTACTTTTTTAAGTGGAATTTTGTTCAGTGAATACTTTGTGAAAAAAAATTTCAATTCTTTGAGCTATAAATAAATTTTCAAAGAAAAATACTTTTTGGAGTACAAAATTTGTACCTCTACTTGAGAATGTGAGTTCATCTTATGAAGAGATTCGAGAAATAAGTAAGTCGACCATTTGATCTCCCCTATCTGGGGTTTCGGTTGTACAATTGATTGGTTTCACAGGGCGCTACTCCATGTGGACTAAAATAAACTCCAAAAAGTGTTTCATTTGAATAAATACTTTGTGTTTGTTCTTCCCAAAAAAATCATAGTTCATACCCAAAAACGTACAGATAAAACTATCTAAAAGCTTAATATTTGTTGAAACTCATATAGTAGTTATATGAATGAGGTCTATAGACTATGTTATAAGCTTACCAGGTTACGTATGTGAGAATACGTGATTTTGAAAATATATATGAGTGTGTTTATATTCTGCCAAAAAGGTTGTGAAGAGCTAGAGTCTCAAAAATATGCATATTAATTTTTGTATTTGCTTAGTTTTTATTGACTTCTAGTAGCTCATAATGGAATAATAGATGAGTTGTGAGAATTTTTATTGAGAATTTGATTCTGTTGTCAAAATTTGTCCTAAAGGTTTAAATTTTTAAATTATTTCTATGATTTTCTAAGCTATTAATTATTTCGCAAAAAGGATATTTACCAATAATTTCAAAGCATGAAAAAATAATCAAATTTGAAATAAGACCTGTGACCTATTTTTTAAGCCTATAATTCTGTGGAAAATATTTTTCAACAAAAGCGTTCCAAGTCAAATCAATATTTCTATTTTTTCCACGATTTTTCTCTCTTCTCTATGTTAGCTTTCATACCTCTGTACTAGCTGTTTTTTGGTCTTTATTTCATCTCGAGGGCTCCATTAAGTGCTTCTAGGGCAATGTTGTCGATGTGTTCTTTATTTATAAGTTTACTGAGTTGCTTGGTAAGGAATACGAATAAATAAAATAGAAAAGTTAATAATGATAATAATGAAATCATAAAAAAATGAATAATAAAAAAATTAAATCAAAAATAAAAACAATAAAACGTACAATAAAATCAAGCTGAACAACAAAAACAATAGATGACTGACACCTTTGACGCAAACAAACCAAGAAATGCTCCACCAGAAAATCAGGCCGAGGTGAAAAAATAAAAATAATAATAATGATAATAATATAAATAATAATAATTATTATTAAGCTTTTTCTAGAACGCCGTTTACAAAAAATTAACTTCGAAAGCTTTGTTAATAAGAGGAATGATATAAATAACTTAAACCTAATATAATTATTTCTCTAATAATTATTTAACTAACGATAAAAATTTTTATGATTTTTATTATGATTATTATTGTTATTTTTATTTCTATTATTGTTACCCTATCAGCTTGTCAACCCATCATTGTCACTAGTGAAGCAAATAAGGAGAGCATCTTTTGCTGTTGGACTGACTAGGAAATATAAGGATGATGATGATGAAGATGCAGATAGCAGGACTCAGTTTGCTAGGTGGGTGATGAATGAAGGTGATGATGACAATGGGGGTGATGATGGTGGGGCTGGTGATGAGGGTGGGGACGGTGACGATGGTGGGGCTGGTTTTGATAATGGTGGGGGTGATGATGGTGAGAGTGGTGATGATGGTGGGGTGGTGGTGAGGATGGGGGTGAGAATGATGATGGTAAGGGTTGTGAAAAAAATAATGAGGGTTATGGTGATAATGATAATGAGGGTGGTGAAGGTGCTGTTGGCGATGGTGATGATGATGATAGTGGAGGGTAATAATGATGGTGGAAGAGGGTGGTGATGATAACGAGGGTGTTGGAAAGGAGGATAATTTCTGGAATGAAAATGTTGACGATGCTATAAATAAAAGTAGTGAGGTTAAATTTTTTAGCTTTATTAATGATGGGTAAAGATGAAAATAATCAACTTGAATAAAAAAACACACACGCAAACAAACGCACAAACACACACACACAGACGCCAATCTTTGAAATCAGAGACCACTTACGGGACTCTGTACACACCAATCTTCCAGAAACTGAACTACCTGCATAGAATGAGTTTTGCTGAGGCTATTGAGAAGATTACCTTGACTTGGAGGGATGTTAATGTCTTTGTTCGCCAGAAGGTGGGTATGGTTGGAAATTAAGAGGGGGTGTGGTTGAGGTTGATGGATGAGTGTGGTTGGAACTTGAAAGTGTGATTTGCTAGAGGGTGGGTGTGATTTGAAGGTTTAGGGATGTGGCTCGAAGAGTGGGTGTATTTAACGTCGGAAACTGCATTCGTTCTTGAAGAGTAAATAATAACTGGAATCATATGTTAGGCGAAATAACAATAATAGTCATTTATTTTAAAAAGTGAATAAAAATATCCATAATAATATATAATATATATAACAATAATAGTAGAATAATAACTTATCTTTTTATTTTCGATATAATGAGAACGATCTCTTACAGGTTAAGAAATCCTTCTTCTCGTCAAACCAAAAAACTCTGCCCCAAACCATCTCCATGGAAACGCCAAAGAAACATATCCTAAAAAATGGTGGATGGGTTTTCGGGGACTGGGGTATGGGTGGATGGGTTTTTGGGAGACTGGGGGTGGGTGATTGAGTTGTTGGGCGACTGGATAAGTGAATTATTGAGTAATTCTGTAGATAACCAAATGGGTTTCTAAATAAAATGTTTGATAGTTGAATAAATAGATAAATGCATGGGTATGAAAAGAGTAAAAATACGTGAAAAAGTTAATAAAAAACACCTTAAAGAATAAAAAACTCGATCACAATTATAAACTCATTTAAGATTGAATACAAAGGAACTTAATATTATTATGAATCAGTTATAAATAGTGCATCTCATCCAATCATAGTTAGTGGTGTGTTGGAGCCGGGAACGTTATTGGCTATAATGGGAGCAAGGTTATGATTATGATTTTATTGTTATTATTGTTCTTTTTTTAAATATTTTTTTTAATTATTAATACTATTCTTTTCTTTGATTTTAGTATTTCAATATCAGTCTTACATTTTTATTACTTTTGTTTCTAGTTTTGTGATGTTGTTTTTTATAACTCATGTGAGAACAAAAGAATATTTTGAGTTATTTTATAGAATTTATAGTTGGACTCACGTTTTTAAAAAACACAACAAATAAAGATGTAAAAAACTGGAAAAATTATATAACTAAAAACAAAAAAATAATTTTTTTTAAATAAAAAATTTATTGCAAAAATAAATTTAGTTGAAACATAATAGGTACAAAAAACAATAAATTAATAAAAAACAAGCAAAAACTCAACAGTGGCTCAGGCAAGACAACATTGTTGAACGTGTTGAACTACAGAAACAGGGGAGATCTGATTGTTGAAGGAGACATCAGAGTCAATGGCGGCAAGATTGGTGGGTGAAGGAAGGAGGTGGGATTTGTGGGTGGTGAAAGAAGAGGGATAGGTGGGTCGAAGATTATTTTGTGGGTGATGGAAAAAAAGGGACTGGTGGGTGAGAAGAGAATGGAGAACGCATTTGAATGGTAGTTGGAAAGAAGAAGAAGGCTGTAATGTAAAATGGGGTATGGTGAATTGAAAGAGCAAGGGATGTGGCGTTTTGAGAATTTTGAGATACTAAAAAAAGTAGCACGAAAGAGAGTAGTGGTTGAGAGAAGAATGGAGAAATATAAGATTTGAGAAATTTTATTGAGGGAATGATAATGTACCCATGACTTTCAACTCAACTTCTTCTGCAGGTAAAGCTATGCCCAGCCTGTCAGCTTATGTCCAACAAGAAGATCTGTTTCTACCCATGATAACTGTGAGAGAGCACCTTTATTTCCAAGTTGGTGGAGTGGAGGATTGGTGGATGGGTGGATGGGTGGATAGGTGGATGGGTGGATAGGTGGATGGCTGGGGGGTGGATAGGTGGGTGATTGGTGGATGGATGAGAGATGAATAGGGGGTAAATTAGAAGATATATGTGTGAATGAATTGGTGAGTAGATGAATAAGTAGATAGATGGATGAATGGATGAAAAAATAGACCGCAAGTTAGCTAGAGGTAGATAGAAAAACAGACCATAAATTAGATAGACTCAGTGTATGATGATTAAACTAATATTATTTATTTTCATAATTTTTAAAAATATTCGAAATTATTATTATTATATTTCAACTTTTTATAACTTGTATTATATATATCAAATTATTATTGCTCTGTTTTATAATTTTTCTGTTTGCTATACTATTTTTATATCCTCAAAATATCATTTAGGCCATTAATTGTATAATTTCTCTTTATTATGTTTAGATATATTATTTTTTTCATACTTTTTCAAAACTTTTTTTATATTATTTAAATAATTATTTTTATTTTTTGTTGATTCATCATCATGGTGAAGGGACTCTGATAAGTTGCTTTTCTGTCGGCCCATATAGCCTAGCTGGTAGAGAATTGGGCTAGTTATCTAAAGTTACTAGGTTCGATCCCACTCGGGCCGAAAATTAACACCTGTTCCACAGTGTGTTTTCGTTACATTAAATTTATAGTAAGCACTTTGATCCTCAATGAAAAGCGCTATATAAATATCATTTTCATTTATATTCGATCTATGCCAGCATTGATGACTCGGGCTGCATACAGTCCATAAAAAGGTTTGTTCTGCTACCAATTTTTCAATATAGTTTCTTTCGGAGAGCGTCAAATCCAGGAGGTTTTAAGATCTCACTTTGGTCACTCACTGAGGGACGCGTTCCTTTGACTGCGGAAGAACGATGCGGAATGCTTTGTTTCCTCGTGCATGCTAAAAAACCCAAGAATAATAATATCATTATTGTTTTTATTTTTAATTTCGTGATTTTTTTATTGAATTACATTTTAAACTGATTTCAATTGTTTTGCATAACAACCCTACCTTTGAAACTTGGACTCTTATTTTTTAAATTTGTTGCCCAAAGAAATTATATAAGTGAATCAGTTTTTAAAATTACTAGTTACAATAATTTTCTCATTAACTTTTAAACGTGCTTAGTTGATTAAAAATTCTAAACATAAATTTAATTTATGAATAATATGAGGATTATAAGACTGAGAGTTTATACTGCGGGAACCCTTGTTTACTTTTTTTGCTTCAATTTATTATTCTTATTATTTCCATGATTATTATTATTACTATTGTTATTATTCTTTTTTATTGCTATTACTATCATTTTTATTGCTATTTTTCAATGGTTTCCCCCTATTCATCTTATGATATTCAGTCTAAAATGATTTGTTACATTATTATTTATTATTTTTTTATGCTTTCATTATTATTATTTTTATTTTTCAGTCTCAGTTGAGAATGGACAAAGACATCCCCAAAGAAATAAGAGAAGACAGAGTTTATGAGGTAGGTATTTTTTTTCTTATTGTTGTTTTTTTATTCTTATTATTGTTTTTATTATTCTTAATATTGTCTATTATTCTTGTTGTTAGTTTTTCTTATTGTTGATTATTTTTTAACGAAAAACATCAAATAAGAGGAATTTTTGATACATTTATTGAGAATCGGAAGCTAAAATTTTCGATAAGTTTAGCCTTATCATAAAACGTTAGCGCTATATAGCTTCCGATTCTCAATAAATGTATTAGAAAGTCATTTTTTTTGATGTTTTTCGTTACAAAATATTGAAGAAAAATACATACGATGTCTCTAAAAAATTGTTGATTATAATTTGTATTATTATTTATATTATTAATTATTATTCATATTATTGGTTTATATTATTCATATTATTGGTTATTTTTATATTTTCAAATTCTTTATCTGTAACTCCTCAAGGTTCGACTCAAAAGTTATGGCTATTTTTTCTGTCTTGATGTATGTGTCAAAAACTTCCAAACATCGAAATATAATTTTACAATTTATTCATAACTATTATTTTTTTTATTATTAATTTATTATTATTGTTTTTTTATTAGTTTTTTTCGTTTTTATTATCAAGGTGATGACAGAGATGAGCTTAATGAAATGCGCAGATGTCAAGATCGGGGAGGCCGGCAAGATTAAAGTTATCATCATTATTATTATTATTATTTTTTGTACATTATTATCTTTTATTTATATTATACTATTTTGAACCCATATTTAGGGAATATCAGGAGGGGAGAAAAAAAGACTTGCTTTTGCTTCTGAGGTTGGTTCCACTAATCACCGCATTTTTGGTTTTACTAATAAACGCATTCTCGGTTTTACCACCGCATTTTGCTTCTACTAACCCCTTCATTTCTAGTTCTATTAATAGCTAATTTAAAAAAAATATGTTTAGAGAAATTTTTATGTGCTTAATAATAATTATTCAACAACTTTCCACTTCGATTTATGAGAGAATTCCAATACTTTTCCCATAAACCAAAGTGGAAAATTGTTGAAAAAAAACATAGAAAAAAGTTTTTTAGAAATAATTTTTAAAAAATCACTACTAGAACCATTTTCCTGTTTCAATTTTTCGGTTACTGGCAAACTGCCCTTCACACAGCTTCTGACCAATCCCTCCCTCATGTTTTTGGACGAACCTACTTCCGGTTTAGACTCATACATGGCTGCCAACATCCTGTCTACACTAAAGACGATGGCTAAAAAAGGTGAGAAGAAGAATGTTGTGGGGTGTTGGTGGTACCCTATTTGGATTAGTGGTATTAACCCAAAATACGAATATTTCAAATCTCTCTCAATACCCAAAAATGCCCATCAAAACCAATTTTCTTTAAAGCTATCTGATACTCTTTGATGTCCCATAAACAATCCGGTACTCCTCATATGTATGGTGGTAGTTTTCGAGTGTATTTTGATTAAAATTTTATAGAATTTTTTTTATATTCTGGTATTTCTCTGATATGCTATAATGCCCCATAAAACCCGATAATAGTTTATATTGAACTTCCAATATTTTCTTATGCTCATCAATCCACCAATAACCACTATTATCCTTCTGTAATCACAAATACCACCAATACCACCAATACCCAGTAATACCCTTTTATACTTACCAATACTAGCAATACCAAATAATACCTTTTTGTACTCACTAAGACCACTAATTTCCTTTCCTTATTATCTTGTACTCACCAATACCACCAATACCCAGTCATACCCTTTTGTACTCACCAATACCAGGTCGGTCCATAATCTGCACTATCCATCAACCTTCTTCTGAACTTTTCGAGCTCTTTGATAAGTTTGTAAGATAAGTTATAAAAACAATGGAAAATAATTAAAAAATAAATAATTAAAAAATAAATAATTAAAAAATAAATAATTAAAAAATAAATAATTAAAAAAAAATGAGATAAATTTTTTAATAATAAAAAAAATTAAATAATAAAATAATAGCAAAAAACTAACAATGAATTAGTGAGAATAATGACCAAAAAAACACAATAAAAGTAATAATAATAAAAATAATGGCAAGACTGATGTTGATAAGCGAAGGCAGAGTGGCTTACATCGGGCCAGCCAAGGGAGCCATTCCTTTCTTCACCCAGTATTATTATTATTATTATTATTATTGTTATTATTATCATTATCATCACCACCACCAACATAATCATCATCATCACTCAGCTGTGGGCACCCTCTCCCTCCAAACTATAACCCAGCTGATCACTTCATCCAAACCCTTGCCATTGAACCCTCTAAGGAAGAAGAATCTAGAAAGAGATGTGATGTGTGTTTGTATGTTTGTTTGTATTTATTATTATCTTTGTTTTTATATGTATATTTTTGTATGTCTATTGGTTTTTTTTATACCTGTATTGTTATTTGAATGTATTCCTAATCCATACAACCTCCATTTCCATCATCATCATCATAATCATCACCATCATCATTCCTGCCCTTTCCACCATCGTTATTTGTATCATCTCCCCCATTTCATCCAGCAAATCTTTCCACCATCTCACCACCAACCATCACCACTACACCTCCTTCCCCTCATCGCTACCCTGTCCCATCAACATTATTACTACCACATCCCACCATCACCCCAATCTCCTACATCCCAATACCACCCCACTCTCCCACATCCCAATACCACCCCCCAAAACCTCACTCACCTCAAAGATGATCTGCGATGAATTCAGTGTTAGTGAAGAGGCTGCGTATGTGAGGAGGGTCGTGGATGAAAACACTGGTAGACAAGATGGAGTGATGGTGGGTGTTCATTAAATTTTATTTTGATTATTGTTTTTATTAGTAGTTTTATTGTTTTTTCTTATTATATTATTGTTTTGCTTTTTTTTGTTGTTAGAGCTCTTATTATTCTTTTTTTTTTATTATTTATATTATTTATTTTTCATTTTGTTTTGTTTTTAACAAAGTTTCTACTTTTTTTTTTATTAATCAAGAAAAATCCTTATAAAATTCTCGTTCATTATAATAATTAAAAAACCTTTGTTATCTTCTTTTATTATTTACTTTTAATCAAACCAGTATTGATTTTAACATCTATGTTTTAAAAATATATCATTGCCACAGTATGAAGAGGAGTCGTTCGCTAACCTGTCTCCGTGAGTTTTCAATGGAAGAATAATAAAAATAATAAAAATGTTATTGTTGTTATTATTAATTATACCCTTGTTATTTTTTTGATTTTATTTTTTTTTAAACTCGTTTTTGTCATTATCAACCTTGAATGGATGCATCGTCACTAATTACATCATCATCACCATCATAGCCACCATCATCACCATCATCATCACCACCATTCCTACCACCACCACTCTCCCCTTCACCATCATCGTCATCATCATTCCAACCACCACCATTATCATCATCACCACCACCAATCCATAGTTACAAAGCATCCTGGAGTAAACAGATGATGTTATTACTATGGAGATGCTGGCTACATAACTTGAGAGAGCCCGCTGTGTTCAAGATCCGTCTGCTACAGATAATTGTGTGTGTGTGTGCGCGTGCGTGTGTGTGTGTGTGTGTGTGTGCGCGTGCGTGTGTGTGTGTGTGTGTGTGTGTGTGTGTGTGTGTGTGTGTGTGTGTGTGTGTGTGTGTGTGTGTGTGTGTGTGTGTGTGGATGTGTGTAAGTGGAAATTATTTCCAGGTTTTATCCGTTATCTACAGTCTGACATATTGGCAACAAAAAATGAACCAAGCTGGTGAACATAATAATAAAAATAAAATAAAAACAATAATAACAATAAATATCTTCATAATAATTATTTAAAAAAAAAATTTTTTGTCGCTAGGGGTGTCCAACATCAATGGATGTTTATTCCTAATGGAGATGCAGATGACCTTGGGTTTCATTTTCAATGTCGTTCTGGTAGGTCACAACAACAATAATATAAATAATTCATGAATAACATAAGTAAAAAAAAGCAATAAGAAGAATAATAACAATAATATCAGAAACAATAATAATAAGAATAATAATAACACAGGTGTTCCCATCAGAATTCCCCGTGTACTTGAGGGAACACTTTAACGGGGTCTATCGGTCTGATGTCTACTTCCTGTGCAAGACTCTGGTCGAGGTAACAATAATAAGAATAATAACAATAATAAAACTAAAAACAATTAGAATAATAAAAATAATGAAGAATCGCTTGGAAATTTGACTGTAGCATTTTTAGGACTGGTGACTCTAATAATATTATAAATAACAGTAACAATAATATCGATTTAATTGTGATGAATTGTGGTCCACTGCCAGCCCGAGCTAACTTCCAAATTGAAAATATCGAATTCAAGATTCTCCGTTCCCCCAGTAGTTTGTCTTGCCGTTGTCAACAAAAAAAAGAACATCCGCCAAACCAAATGACAACGATACCAGAATATCAGTTTGTCGATACCTGCTACTGGAGTCTACTGTTATCCAGGTTAAAACAAGAAAGAAGTTTCAATTTGGAGACGCTGTCTTTGGTGCAGTTTGACGTCATGCCCAGGACCACTTTGAAGCAATTCAAAGTCATGCCTGAAAAATGAACAATAGCAATTATTTTTATGTTTATAATAACTTCAATAGTATTGTTATAATAATAACAATAATAATATGATAATAATAATAATAATAATTATTATTATTATTATTAGTAGTAGTAGTATTATTATTATTACTATTATTATCATTATTATTACTTTTATTTTTAATATATTTCTCTTCAGATTCCTCAGTTCACCATCCTCCCATTCATTTTCACTGCTCTCATGTACTGGACTGTGGGTGAGAATAATGACAATAAAAAATAATGATGGAAATAATCATAATAATAATAAAATTGATAAAATAATATTTTTATTTAGTTTGGCTCAAAAATTCAATATATTTAATTGAAAAACAAATCTGATAAATTTCTGTTTTTTCCGTCAAAAATGAAGATTTTGGGAAACGATATTTTTCAGAAAATTATACATTTCGATAAGTAGAACCTTATCATAAAAATTCGAATGTTCATGGATTCATTCGCTAGAGGGAGTTTGTGGGAAATGTGGAAACATGAGATCTGTTTGAGTAATTCTCTGTTTCAAAAAAGAAAAATAATAAAAAAAAAATAATAAAAAAAAATAACAATAATAATAAACAGCAAAAACAACAACTAAGTAGTACTAATAGTAACAATAAAAATAACAACATCATGAAACAAAACATCAAAAACATAATAAAAGCATAAAAAACATAAAAATTATAATAAAAATACCCATCCTTCATAGGCTTCTACAACACTGGACAGGCTTTTCTCATTTGCTTCCTCACCAACTTCATGGTGTGTAATGTCTCTGTTTCCTTTGGTGAGTCTTCATGAGAATAATAATAGTAGCGATAATAAAAACAACAACAACATCAAACAACTAACACACCTGCCCAACCCTACTTTACCCTATCATAACCAGACCATCACCCCACCTCACCACCATCCACTCTATCAGCATCTATCTCACCATCCACCCTCACCACCATCCATCTCACCATCCACCCTACCAGCATCCATCTCACCATTGACTCTGACACCACCCCACCTCAACATCCACTTCACCACCCCTTCACCTCACCATCCACCTTACCACCTCTCCGCCTCACCACCATCCTTCTCACCATCTACCCCCACCCCACCTCGAATCAAGGCTACTTGTTATCAACAATGTTCAATAACACTGGTAAAGCCGTGGCTTTTGGGCCTTTGTTTCTCACTCCGTGTCTCATGATTGGTGGATTCTTCGTCAATGCCGCGTTAGTGGGTGTAGTTAGTCTGGTTAGTGGGTCAGTAAGGTCAATACGTTCAAGGGGTATAGTTGAAGTGGTGAGAGAGAGAAAAATTTGTGTCGGTGTAATGAAAAAATTGAAAGAGTGGAAATAAATGGGCAGTCTTTGATGCATATTTTCTCAATAAAAGCCAGTGTTAACCATAATCATAATTATAACATCACACCATCATCATCACCCCACCACCAACACTATCAGCACTTCCTACCAAAACCATCACCACACCACTGACATTACAACCCACCCACCCACACCACCACCACCCACATCACTACCCACCGCACACATTACCACTCACCCACCCACACCACCACCAACATCACCACCGACCGCACCACACCACACTACACCCCCTCTCTTCCAGCACAATTCCAATATACCTCATATGGCTCAAATACATATCGTGGTTCACTTACGCCAATGAGATCCTTGTTGTCAACCAATGGAGATACGTGGATCATTTAGGTTTGTGTGTGTGTTTGTTTTTTTGTTTGTTTGTGAGTGTTTATTTGTTTACTTATTAAGAGTGAACAAAAAAAATTAAATTGATAGCAAAAATTAATTGAATTTTAAAATTATCAAAAAAATTCAAAATGAAAAAGAAACTGCGCTAAGCTGACCCTCAAGAGTTTTATAAGATGACGTCACGTCAAAGATGTGTGTTTGTTTGGGGTTGTGTTTTTGTCCTTGTTTTTTGTTTTTATTGTATTTTTTAGTATTTGTTGTTATCTTCGTGTTCAATTTTCCAAGATATAAGTTTAGATAACTTTTGTAGTAGTAACTATTATGTTCATACTTAGTTCTCTGTATTTATTCGTCTCTCTGAGTGTTTTTATCGTCTCTCTTTTTGCCTGTTTGTTTGTATGTTTGTATGTTTTTATTCTTCTGCATATGTTTCAAATCACGCCTACAAACAAAAATCAAACAAAAACACACACACACCAGATTGTGAGTACAACAGCACTGCCAAGTGCTTCACCAACGGCCAACAAGTGATTGCTAGTCTTTCCTACTCCGATGTGAATTATTATTATTATTTATATTATTATTATTATTTTTATTGTTGATTATATTATTTTTTTTGTTTTCTGCAGTAATTTAATTTGAATTCATGATACTGTTTCTATTCTTTTTTTATCTTTTAATTTATTATTATCATTATTTTTTATTATTATTTCTATTATTATCTTTTTTTATCTTCATTTATATTATTATTTCTATTATTCCTACCCTTATAACCACCACAGGACAAACTGACCTTTGACTTCCTCATGTTGTTAGTTTTAATGGTTGCCTTTAGACTAATCTCTTTCCTTTTGTTGCTATTGAGGTCAAGAAGGAGGTACAAGATCAAGAAGAACTGATGTGACTGGTTGATTTTGATCTACTTGATTGGTTGAAACTGTGTAGGGTGTTTGATTGGTTAGGTTTGTTTTAAATTTTGTGATTCATTTTTCTGATTGGTTGTTTTGAGGTCAGTTTAATTGGCTGCATCAAGCTGTAACAAACATTGAAAAAACTTTTTGAACTCTCAAAAATTAATTCAAAACAAAGCATTCAACCAGTATTATCTTTGAAAATATATTTATTTGATTATCTTACTTACTAATTACGTTTGACAGCGTTCAAAATATCATGTTGATTCAAACCGATTAAGAGCTTCTACATTTTTTTTTCATGAAAAAGTCATAAAATTCCATGCTTGAATTCTATTTTAACCCAGTGATTTACAGAAGTTATAGTTCGAAAATAAATTTAATTTATAAAATTTTCACTTTTGGTCATAAAACTTACTAATCTATTCACATCATAGCAATCCCACCAACATCCAACCAAATCCCACCCCACCAAACCATCCAACCACACCATTCTCCTCCATCACCCTTCAACCACATTCCACCACACTACACCACACCACATTCCACCACACTACACCCCACTCCACCCCACCACACCACATTCCACCACACTACACCTCACTCCACTACACCACACCACATTCCACCACACTACACCTCACTCCACTACACCACACCACATTCCACCACACTACACCTCACTCCACTACACCACACCACATTCCACCACACTACACCTCACTCCACTACACCACACCACATTCCACCACACTACACCCCACTCCACTACACCACACCACATTCTACCACACTACACCCCACTCCACTACACCACACCACATTCCACCACACTACACCCCACTCCACTACACCACACCACATTCCACCACACTACACCCCACTCCACCCCACTACACCACATTTCACTACACTACACCCCACTCCACTACACCACACCACATTCCACCAGACTACACCTCACTCCACTACACCACACCACATTCCACCACACTACACCCCACTCCACTACACCACACCACATTCCACCACACTACACCCCACTCCACTACACCACACCACATTCCACCACACTACACCCCACTCCACTACACCACACCACATTCTACCACACTACACCCCACTCCACTACACCACACCACATTCCACCACACTACACCCCACTCCACTACACCACACCACATTCCACCACACTACACCCCACTCCACCCCACTACACCACATTTCACTACACTACACCCCACTCCACTACACCACACCACATTCCACCAGACTACACCTCACTCCACTACACCACACCACATTCCACCACACTACACCCCACTCCACTACACCACACCACATTCCACCACACTACACCTCACTCCACTACACCACACCACATTCCACCACACTACACCCCACTCCACTACACCACACCACATTCTACCACACTACACCCCACTCCACTACACCACACCACATTCCACCACACTACACCCCACTCCACTACACCACACCACATTCCACCACACTACACCACACCACATTTCACCACACTACACCCTACTCCACCCCACCACACTCCACCTCACCACACTACACCCCACCACACCACACCACCTCATTACTGCAAACACCAACAAAAGATAACCAAAAGGATTTCAAAACAAACTATTTATCCAACGTGCCTTCTAAGGATTCGAACCATGGTACTTTGTTTTGAAACTTGCAACACTGCTTGACATACTAATTTTGAAAACCACATCATCCTCATAATCCTCTAACCCATTTAAATCTACTTTTGCTTCAAATTTCTTTAGTACTATCTCCACTATTACTACTCATAACTTCACTTCCATTATTGGACAGTAGACTGGGTAATTTGATAACTTAAAAGAAATTTAGTAATATATTTTACAAAAAAATTTTATTTTAAAAAAACTGTTTTTCTTTGGAGGTTTGTGAATTATTTATATATATCCTAATATTAGCAGTAAAATCACGTGAAAGGGTCAAGATTCAACTTGTCTTTCTCCCGGCCATTCTCTAGCACCGTTGTTTTCAATGGTAGCTTCAAAACATTCAAATCAATTTGTTTATGAAAAGATTTTTGAAGTTCACTTTTAACTATGTTCATATAAAAATATCTCCAATCTTATTGGTTGGTGGGTTTATTGATAATTGTTAATGTTCAAGGATAATGAATTCAAATAGCTTTGTGCTTTCAAATGGTTCTATTTGATCTACACAGATTCTACACAGATTTATCATGCCAATAAATATATATATTTCTATTTATAGACTTATGAAATAATATATTATGAAGCCCAGAATATTATAAATAATTTAATATTTTGTTTTACTATATTAAAATTTCTTTCCCAAACAATGTTCATATGAGGATTATGACAAGCAAAGATGGCATCCAACGTTGGCTCCCTACTTCTCTGCAGTGGGGGAACTGATAACAGTAACAAGAACGTACTGGGAATTATAATATAAAAATTATATTTAAATTGATATCATGTTTATTAAAATATATTGAATCTGTATTTGAATTCTTTATAACCATATTTATGCCTGTTAGCATATATAAGAAGTTAATTATTTAAAAGAGGATATCTATAAATAGATGTGGATATAAATAGATTAATCATATTTATAAATATCAATTTTTGTTTTATTAATAACCATAGACCTTATAATATTAATTATACATGCAAATAATGAGTAAACAATGATGAATTGAAACATTTTAAAAAAATACATATCATATATATATGTATACAATTATGTAGAGAATCATATATCCATATATATGAATAGATAATAATATGCACAAAATTATATGAATATAAAATAATATACAGATATGTATGAATATATAATTATATATGAAGATTTATATGAATATATAATGAGATGCACAAATATGAATATCAAATGAAGTGCAAAAATCTGAATACATAATGAGATGCACAAATATGAATACATAATGAGATGCACAGAACCAAACGTATATAAGCGCAGGTGGCTTGCGAAATCATTGTTCCAAGTAAATATTGATAAGGATGCGTGCTGTTTTATGAATATTCATTTAATTTGATAATTAATGATTAAAATAGATATTATTTGATGAATATTCATTTACTTTGATAAAAATAGAATATTTGTTGTTTTTGTAGAACTTTTTTGAATAATTTTGAAAAGTTGACTGACAAAGAGAAAACATTTTTAACCCTGATAGTTGAAAACAACAATAATAATAATAAATAATAAATATAATAGAACAGAAAATAAGAAAAAAACTGGTAGAAATTATAATACAATAATATAAACCCCAATAAAAAAATAATAATTACCAACAACAATAATAATAATAAAAAACTCTGAAATACTTATCATTATCATTATTGTTTTTCACATCATTTACCTGGTATATTGATTTTAATATTTGTGTAGGTTTATAAAAATACCGGTAAATGATCATAATGGCGATAATACACGAAAAAACTTTAAGGTACTTCGCAATGATCACAATACCCCTTTAAATTTGTATTCAGAAATACCGTGGACTGATACAAAACTTATACCAAATAACGTGAGTTATTGAGTTTTAATTTATATGTTTGTTTTTATTTAATTTTTTGCTTGTTTTTTTTTTATATATATTTGTTTGTTTGTATTTAAATTTTTTTTTGTTTGTATCCAATTTTTCGTTTGTTTGTATTCAAATGCTTGTTTGTAAATCAAAAACTGTAATTTTCAAAAATGTGTGTATGTCTCTGTGTGTATTTGTGTTTTAGGATTTGTTTGTATTTAAAGGCTTTCAAAATATAATGTATTTTTCTTTGATTTGTATGTTTGTTTTTATGCATATCTATTTTTTGTTATCATTACAAGGTATAACATAAAAGCTCAACTAGAAACCATCCATGTGTACACAGTATGTTTCTGTATCTATTTGTGTCTATGTGTGTATGTATTTATGCATCTTTCATAGTATCCTTGCTTGTATCTCTGAGTTTACACTTTGGTGAAAAAAAATTTTTTTTAAATATTTTTCTTTGATTAAGGAAAATTAATAATTATATCTATTTTTATTACTATTATTCTTATTACTATTATTGTTATTATTACTATTCTTGTTACTAATGTTGTCCTTATTATTATTATTGTTATTATCATTATTATTACTCCCACCACCAACATGAGGTTCTTGCACACAAGTCTATAAATAGACTTCAATTATGGATTTTATGTTTGAAACAATTAACATGTATGTATAGACTTTATTATAATAATAATAATTATTATTATTGCTATTATTATTGTTTTTTTCTTATTCTTATTAGTATTATTCTTTTATTATTATTGTTATTTTCTTATTATTATTATTATTATTATTATTATTATTATTATTATTATTATTATTATTATTATTATTAAAGAAGTTACCTCGTGAGAACGCACAATGAGTAATTAGGAGTCAGACAAAAAGTGTGTTTGTTAAGGCTTTTGTTATTATTGTTGTTATTCTTATTATTATTTGTTGTTTTTTTTTCATTATTTTTGTTTTTTTTATTGTTGTTGTTATTCTTTTTATTATTGTTTTTGTTTTCATTATTATTGTTAATATTATTATTATTTTATTATGAACAAAATTTACATTATTATTAAGGTAAATAAGGATTTTTAAAATTGTTGAATGGGTTTATTATTAAAATAAAATGGAACAACAAAAAAATAAAAATTTCTGAAAATCAATAACAATAATAATAACAATATAAATGGAAATAATAATAATGATAATAACAGAAACAATGACAATATTACTGAAAATGATGATGATAATAATAATAATAATAATAATAATAATATTATTATTATTATTATTAGTATTAGTAGTAATAATAATAAAAACAATAATAAAAATAAGCATGATAATAACGTTAATAATAATGATAATAACAAAAATAATAATGTTAATAATAATATCTTCTTTATTTTTTTTATTATTTTGAACTTTTAAAAAGTGAATCATGATATAATGAAACCCTCGATAAGCTACTGATAGTATCGCCCACAACCTAATGACCAAAGATCCGATATTCAAAAGCTGTTTATTAACAATATTTTAAAAATATATATGACTTAAAAGTTTTCCATTTATTATTACTATTATTCGATTTTATTATAATTGATAATAATTTGAAGTTATTCATAAGGAACATGAATTATTATTAATGTTATTATTATTTTTTTTATTATTATATAATTATTATTGTTATTATTATTATTATTGTTATTATTATTATTATTGTTATGATAATGAGAATAAAAATGATTATTATTATCATTTTTATTATATTATTATTATTATTATTATTATTATTATTACATGTACAGTAAAGAGAATAAATGCTAATCGATCGAGACAAAAATTGTGTTTTATCGGATTAATAATAAAAATGAAAAAGTTATTTTCAATTTATTATTATTATTATTTTATAATTTTTTATCGGGTTAACTGAAAAAAAATATATCTTGTAAAAAATTATTTTATCATTATGAATCAACCGCGAAGACATAAAACGCATCTGCACACACACACACACACACACACACACACACACACACACACACACACAAACACACACACACACTTGTTTACGTCCGTTTCCACGTTTCCATGACAACGGCCACATGAGCATGAATATTTAACACTTGAAAAAATAATTTTTTAGTTGTGCAAGGTTATATTTATATTATTGAGACTTTTGTTGAACTTTGAAGCAGTTTTGAAAAAAAAGCGAATAATAATAATAATAATGGAAATAATCAAAATAATAATGATTATTCATAATTGAAATAATGGAGAAAAAATAATAAAAATCATAAAAAACAACCTGCTACCTTGTAAAAATAATGAATAAAACTGAACTCTATAATAGTTGATATAAATGTTGGCAAAGGCGGTGGAAATATAAATAATAAAAAAATGATACTTCGAAACCTTATTAGTTATAATAATGATAATAATAATAATAATAATAAAAACAAAAAGAACAATAATAACAACAAAAGCAAGAATAATAATAATAACAACAATATCAATAATGATAATAACAAATTATAACAATAGCGGCCAAACGCTTGTCCTCAGATGTTCAGCAAGGGCACTGGTTCTACCGATTTGTTGTTGTTTTATGGGCATTCTATACCTTCATTTCTCCAGTCCGTATTGCGTAATTTTTACTTTCATTATTGTTTTTATCTATATTATTTTTTTTTATTTATAATAAAAATTATTATTAGTAGTATTATTTTTTTTTATATTTTTTTTAATAAAGTCGGAGAAAAAAATTGAATACTAATTTTAGAAAAATTAAAACGAGGAAAAATAATAATGCTTAAAAAATAAATAATCATTATTATTGCAATTGAAATAATTTCGTTTTTTTTTTTCAATAATAGTAATAATAATAATAATAATTATAATAATAATTTTTTCCCTAATACCATCAATATAATGATGCTATTGAAATAATTCATCAATAATAACATCAAGAAAAATATTAAAAATAAATAATAATATCAATAAGAGTACGAAAAATCATAATAATAATAATAACGATAGATCTGGTAGTTCAAGTTTAACTTCTTTAATAACACCTTTCCCCCTTAATTATACAGGTTATTATAATATTTACATTAATAATAATAAAAAAAATAATAATAATAATAATAATATAAATAACAATAATAATGATAATAATAACAATACAAATAATTATATAATAATATGCAAATGATAATATTTATAAATTCTCACTAATTATGTGCTTTCGTTTTCAGCATATTATCCATCTTTATAAATCAATAGCATAAAATTATCAATATTTTTTTCTTATTTTCATTATTGCTATTATTATTATTATTATTATTATTATTGCTATTATTATTATTATTATTATTATTATTATTATTGCTATTATTATTATTATTATTATTGCTATTATTATTATTAATATTATTATTATTATTATTATTGTTATTATTATTATTGTTGTTTTCATTATTATTATTGTTATTATTCTTATTGTGGACAAAGAAGGTGTAATTAAAATGCAATAATCCTTATGGAAAGCTTGACACAACTCATTAGCTAAGCTATTATTATTATTGTTATTTTTATAGCGCACAGTTATTAGTTCAAGATTGCTTCAGAGGCGCTCAAGGTTTGTAAGAGATTGACTGGGGATGTTTATGGTATAAGTGAGTTTTCAAAAGTTTGCGAAAGTTCATGAGAGAAGGCGATGAGCGCAAGTTAGAAGGAAGTGAATTCCACAGACGTGGACCCTGGTGAGAAAAAGAGCGACTAGTAAACAAGTCTGAAGAAACAGGTTGATGAAGCTGGAGACCAGAGTGCAAGGATCTGAGTGGTTGATGTGTATGTCTGATTAGCTAAGCTATCATTAACAATAATAATAAAAATATTAATAATCATAAGAATAAAAAAAATGAAAATAAAAACATCAATAATAATAAGTGATAATAAAAATATTAATAATCATAAGAATAAAAACAATAAGTAAAACTGATTTTAATAATAACAAAAATCAAAATAATCATAAGAATAAAAAAAAGAACAATAATAATAATAATAATGATTGATCTGTTAGTAGTAGTTAGTGGTTGTCACTATGATGACGGTGTGGAGTCGACGCCAGCTGTTTCAAGACCACATGGGTTGAGGTTTATGATGATAATAGTAATGAGAATAATAATAATAATAATAACAATAATAATAATCATTATTATTATTATTGTTATTAGTATTGTTATTATTATTATTATTATTTTTATTATTATTGTTATTATTATTGACCTTTGTGACACATGTTGCGTGTGTGTTCAGGCAAACATGAGATTGAGACAGGAACAAATTAGAGGCATTAATTATATCGAGAATAATAGTTATAATAACAATAGTAATAATAACAATAGTAATAATAACAACAAGAATTTTATTGATAAAAAATAAAAATAATAGTAATTAGTGTTGTTATGATTATTTGTTATTAATAATAATAATAATAATATTATTATTATTATTATTAGTTTTTATGGTTATTCTTTCTATTATTACTATTATTATTATTATTATTATAATCATTATTATTATTTTTATTATTATTACTGTTACTATTATTATTATTATTATTATTATTGTTCTTATTATTATTATTATTATTATTATTATTAATACTGCTATTATTTTTATTGCTTCCAAAATAAATATCAATAACATCAGTGAAAACTAGAAAATTTTTATACTTAAGTTACCTATTCATTAAAATAATTATTTTTGTTCATATAATTATTGCTTTCCCAAAAAAAAGTTGAAAAACAAAACGAAAAAAGAAAAATGATAATAATAAAAATAAGAAAAAAAATTAAAAAAAATAAACTTGGCTGTCACTTCGACATTCAGCTTGGAACAATAGACTGGAAGTAAAAATAATTTCTTTACCAAATCAATATTATCGCTCATTCCTGTTTGTAAGCTCCCTTGCTGCCATGAAATTTTTCATTAACGATAATAAACATAATAACAATAATGATAATAAACATAATAACAATGATGATAATAAACATAATAACAATAATAATAATAAACATAATAACAATGATGATAATAAACATAATAACAATAATGATAATAAACATAATAACAATAATGATAATAAACATAATAACAATAATAATAATAAACATAATAACAATAATGATAATAAACATAATAAAAATAATGATAATAAACATAATAACAATAATAATAATAAACATAATAACAATAATGATAATAAACATAATAAAAATAATGATAATAAACATAATAACAATAATGATAATAAACATAATAACAATAATGATAATAAACATAATAACAATAATGATAATAAACATAATAACAATAATGATAATAAACATAATAACAATAATGATAATAAACATAATAACAATAATGATAATAAACATAATAACAATAATGATAATAAACATAATAACAATAATAATAATAAACATAATAACAATAATGATAATAAACATAATAACAATAATGATAATAAACATAATAACAATGATGATAATAAACATAATAACAATAATGATAATAAACATAATAACAATAATGATAATAAACATAATAACAATAATGATAATAAACATAATAACAATAATGATAATAAACATAATAACAATAATGATAATAAACATAATAACAATAATGATAATAAACATAATAACAATAATGATAATAAACATAATAACAATAATAATAATAAACATAATAACAATAATGATAATAAACATAATAACAATGATGATAATAAACATAATAACAATAATGATAATAAACATAATAACAATAATGATAATAAACATAATAACAATAATGATAATAAACATAATAACAATAATGATAATAAACATAATAACAATAATGATAATAAACATAATAACAATAATGATAATAAACATAATAACAATAATGATATTCCAAATAACAGCATAAGAGAAAAATATTTTTTGTCTCATTGATGATTTTTGCTCGTAATTTATATCGTCTTTTTGGTGTGCCACAATAGGGGGATATTTTTGTTTTATCGTTTTGAACTTAACTAATGCTGCTGATGATGATGATGGTGGTGGTGATGATGATGATCATGCTGATGCTGATGATGATGGTGGTGATGATGATGATGATTATTATTATTATTATTATTATTTTGTTGATATAAATAATTATAATAATATTAAATTATTTAGCAATGATAACTATATTTATGATGGCGGTGATGATAATGATACTAGCCCACTTCACCATATTAGAATGACAAACGATAAAGCGTGCAACTAAACAAAATTTAATCGATTTAGGATTTTTGATTTGTTTTTCATCTCACCCATTGGACTAACTGTCATAACAACGTCTTTTAATGTAAAAATCTCTCGCAAAAAATGATAAAAAAACATAATTTTTGATTATTCTTTTTCAGGTTATAATATTATTCATGAAAACATAATTTTATTCATGGAGATATAGTTTATTCATAAATATAATTTTTTTTAAGATATATTTTTATTCATAAATATATATTTTTATTTATAAATGTATGATTTTAATTATGAGTGAATAATTTTTTTCTCCATAAATATATAATTTCATTATGCATGCCAGTGCCAAATTCTTTAATAACATTTAATCTATAAATATAATCAATTTTTCTTTTTTTTTCGTTATAATTACTGACGAAATAATTAAACTCAAATTGATGCAAATTTAAAACAAATAAAAAATAAGCTCGAAAAAAAAAATTAAATCACTTTTTTTTCGTAGCTTTTGTATGTAAATATTTATAGCTGCATTTTCTATTTTTTTTAAACGCTTCTGCAGTAAACCTAATTTGCAGACTGTGCGCTCTACAAATAATAATAATAATAATAATAATAATAATAATAATAATAATAATAATAATAATAAAGTAGAAAAATTGTAATAACCGAAGTACTGTGGCCAGAAGAACTTTCACTGAGAAATAAATGAGAATTCAAAGGTATCTTTGCCACTTTTCACTGCTTCGAGGTGCAGTCAATGATGCGTGTCTAACAAAATATAAGGGGAATAATATAATTAGTTTATAATATAAAATTAAAAAAATAAATTCAAAAAAATATTAATATATATATATTTATATATAAAAAATATAATAAATTTTCAAAAATAATATTAAACCTGAAAAAATTTGCCATTTAAGATTGAAGGAATAAAAACAAAAATATATAAAAATAGTATTAACTATTATTATCATTATTATTATTATTATTATTATTATTATTATTATTATTATTATTATTATTATTAACATTATTATTATTATTCTTATTGTTGTTGTTGTTCTTATTTTTATTTTATGCAACAATGATATTTCTTGACGACAAACGCTAAGCAGTTCACTGGAAAAGCTGTTTCACCTGTATTAGCCGATTGTTTATCTTTTATTATTTTTTTTTCCAATGTTATTTTTATTTTTGTTGTTACTTTTTTATTTTATTTTTTAACCATTTTTACTGTTTTTTCACATTATTTTTTTTTTTGTTGCTGATTATTAATATTTTTATATTTATTTCCCTCAAAGTTTATTTTTATTATTATACTTATTTCTTTATTTTTCCAAAAATTACTTTAAAATCGATAATTTATCCAAAACTCCCACTTCAAACGTTCCACGATCAAACCAAACCTGCATAAAACAAAAAAAACAAAAATCTCTATATATTTCAACTCCTTCAATAAATTTTTCCGCGGTTACACACCTTTACTTCCTTGCGTGATAGAATGTTAGTTATCCGTATAATTTTATTTCTCATTTTTTCTGTCTATATTCTATTTTATATATTCAATTTTTTAAAAATATCTCATTCAATTAGATTATTCGTTTTTTTATTTATTTAGTTGTTTTTGTGCTCATTTTTTATCTGTCTGTTCATCTACTCATCTATCTGTCCATCTGCTCACCCTCTATATTTGTGCACTTTTATACGTTCATAGAAACTGGTTATCTACTCATTTATCCAATCATCTGCGAAAAAACTCATTTATTCATTCATCTCTCCATTCATCCACCCATCCATCCACCCATCCATCCATTTAATCATAATGAATAACTTATAAGCGATATAGCAGTTGGGGTCTTTTGTTTTCATAATTAAAATTTTTCCATTTATATTTTGCTTTCTTCAATTAACGTTTTTTTTTTAACTGAGATTTATCGATAAAATAATTTTATCAAGTTTATTTCGATATTTAAAAATATTTGGTAGATAATTTTTATTCAATATATATATTTATTTTTTATTATTATTACTTATTATTAGTTTTTATTTGGATTAATTATTTTCAAATTTTTACTATCCAGTAAAAGTATTTTTCTAAATTGTTTTTGTTTACATAGTGTAAACATCTAACGCATCTCTAAAAATAATCAAATTGTTTGCTCAGTAATTATATTATAATTTTGAGATTAATAATAAAATTGATTTAAAAATAAATAAAATATAAATTAAGAAAATATTTTTTGTGGGAAAAGATATTTATGTAAATTATTTATGAAAAAAACAATCAAAACAAAAGATGAGAAACATAAAAACAAAAATAAAAATAAAATTAATAATAAAAACAATAACAATAATAATGATATAAAAAAATAATAAAAATAATATTAAAAATAAAAATTAAGAAAAACTGAATATTGATGAAGTGAATAATACAAGCAACACAAAGAACAATGGCGATTCAAAAAATCTGTGACATCATAATTATAGAAATATATTTTTATGACGTTGTAAATGTACAAATATGACGTAAACGATTTGAATCAAACACTTTTATCAACTGAATAATAACACGAAGCTTTCCGTGAGTTGAACTCACATTATCAAGTATACAAACTTAAAGAAGTAGCTAACTGCCATGAAGTTGTGAATATATAAATATTACGTTGTAAACAATTGAATTATGAGTACTGAAATTATTATTTTATTAATATATTTATTATAAAATATAATTAAGTTTAACTTATTTCAAAATTTTATTTTATCTAAAATATTATTGTCGGCTTCTATAGCTCAATGGTTGAGCATTAGACTAATTATCTAAAGTTACCGGGTTCGATACCGCGTGGGCCGACAATTAGCATCTGTTCCACAGTGTGTTTTTGCTACATTAAATTTGTAGCAAGCGCTTTGATCTATAAGGAAAAGCGCTTTATATTACATTTAAAATTACTAGAATTACTTTAAATTTTATTATAAACCTATAATTAAAAAAGAATATTATGAAAAATGCTCTAGGTGAAATATTCCTCTCAACTTGCAGTGAGAAAATTTATTTTTGAATCAGAACATTTTGAGTTCATTCAATCAATAAACCTAAAAAAAAAATAATAAAAATATTATAATAAAAAAAAAATATTATAGAACAATATTTGAAAAGAATAATTATTATAATTAAATTATTTATTCACATTTATATAACGCGCAGTTACATAAAGCAAACACGTATCAAAGGTGCTTAAAATGGAAATCTAAAAGTTCTAGGATTACTATAGTACAAGCCACATTGAAATAAAATCTGCTTTTTCTGAGCAAAAATTTTCAATTGTGAGAACTTTTTGAGGTTTGGGAAGGTTGATAGCATGTTACAGAAATAAGAAATGCTATTAATAGAACTATGGGTAAGTTATGAAAAAATATAAATAGAATAAACAATAAAAATAATAAAGCTAGTAAAAATAACAATAAGAACAATAATAATGATGGTAAAACTTTCATTGTGGTTGTCTGCACGTTCCCACGCGAGTGTTATCTATGGCTTATTATTGTTATTTTTATTATTGTTATTGTTATTATTGTTATTATTTTTATTGTTTTTTTTTTTATTTTTTTATTTTATGAATGGTATTTTTTATTAGATTTTTCAAATATTTATTATTATTGTTATTTATATTTTTAAATTCTTATTGCGTTTGTTAAATCTTCTGAATAAATTGTTTATTTCGCATATTAATAAAAACACAATTTTCAAAATTATTTTTGATATGAATTACTTTAAAATATATTTAAATTTTTAAAAAACTACTCAATAATACTACAAATAATTTAGGTCGACTGCTGTCAACACAGTTACTGGGACATGTACAGCAGTATAATCTAATTAGATTAACTAGTTAAAACAAATAATTAGTTAAGTACTGTGTTTGCAATTATCAAACGATAATTCAATAAAAAAATGAAAAATTATAATTAATTTTTAAAAAATAAAAATAATAATAATATCAGTTTTTGTGAACGCTATTTTGAACTTATGGAGTAGCACCCTTCAAAACTTTTTATTCATTTTTTGTTATTATTTATTTTTTTATATTTTTTTTTTTTTTATTTTTTCGTTTTTTTGACTTATTATCCTCTTGATTCATTTTTTTTTTTTAGCAAAATGTTTCCATTGTAAACTTCCAAACCCCCTACTAAAGCCATTTGTATTTTCTTTCGCCATACTCATTTTTCCATTTTCTTCAAAGCTTTTTGTTAGCAGTGCAAAATTGGTAAAAACTTTTTTTTAGCCCAATTTTTTTATTGATATCAACAACTACATGAAATTCAAAAAGTAAAATGAACAAACTGGAAATGGGTAACAAAACTAATTAAAACAACTTATAAAATTGCATAAAAATATTATTTTTAATAAATTTTTTTATTGAAACTCCGATTATTATTAGTATTTAAAATTATATTGAATTTTTATTATGAATACTTTGTGTTTGTTCACCTTACTTATTATTGGTCTGTTTTGTATTTACCATACAATACAATACAATTACGAACAAGATTAAAGTGGCGTTAACTTCAAGAGTTTCGAGACCACATATTTTACTGTTTATACTATAATTATAATGAGATTAATGTTATAATTATGAAAAAATTCATATAGCTCTGAACTTGTTAAATTAATTGAAATGGGAATGCGTTCAAATTATTTAGTAAATAGATTTCATTACTTAAGGTTGTGACGTTGATAACAAATTTTATTATATGCGTAACTGGCACGTGAGTGAATCAAAAAAAATAAAAAAAAGAATAATAACAACAATAATAATGATAATAACAATAATAATAAAATAATTTCAAAAAAACGGAAAAACGAATAAAAACGCTAAAAAAGACTAAATGTGAAGAGTGAGAAGGTATATTCTTCAAGACCATTGTTAATTTGTGGCTCCTTCTCATAATTATGACGAAATAGAAAAAAAATAGATCATAATTATGAGCCATAAATTATTTTATTACTCATGGGTGATCATAATTATTATGATCTTATTGTTAATATTTAATTATTTTTCATTTTATTGTTTTTTTTTATTGTTGTTATTTTTTTTTTTATTACTGTTTTTATTTTTTTATTTTTATTAATAATAATATTCTTATTATTGTGTTTATATTTTTATTCATATCAATATTACTCTTGTGTTGATTTGTATTCAACGTTATTATTATTATTTAGTTTATTATGACATATGATGTTATTATTTCTAATTTATTATAACTTATATTATTACTTTTTATTAACTCATATTATTATTTCAATTCAATTTTATTGTTATTGTTCAGGTCAAAAATCTCTCAACACTTTTTTCACATTTTAACCAAAAATCCCCCACCAAAACACAATATAAAATAGATATCAATAAACGCTGTTTCCACAAGACTCATAATTCATGATTTTATAATCCACTTGTTCAAGGTTTTGAGCGGAATTCTTTTTGGGGATTTGAGTTCCATGGAGGTTTTGTGGTAACTATTTGGTAAATACGGCCATTTTAACCGCAATTTAATTAATTAATTAGTTTCAGTTTAATTGTTTATAAAAATACTCAATTAACTAACTTAGTTATTTATTTTTGCTTAATTTATTATAATTCTATTATAACTAGTGACGATTCAAGTCCTCCATTATGAACTTAACACAGTTATGGATATTAGTATTATTAATATTTTTAATTATTATTATTTCTTTTTTATTAACTAAATGATTTGTTATTTATCAAAAAAATATTTGTTATAATACATAATATTACTATGTATGTTCACATAATTATAAGAGTTGGCTGGTCTGCGACATTTCTTATTTTATTTTTTTATTACTCTGTTTTTATTTATGCAACTATTATTATTCTTATTTTTATTATTCTTATTTTTATTATTCTTATTTTTATTTTTCTCTGTTATTTTTTTTTTCTTTAATTTTTCCGCTATTTTCCCTGAACTTTTATGTTGATTTTAGGTCACTGTATTCATGATCAATTACTAATGACGTCATAAAAAAATACAATAATGATACAAAAAAATAATAAAAACAATAATAATGCAATAAATAATACAATAATATTACAATAAATAAAAAATTTGACTATAAACAAAAACAAAAAATTAGTTGTTTCTAAAAACTGAAAAAAAATAAAAAATAAATAACATAAACATTAACTAAGTTTAACTCGGGTTTTCTATGATTTTTTCAAATTATAACAAATATTTTCAAAAACATGCCTGCAAAAACAAGCTGAAATCTTTGGTAAGTAGAACTTTATTTTGTTTTTTTAATATTTATATTATGATTTATCATTATTATTATTTTTATTATAAAAATTTATCATGCTAATGTTTTATGATAAGGCTACACTTATCGAAAATTATAGCTTTTCTTTTAAATAAATGTATGAATTCTCAATTGATGTTTTTAAAGTTTAATTGCTATACAAAACATACATAAGCTGTCTATGAAAAGGTATATTATAATGATATAATTTAAAATATATGTTATTATATATATTATATAAAAAATCAATATTATTTAAAATTATGATGTTTCTGAAATTGAACTTGATTGAAAATTTTCGCGAAGAATAACGTTTTAGAAAAAACAATAATAATAAGGCCAACAATAACAAAAATTTTCTTTTATTATTGTTATTTTTAATAATAATAATAATAATAATAATAATAATAATAATAATAATAATAATAATAATAATAATAATAATAATAATAATAATAATAATAATAATAATAATATTATTATTATTATTATTATTATTATTATTATTATTATTATTATTATTATTATTATTTCCTTGTTGTTTTTTTTATTTTTATTTTTTTTTTCCCACCATTGACCACAAAATACTGGGAAAGCTTAACTCTTCCTAATCTTTTGAGACTACAAACGATTTGTCGATATAAATAAAAATAATAATAATACTATAATAAATAATAATAAAATAAAAGAAAAAAAAGAATTTCTTCATTTTGGTGTTTTTTTAAATATTACGATGAATGTCATAAATTAATCATAAAAACAACAGAAAAAGTTGGTTCACCACAAATATAACAAAAAAATACTTGCTCTAATGTTGAAGGGTGCTGGTGGTCTTGAGGCTCTGATACCGTCCCTTCTAGCCTAAATGCTTTCAACCATTTCCATTTGTTGGTAAATGGACTGGAAAAAATGTCTGAACTGTGATTGGTTGCAACAAATTTTGCGGTGCTGTTTGTTGATTTTGTGAAATTATGGAAAAGTTTGTCAATTTAAAGTTTGTTTCCCAACATATATGCAAACAGATACGCCGGATAAAAATTATTTATGTGAGAAAATAAAAACAAAAATAAATTAAATAACCATAACTGACTAAAAGCTAAAATAAAAATCATAATAAAATTACAAAAAAAAAGAAACGAATAAAAAAAATTGTGATATACTAATGAGAATAAACTTTATAAAAATTATAATAATAACAATAATAATAAAAAATTATAATAATAACAATAATAATAAAAAATTAATAATAACAACAATAATAATAAAAAATTAATAATAATAAAAATAAAATAATCTGAAAATATAAATAACACTATCAAATATAGATCGCCAGTCGAAATGACGTTAAACGGTTATCAATAGGGATCCATTGATGACATACAGATAATGATATTATTTATAACAAGGTTATTATTATTCTTATTAAAATTGTTAGTAATAATAATAATATTATTATTATTATCATCATTATTATTATTTTTTTTTTTTTTTATTACTTTTCGATAATGATATTAAGCTATATTGAGGTGCATTTGAGATGAGAGTGATGGGACCTTATCCGAAAGTTGATTCTAATTCTAATCAATTTCTCGCTTGATATTCGCTTCATGTATTAATTATTTTTGCTCTAATTTTAATATAATTTATTTTTTTACTTTTTTTTTATTAATAATAACAATAATAATAACCTTCCCCTCCAGACAGAGGCAGCAAGGAGCCGATTGTTGGACGTGATTCATGCTGTAATGTAGCCTATATAGGATCACAATGGTGGTTAGAAGAACAATATCATAATAACAAAATAATAATAATAAGTATTATTATTATTGTTATTATGATATTTCACTTGAACCTTTTGAATTCCATGTAATTGTTGTTCGTATTAATAAATTATTTTTGTTGAAAAAAAATAATAATAATAATAATAAACATAATAAAATCATAAAAATAATTAAAAGGATAAAATCATAGTACTCTAAGTATACTGGTAATAATGAAAAAAATATCATAATAATGAATTTGAAAACAAAATAATAATAATAATTATTATTATTTTGTTATGAAACAGGAAGATGATTAGGGAAACTGGACTTTAGGATGTTGAAATGATGCAACAACAAAAATAAAAACAATAATAATAATAATAAATAATAATAATGATGGAGAAAATTATGAGAATGTTGTTGTGCTGTTGTGTGTTCTGTGCTATTGTGGCTCAAAAACAAAATGGAGGTGAAAATATTTACTATTGTATTAATAAGAATAATATTCACCATTATAATTATGCGTTTATTATTATCACTACTACTACTACTATTACAACTACTATTACTACTAATACTACTACTATTATTATTATTCTTATTATTAGTAGTATTACTATCACTCTCAAACAGCACAAGGAAACAAACCACCATCTTTCGTCAACCCACCCAGCATCATCACCATCAAGCAGGATGCTAAAATTGGTTTTTATTATTATCTTTATTTTTTCTTTTATTATTTTTTTTTTATTATTTTTTTTAAATTATTTTTTTTATTATTGGTATTAATGTTTTTGATGTTTTTTTTAATTTTTATATTTATTTTTCATTATTATTATTATTATTATTTTTTCGTTTTTTTTATTATTTTTTTGCATTTATTATTGTTTTTTATTTTATTATCATTATCCTAGTTTTTTGGTTAGATTATAAACCCATTAGATTGTTGTGAATAGTTATCCTCAAAATTGTGAATCATAAAAACACGACAATATTTGAATTTTTTATTTCAACGAAGCTTTTCCATATGTTCTATATCATCACCAGGTAACTAATATAGCAGATGATTGGCTACCTGATGATAATACAGAATATATCGAAAAGCTTAGTTGAAATAAAAAATTCAATTTTTCTCCTGTTTTTATGCTTCATTGGATTAATTTTTTTATTGAAAGTTCAAATTATTTTAGTTTTTTTTTTTTTTTTTTTTTATTATTATTATTATTTAACTAGTTCAAATATTATTTCAACTATTATCATTAAAGGCGATGAAGTAACAAGATTAAAAGCGGAAGATGTTGATGACGATGTTCTTGTCTTTAGAATCGAAAGCATCATAAAAAACAACAACAACAACGAAACAAACACAACAAACAACAAAAATATTTTAGAAATCAACAATATTGAGAAGAATGAAGCCGTGGTTTTGTTGAGCAGTGTTGTGGAAGTTGGAGACGAAATAAGTGTTGTTTTTTCTGTTGCTGACGTCTCCAACATACCCGTGAGTTTTTGGAGTTTTATATGAACTCAAAATCAAATCAATTACAAGTATGATTGAAGTGGCATTAACTCCAGAAGTTTCTAGACCACAACAAATGCACTATAACCATGATATTTCATTCTATTTCAATAATAATATTAATAATATTTCAATAATAATATTAATAATAATAAAAATGATGATGATGATAATAATAATGATAATAATAATAATAACTCAGATAACGATAGCTTGCAAGATCAGAGTGATCCCCTCGGACAACAGACCCACCATCCACAACCTTCCCGCCAACATCACTCTCTCTGATGTGCCTCATATTATTTTTATTATAATTATTATTATTATTGTTATTATTATTATTTTATTATTATTACTATTATTATTATTTTTATTATTTTTGTTATTTCTATTACTATTTATTACTATTATTATTATTATTATTCTTTTTTTTCTTCTTTTTATTATTATTATTATTATTATTATTATTATTATTATTATTATTATTATTATTATTATTATTATTATTATTATTATTATTATTATTATTATTATTATTATTATTATTATTCACAGACGACCGCAGTGGGGACTGAAGTGTTCCAGGTCCAAGCCTCGGACTCTTTCAGTTTTGTCGCTATCAGCCTATCTGTTGGTGTTATTATTTTTATTATTAATATTATTATTATTGTTCATTATTATTTCCATTATTAATATTATTATTAGTATCATAATTTTTAGTATTATTATTATAATTATTATAACTGTTTTTTTTATATTTTCATTATTATTTTTGTTTTGCTATCAAACAATAGTAGTATCATTTTATTGGGACCATTTTTTCATTTTTCGATCAGTTTCATTATATTTCAATCATATTTTTTATATGCTTATAATAGCCTGAGTTTTCTTAACTATAATATTAAACAATGCTACTGATAAGAGTAGAGGATCTACCTACATTTGATATAAATAAAAATCATCTAAATTTCTTTTATTATTATTATTGTTAGTTGTAGTAGTATCATTATTTTTATTCTTATTATTATTATTATTATTTTTTTTTTTTATATTATTATTATTTTTTTTTTTTTATATTATTATTATTATTTCTTCAGAAGCCATCAGACACCTTCAGCATCGAATCATTGTCAGGGGTGATCAGGTTGATGACGTCACTCGACTTTTATAAAAAAAACTCTTATGAGCTTTCCATTGTCGTCACGGTAAATTTGTGTTTGTTTGTAGCTTTCTTTCTGTTTGTTTGTTTTTTTGCTTGTATCTTTCTTTCTGTTTGTTTGTACCTTTCTTTCTGTTTTTTGTTTGTTTTTTTATTTGTTAAGTTATCAGTCCGTGTTATTTTTTAATTTTGTTTGTCAATTCAATTTGTTTGCTTTGATTTTATACCCTTTCCTTGAATACCTTTTCAGAACCGGAAAAACTTGAGCATATCAAAGATATTGTATATTGGAGTAACGTCAGACCGGGTAAAACCACCCTACTTTGTGACCCCAATCACAAATCTGACCATCCCACACAATGCTGGAACGGTTTTTATTATTATTCCTACTACTATTAATAATTTTTTTTATTACCTTTATTATTGTTTTTATTATTATTATTGTTATTATTAGTATATATGATGAAAATTATTCATTATTAAATCATATCACCCCAACTTGGTTCTTCTCTCACAAACAACATCACAAAGAAATTTAAAAATAAATTTTTATATTTATAGAATACATGAAATAATTCTCAAACCGTGCCACCAACCTCACCATTCAGCCCACCTTACTCACCAAAGTTACTGCTTACGACTCCCAGAATGATTCGGCTGAAGATATATTTTATAGTCTTGTATATGGTGGGTTGGTGGTGGTGAGGATGGGTGGTTAGAATGGGTGGTTATACACAAAGCACACACACACACACCCTCATCCACCCACATACACACACACACACACACACACACACACACACACACACACACACACACACACACACACACACACAAACACACAGACATAACAGGATTGACACAGATAGACAGACAGACAGGAAGACTGACCATGACGTCAGCAATCAGATGTGAAGGTGGTCTTGTGGTGCTGTCGAAATGTGGGTGGTCCGTTGTGGTAGAGGTCGGTGATGATTATGATGTTATTATTGTTACTATTATTATTATTTTATTTTGTATATCCTTCAATAAATAAATTATTAAAAACAGAAAAAATACTATAAAAATATAAGAATTTATGAATATAATAATAAAAATGATAAAATATATAAATAATAATAATTATAAAATAATAAAAATAACAAACCAGGCTTGTTCTTCTAAATCACCAACATGCTCGCTCGCCATGGTGAACATTGACGTCACCGGAAGTAATGTAACCAAAGATGATGAATATATACCATCTTCGTGTGACGTAGTTGTTTTGGAGAATGACGTATTAATCAAATGTTTGCCGGAAGTCGAAGATTATCAATACAAGGTAATGGTTTATCAAAATTTTCAAAATCTTCAATTTATATTTTTTGATTAAAAATTATAAAAAAATATTTTGAATACATTTTAACTCCTAATTATATTCCACTTGATAGGATATCCCCCAGTTGCTAAATATAGACTCTTCATTTGATTGGATCAGAGTTTTTGAGCTCAAAGGTTAACTGATGAGTTAATTATGTACATACTAATTAGTGTAATTAATATGAATAAAAATATTCAATTCTGATTGGCTGAAAGATTTAATTTTTCTGGGGGTTAGTCCAGCACCAAATTCAATAACAACCATGGTTAAAGTGGCATCAACTCCAGAAGTTTTAGACCACTGGGTATTATGAACTATGATTGCAAAATAAGCTACATGGAAAAATGTGTACTAGTTCAAATAAAAATGAAAAAATCATGTCAAGTTACCCCTGTAAAAAGCGTCCCACTTTTCCAACTCAACTCGATTCTTAACCTCAATAGCAATAACTAATGAAATATAAATTTATAGTGTAGGTTTTAAACCGGTAATCCCAGTTTTGTATGTTAAACGCTCTGCCATTAGACTACAAATGATGAATCTCATATTGACTTATTCAGGGGGTACCCTGGCGGTGAAAGACGAGAGTCTATTGAGGAGTGTGGAGAGTCAAAAGGTTCAAATGCAGGTATGAGTATAATTGATAATAAAATAATAATATAATTAATTATAAATTAATGATATTACAAATTATAAAATTATAAAAATATAACATAATTAATAATTATAAAACTATAAAGATATAATATAGTTAATAATAAAAATAAATAAATAATGAATAGTTAAAATATAATAAATAAAAAAATAAAATATAATAAATAGAAAAATCTGAATTAATTATGAATAAAATTATTTTAAGTTATATTATAGTTTAAAAAATTAACTAAAAATATGGATATTTGGTTGATAGTTTTTTGATGCAAAGAACATCTATTTTTAGCTTCAAAGCTTATGATGATTTGTTTTTTGTTTTTATTATTATTTTTATTATTCTGCTTTTTATCCACAGATAAAATCAAAAACGTTGACAACTTTAGACATCAAAATATACAATACAAACAAAAAAAACAACAATAATAATAACAACAACAATAACAACAATAATAAAATATCCTTCGACCAACCACAACACAACTTAAGCATAAGCCTGGATAACTTCGCCCAAAGCTCATTTTTGCTGCGACCTGTAGTAGTTGGTGTTATTGTTTTGTAATAATAAAAATAATAACCATTTTCATTATTTTTTAAAATAATATCTTTTTATTTTTTTCTTATTTTATTTTTTTATTATTGCTTTTTTTATCCAATATTTTTTCTTACTTAATTTCTACTTTCGTCCTCATTCATTATTGTTATTATTATTATTATTATTGTTGTTGTTGTTCACTCGACAGAAGACCTCGCCAAATACATCTGTGTCTTATTCAGTGGTCGGTCCATACAGCCATCTGTGAGTTATTATTATTTTTTTTACAATAGTTATTATCATTATTTTTTCTATTTTTATTATTTAATTTCTTCTTTACATTATTTATTTTAAAAAATATTTTTCTTATTTTTTAAATTTTGAATGTTTTATTGTTTTTTAAATTTTAATTTCACCCCCCTCTCTTCCATCAGTTTCCGGGTGAATACATCACGTGGTTCTTTGTTCTTTTCCACTTCCTTTTTCACCACTATCGCCACCGCCACAATCCCATCTCAACTCATCGTCGCCATTGTTGCTAGATCATCTTCTTCCGTTTCATCTATTTCCGGTTCACCTATATCTGTTTTGACTTCTGAAACTGTTTCCGCTTTCACTTTTGTCAACGTAAAACTAAATTCAAAAAATTATGTTTTCTGTGATACAAACGACAACAAAGACTATGGACCACTGTTCACTGACGGGCTGATCATCTCAAATTTAAACTCCTCTCAAAGCCAAATTCAACTAGAGCTTTTGTCCAATCCCAACAGCCCAAAAGATTATGAATGCATAATTAACGAGGTGAAACTTTTCAGCCAATCATGGCAGTTGATTCCATCTGCAAATGAGACTATTTTTAGAATGGAGAGTTGTTTTGTTGTAGAGTACGATGTTTTGAGACTGACCAATGTCCACTACGCCACGTTGTATGTTGTGTACAACAACAACAAAAACAACAACAACAATAATAATAATAATAATAATTCAACAAACGTGCTATTTATAGTATCAAAACCACCATCACCCACACCACCATCTCCATCTTCCTCTTCCTCTTCATCATTGGTTGCAGCAGTAGCAGTGATGAGCGTTTTATTTTTAATGCTGCTTGTGATCTTGTGTGTGCTCATTTGTTGTTGGTGGTGTAGAAGGTGAGTGGATGTATGAGTGAAGAATGGATGGGTGGCTGGGTGCATGAGGTAGATGATAGACAGATTAGAGAATGAATGAATGACTGAAATGATAGAAAAGAGAAAGAATAAATACATGAATGATTGGGAGGAGGAACGGCTAAGTGGGGAGATAAAGAGACGGTGTATGGTCAGGTTGATGTGGGCATGAAGAAATGGATGGCTGGATGGATGGGTCTGTGAGGTGGATGAATTGGTTGGATGAGTGGTGGGTGAGATAGTTTGATGGATAAAGGAATGAATATATAAATGTATAAAGAAGTACATAAAGAAATACAAACAACCTTCCCAGGAAAGACAGGAAGGAATATGCCAGCAAATATTGGAGCCACTGTGAGTGAATAACTCTTATGGTTTTGATGATATTTGTGTTTTTATAGTTATTATTTTTATTATTTTTTTTTCATTGTTTTTATTTTTTTTCATTTTTTTAAATTAGTTATTAAAACTTTCATTATTTCCATTTAAACGATTTTTATTATTACTGATATTATTTTTTTTCTTGTTTTTCTATTATTTAATTTATTGTTATTGTTGTTATTGTTGGTATTTTTATTGTTATTATTGTTGGTATTGTTATTATTATTATTATTATTATTATTATTATTATTATTATTATTATTATTATTATTATATGAAATCTATCAAGCATTTTGCTGAGAAAATTTTAGTAAGACGGGTCATAACTAATGACCAGAGTCTTACTAAGTCTGCCTACAGCTCCAGAACTTTCTTCAAGATTCTTGCGGTACCGAGTAATGCCGTCTTTCGCAACTCTCCCATATTTGTATTAATTTCTAATTGGTGTAAAAAGCCTATGAAGTTCTTGCTTATACTTCCAAGGACTCCAATTACAAGTGCTACCACATGCACTTTCTTTTGCTGCCATAGTCTGCTAACTTCTCTTCGCAGATCCTGATACTTATCAATTTTTTCTTTTTCATTGATTCTGCAGTCTCCAGGTACAGCAACATCCACAATCAAGCATTTTTTCTCTTTTTTGTGTAAAACGACAATGTCAGGTCGACGGGCTTCTATCATATTGTCACATTGTATATTGAAGTCCCATAGCAACTTTATGTCATCATTCCCCACAACACTATCTGGCTCATGTTCGTACCACTTTACATTGCATTTTAATCCATTTTTCTTACACAAGTCCCAATGGAGTCTTCTAGCAACGTTATCGTGACGTCTCTTGTACTCTTTTTGAGCAAGCTTCTCACATTCGCAGATTATGTGTTGAACGGTTTCACTTTTGTTGCCGCACATTCTACACAGTGGGCTATTAGCTGTTTTATCCATATGGAATTTGAGATAGTTGGTCCTCAAGGCTTGCTCTTGCGCCGCACATAAAAGTGACTCAGTTTCGATTTTCAAATCGCCTTTTCTCAGCCATCTCCAACTTAACTCTGTCTACTTTTGCCGATGCATCTCTTAAGAACTGTCCATACATTCTTTTTTCATTCCATTTTTTTATTCTCTCATTTTGAATATTTTTCTTCATATCTTTCACTGTGGCAATTACTGGATTTTCAAAATCACCTCTAGCTGCATATAAAAGTCTTTCATCGCTTTTTTTGATGTGATCCTCAAGGCTGATTTTGGCCAAGATAGCAGTATCTTCAGCATTTGCCAGTCCTCGTCCGCCGACTTTTTTTGGTATATATAACCTATCTACATCACTTCGTGGGTGCAGTCCATTATGCATTGTTAAGAGATTTCTTGTTTTTCCATCTATTGACTAAAGCGCAGTCTTTGTCCAATTAAGGAAAGGCGCTAAATATCTCAAAACAGGGATGGCCCAAGTATTAATACCCTTAACAATATTCCTTCCATTCAGTTATGTCTTAACAATTTTCCGCACTCTTCTTTTGTATTCATTGAGAACTTTGATTTTCATTTCTTTTTTCTGTAAATCGTCAGCTTGTAATATACCCTGGTACTTGAATCCTTCTTCATCTCTCAATGCTTTCATTACTGTGTCGTCGGGTAGCTTAATTCCATCTGATTTTTCATTACTAACATTGAACACTTCTCGGTACGGAATTTCATGCCGATATCTTCACTGAAAACTCCTACTGTCTGTACTAGTGAGTCGAGTTCTTCCTCAGTTTTGGCATACAGTTTGAGATCATCCATATAGAGTAGATGGTTGATCTTTTCCTTATTTGCAAAGCTGTAACAATGTCTTGTAGCTTTCAGTATCTGCGTTAGAGGAATGAGGGCTATGACAAACAAAAGTGGAGCTAATGAGTCTTCTTGGAATGTTTCTCTCTTTATTTCTACTTCACCTAGATTTTCATTGTTACAGGTCAATTCTACACGCTAGTTTTTCATTGTGGATTGCAAGAAGGTTATCAGTTTTTTATTCAGCCAAAGTCCATTATCCAGGAGTGAGCAGCATATCGAACGCTTTATGGTAATCAATCCAGCCCATTGCTAGATTTTTCTTTCTCGTTTTTACCTCTTTCAGTAGCATCTTGCCTATGTATAACTGATCTCCTGTTTCTCTGCTTTTCCTTCTGCATTCTTTTTATTCTTTTGGGAGAAACTGGTTGTTTTCCCAAAAGGCGTAGATCTCATCTGTTAGTAACGTTATTATTATTATTATTCTTATTGTAATTATTTTTATTATTATTGATTTTGTTCCCACTCAAGCTCATTATAGCGCTGCCGACATTGTAAGAACAAGTTTCCAAAACAATAATAAAAATAATAATAATAATAACAATAATAATAAAAATAATAATATAAATAATAATAATAAAAATAATAATAATAACAATGACAATAATAATAATCATGATCTGAAAATACCAAATAGTTCCACAATGAATCGTAATAATAATAATATCAATAACAATAGTAATAACCATAATAAAAATAACAATAATAATTTTATTGAGAATGGTCATTACATCATACAGACATCTCTTAATAATAGCAATAATAATAGAAATAATAATAATAAAAACAATAATAATAACAACAATAATGATAATAATAACAATAAAAATGATAATCAAAGTTATAACAATTTTACTGAGACTCATAACAGTAGCAACCATAATAAGAACTATGCCAACAACATAAACAATAATAACAAAAACAACAACAATAATAAGAAAAATAACAATAATAATAATAAAAATAACAATAATAATGACGATGGTGATGATAATGATGTTGTCAGTAGTAACAACAGCACCATCACTAGCACATCTCATAACACGTACTTCGTTAATGTTAACTATGTTAACGATGATGGTGGCAATGGGGAAAACAATGGTAATAAAAAAAATAATGATAAAGATAACAATACTAATAATAGTAGTATTAATAATAATAATAATAATAATAATAATAATAATAATAATAATAATAATAATAATAATAATAATAATGAAGTGTATATTAATGATGAATTATGTCCGATTGAAAATGATGATGATTATGACGAGTACATTAATGTTACTATCAATAATAATAATAATAATAATAATAATAATAATAATAATAATGATAATAATAATAATAATAATAGCTTCAATAACAATAATAACAACGATAGTGATAATGATAGCTATGACAGCATGAAAAACTTGGATAATAACTATAACAAAGGCAATAATATCAATAATAATAATAATACCAATAATAATAATACCAATAATAATAATACCAATAATAATAATACCAATTATAATAATACCAATAATAATAATACCAATAATAATATTAATAATAATTATACTAAAAATAATAATGAAAATGGTGAAAATAATAAAAATAATAATAATAATAATAATAATAATAATAATAATAATAATAATAATAATAATAATGATAATAATAATAATAATAATAATAATAATAATAATAATAATAATAATAAAGTTATTCATTCAAATGTTAATAGAGAAGTGTATATCTAATTAAGTTAACTTTTAGTTTTAAATTCACTTTTGTTTATTTTAAAGCGAACATACTCAAAATAATGGAAATAAACAGAAATAAAAACAATTATAACAATAAGAAGTTTAATATCAATAAAAAAAATTCATAACAGAAATAATACAATTATTATTATTATTATCACAACTATTTTTAGATGCACTTTGGATGCGATTATATAGCGCTTAATGTTATCACCGTGTATTAGTCGCGCTCAAAAAAGAAACAAAAAATGAAAAAAGAAAACGATGAATAATATTTTAAAAAATAAATAATAATAATAAAATGGAAAAAAAAATAATTTCTGGTTTGAACGATAAATGTAAACTTCTGTTTTTTTTTTAATTTTTTAATTTAATTTTTTTTTTTTTCGTTTTTAAATATTTTTTTATTTTTTTTGCATTTTTTTTTATTCATTTTTTTAATACTTTTTCATTTAATTTATTATTCCTTTTTTTATTTTTATTATTTTTGTTTTTTTTCTTTTTTAATTTGAAAATTTCACATTTAGTTTTTTAATGTTTAGTTTTTTTAGTTTTTTATTTTTGCCAGATACAAACGGAACCGTTCCTAATAATAAGAATAATAATAATGAAACAAATAATAAAAATCATAATGGTAGAATAACATATGACAATAAAAACAAAATAAGTTTCAATAATAACAATAAAAACAATATTAATAATAAAAACAATAATAATAACAGTAATAATAATTTGGATTTAAGTTTTGAAAGTAACAACATTAACATCAACACCAACAACAATAACAATAATAAAAACAATAATAATAATAATAACATTGAAGATTATTATTACGAATCGGATTGCTCAAACAAAACAAACTCTTCAACAAAAATTTTGTTTTTCAAAAAAAATAATAAAAAGAGAAAAAATACCAATCTAAAAATTAATCAAACCAATATAAATATTGATAATAAAAACATTAAGACTAATAATAATAATAATAATAATAATAATAATAATAATAATGATAATAATAATAAAATTCATGACTCGACATATGATAGTATACAATTAGATGGATTGCATGGAAGATCCAACAATATTAACAACAATAATAACATCAACAACAATAATAACATCAACAACAATAATAACATCAACAACAATAATAACATCAACAACAATAATAACATCAACAACAATAATAACAACATCAACATTAATAATAACAACAACCATAATAAAAAAAACAATAACAATAATAACAATACTAATAATATGTATAACACTGATAATGAGCATGCGTACATCAGTGATAATGGTGACGATGATCTAAAAACTAATATTTATAATACTTTTAATAATAATAAAAATAATAATAATAATAGCAATAATATTAATAATAACAATGGTCGGGTAGGCATGTACCATAAGAACGTTGTGTTGGTGCCTTCAAGAAGAAATAATAAAAAAAATAATAATATTGAAAATAACAATAATAATAGAAACGTAAATAACAATAATAATAGAAACGTAAATAACAATAATAATAGAAACGTAAATAACAATAATAATAAGAATAATATTAACAGAAGAGTAGAGTTGCTTTTATTGGATGATGGTGATTACACAATCTTAAACGCAAACAACCTCATGACACAGGTTTACGATGACGTCAATAACAAAAAAAATAAAAATGGAAATTTTAATAATAATCAATACAACTCTGCCAACAACATAAACAAAACTAGCGACAACAACTACAATCACGTGGGAACATTCCACCAATCGGATTCAGCTATTGGTTCGATGGGCGGTCTTTTCGAGAGGGTTTCCACGCCCACCGGAAGTGTGACGACTAATAAAGACTCAGTGTCACTCAAGTCGTTTCAAATTATTCAAAATGTCGGTTATGATGATGTCGGCACTTTGTTGCTTGATAATAACATTAATAATTATAATGTTAATAATATTATGAACAATATTAATTACAATGGAAATATGCATTATAGTAATAAAAATGATAATGAGATGCAAAGAGGTTCAGGAAGTGGGAGGAGCTATGGTGGTGATGATTATGATGATATTGACACGTATAAAAACAATAAAAATAAAACTATTAAACTACCTAGTTACGATGGAATTTTGAGCAACACAGAGACGAAAAAATTGAAACAAAGGGTTGTTTACAACAAATACAATGACGATGTTATGCAAGCTATGACGTCACCTAAAAAATACATGACATCATCTCAGGAACTTACGAAATTACCAAAACAATTTATGACATCACCAAAAATATATATGACATCATCTCAACAATTTTTGACGTCTCCACATACTGAAAATAACAAACAAGTGTTTTTGCAACATTATCGATTACAAAAAGGAGAAGGAGAAAAGCAACAACACTTGCAACATCATCAAAACATCCAACAACAACAACAAAACCAACAACAACAACAACAACAACAAAAAAACAACCAACAACAACAACAATATCAGCAACAACAACACCAACCTCATATACACTTTCCCGACCACACTGTCTATAGTGTAATAAAGAAAAACAACAATAATAATACTAACAACAATAAAAATAATAATAATAAAAATAATAATAATAATAATAACAAAAATAATAATAACAATAATAATAAAACCTATAAAAACATCAATAACCTCACTGAAACTATCAATGGCACCGATGATAGTTATGATTCCGAAAATAATATCAGCCAAAATAATAACAATATTGTTAAAAAAATTGATATCACTAATAATAAGGATAATAATAATAATAATAATAATACTAATAACAATATCAATAATAATAATAATAATAATTATAACAACAACAATAATAATAATACACTTGGTATCATAATGAGTATAAAAGAAAAGGATAAAAATGAACGTGATATTTCCAACTATGATAATTATACTAGTGATGATAACTATGGTAACAATAATACTAGTAAAAATAATAATAATATAAATAATAAGAATAATAATAACATTAAGAATAAAAATAATAACGATACTTATAATAATAATAGCAAGAATAAAATTGAATATAGCATTTCTACTAATAGCTCAAAGAAAACAGAAAATAACGGAAACAGTGATGATAATAATGTTGGTTATTTTTATATATAAAATAATAAAAATAATAATTATAATAAAAAAAATAATAATGAAAAAAAAACAAAAAAAAGATAATAGTCAGAAAATAAATGACGAAAAACATCGAATAACTTGAAATATACTTTTCGAAAAAAGTAAAAAAAACTAAAAATATATTGATAATAATATGATTTTCAATAATAAAAACAATAATAATAAACTTTTTATTGATAATAAGAAAAATAATGATAATAATAATATCAACAACAATAAGAATAATCATGTTTTGATTTTGATTGTCAGCTTGATATAGACTAGGTTATTAACTTTTATCAGTGATTTCCATTCCTTCATGGTCGTATTTAACCACCATTTTGCTTTGAAAAAAAAAACAAAATAAATAGTAATAATTATTATTATCTATGAATAATAAAAATAATAATAATCATAATCATCATCATTGTCATCACCACTTTCACCATTACCATCAACATCATCATCATCATCATCATCATCCTCATCATCATCATCATTATTGTATTATGATTGCTGCTAGCACTTTAGCATCCTGTACAATCATAAGCTCCCATTGATATTAGTAAAAGTAGTTGTAGTAAAAATAATAAGAATAATAATAATAAAATTAGTAATAACAACAATAATAATAAAAACAAACAAATTAATACTATTCATGGAAAACATAATTTAAATCACAAAGAATTGCGAATATATTAATTTAATAAAACATCAATAAAAAACAAATTAAATAAAAGAAAAATAATGCGGGTAAAAAAAAGAAATGTTGATAAAAATTTAATAAAAATAAAAATATAATTATTTATAAAAAAAAATAAGAAAAACAATATTTTAATATATTTTTTCCAAGTCCGATTTCTACATTCCAGCCTGTTTGAATCTCATAGGATGTCATATCTAGAAATTGAATAGTTTCTCTATTTTTATTATTGCTTTTACTCTATTATTGTTATTATCCATTTTTTAGAAGTTTTTTGATATAGTATTTATTATTTTTTGTTGTTTTTATTTATATTGTTATTTTTTTGACAACTAGGAAATTTATTGATTCATGTGAGTTACAATTTCCGATTCCACATATTGTTATTGTTTTTTTATTATTCTTATTATTTTGTTTTATTCTTATTACTATTTTTTTATTATTATTTTTTTTATTCTTATTATTTTTTTTTTATTTTTATTATTTTTTTTTTATTCTTATTATTTTTTTTTATTCTTATTATTTTTTTTTATTTTTATTATTTTTTTTTATTCTTATTATTTTGTTTTATTCTTATTATTTGCATAGTTTATGTTGCATTCCATGACCAAAAATTATTATTCTTCATGGATAATTATGATCAACTTTCATATATTTTTAAATTCATAATTAAAATTTATACTTTCACTCATTTATCACCTTAGTATTATGTTTTAACTTTCAATTTTACGTCATCATCAAATTGAAAATTTCCTTCTCATATTAAAAATAATAAAATTATAATAATCATCATCTTCATCATTATCATCACCATCATCCTCATTCTCACCATGACTTCCGATCTCTTGTACATCAACTTTTTCACTTCACAAGTTTGAAATGTTTAATAAAAGATATTCAGTTTCATTTTTTAAAATCTTCAAATTTTTATAGCGCTCTGTCGATAAAGAAAGACTTAATAGAGGAACAAGTGGTAGCTTCAAATGAACAATTTTGTTTAAAATGGAGGTTCAAGTACAAAATCTTCAGATACCCATGTCGTGAATGCTCAAAGCTTTGAAAAAGGTACAAAAACAAAGACATACATACAAACAAATCAAACGGAGTACATACAAACTTTAAAACAAAAAAACATATACAAACAAATAACAAAGATTATTATAGAAGCATGAAACTGTTATTCTTCAAGACTATAACATGTTTTTCACACGCTCAAAGCTTGAGCCTCATCTTCACTAATTTTTAACCGCCACTGCCTGGTGATGAATCTTGGCAAATCAAAAAACTTCCCACGATATTATATTATTCCCATTATAATCCTTATACTTGAGTGGTCTACCAGTGATGCTGCAACAAAGACGTGTTCCATCAACACACCGGTATAATGATCTAGGCGTCTGGAGCCAAAGGTAGGATGATGGAGGTTGCTAAGCACGATGAAGTTGAGTTCAGACTTTAACATAATGAGGATTTTACGATGGAGTTGATGTGAGAAATACAATCCTCAACTAAAGAGTTTTGTTTTGAAATAGAGGATCAAAATTGATGATGGTAGTTGACTGTTGCTTTCTATAGTCTTACACCAGTCTCTAGTAGTAAAATGATAATGAAGATGATAATGATGGTGGTGATGAAAATGATGATAGAGCTAATGATGCTGATGATGGAGATAATGATGCTGATGATGGAGATGATAATGATGATAGAGACCACGAAGACTCGCACAAACCCCTTTATTGAACTGAAGTTTGCAAATGAAATTGTTTCACACATCCCTAACGTATTTATTATATTTATATTATTGATTGAAATATTAATAATATTGCATAAAATTATTATTATTTATTATGAATATTTATAATAAATTTTAGTGAAAATAACTGATAGAATTTAATATAAAAATTATATGAAAATCCTATTATGCCTAGCATATTAATTAAATATGCCAAAATAATTAAAAAGCATAAAAAACACAATGTGTTAATTATGTAGCAGAGAATTTTTAATTATGCAAATAACTAGAACAGGAAAAGCTATGAAAGCCGTTGTGGCACTAAGATGTTTATGAGCGATGAAATTGATTGTTGAAATCTCTGTGAACAAATGGAAAGATGAAGAAAGTTTTATTGGGGGCTAAGGTTTGATACAGCGCCAGACAATAATAAGAATAATAACCTACGAAGTATATTATAGTGATGTTTAACCCAGAATGTTTCAAAAAAAAAAATAATAATTATGATAGGAAAAATAATAATATTTCTAAAGTGTAATAATATAAATAAAAAAAAATAATAACGAGAATAATATTAATCATTAAAACTGAATAATTAGAAACAAGGGTGGTACGTATTTATGAATCAATTGTAGACAGATAAGATAACTGTATAAAGCAAGATCTGAGTTAATCAATAAGATCTGTTTGATTTGTCAAAGAAAAACATCAAATAAGAGGATTTTTCAAATATATTTATTGAGAACCAAAAACTATAATCTTCGATAAGTTTAGCCTTATCATAAAACGTTACGAATTCCTTTTACTTGATGCTTTCCTTGCATAATATTGAAGAAAAATACATACGATGTCTCTGATCTGTTTGATTTTGTTGCTGTGGAGTCAATTAATATGGATAAAATCAAATCAAATATAAGGGTCAAATGAATTCCTTTAGATTAAGTCAATTTCTACAGTATTTGATATTGAAATATGCTACTTTGTAACGGAAATAATAATTTTGGTTGATAATGGCGTTTAACAATAAGGATTGATGAAATTTAAAACAAATAATGTGAAACAAAATTGAAATTATAAAAACAAATAAACGAAAAGCTTGGAGTTTTAAGGGTGAGCATACTAATCAATTTGATAATTATATTAATAACAACCATCCATCATCATGAACGTTTTGCGTCCGTTTGCATGCTAGCATGGGTTGAACGGGGTCTTATTATTATGAATTCATATTATAAGTACATATTATATTAATAATTTCGAGGGTTATATTGAAATTAATATTAATTATGATGTATTAATATTATAATTATAATATACTAATAATTTTAAAAATTATATTTGAAAAAATAATTATCATCATGGTGGTTTACCATTTTAATTATAAATTATATGAATAATTTTAATGACAATTAGTTAAATAGCAATAATAATTATGATGAATCACTACAAATTGTGATATCATACGGAGTGATTGAAATGGCTAAGAGAGGGTTTGGTCACAATTATAAAAGAAAAATAACAAAAATAATAATAATAATAAAAACAAAATAGTAATGATAATAACACTGAAATAATAACGATATTATTAACAATAAGCCCACAAAGAATACAATAAACAGGGTAGTAATAATAATAAAATTAAGAATTGATAATAATAATAGAAGCACAAAAACAAACTATATACAATTATTAAGGCACTATCCAATACTTCACTAAGTCTTCCACCCCAAAGTTTAATAATAATATTAATAATAAAAATAAACAAAATAAAAATAGGAAAAAAACGTGAAAAAATGGTAAAAAGAAAAGCAGACGATGATAGATATAACAAAACAGCTTAATAACAGCTAAAAAAAATCAATATTATTTAAGATGACAATAATTTGTGATGAAACAGGCATCAATGTAGGCAAAGAAACTGCTTCATAACGTTTTTAACCCAGTGAGTCTCAAGATGCTTATTGTATATGAAAACGGGGAAGTTAATGAGATAAAATTCACTCTAAATCGCCACCAAGCGATTAAAAAATAAACCAAAAATAATTCGAAAACTACTACTATGACCCGATTAGAGGGCTTCCCGAGTGATAATGGTTACTACTATCATGACCAGCTTTGCGGGAAGAAAGATAACGTCATCAATAATTACATGTTTATTTATTATGTTTGTCATTTATTATTTGTATTATTAGTAATAGCTTTCAGACGCATTTTATGTCAATGACTGAAAAATTGTCGCTTAATAATACAAATAAATGAAAAATAATGAATATTTTATAAAAAACATGAAATTATTAATGATAAAATTTTAAATGATCTGTGTGCATGTGACTAGGGATGTGACTAAATAGAGGGTAAAGAAGAATAGTAGAAGGAATAAGAAAAAAAATAACGATGCTGAAGTAATAATATAAAAACCTCCACCATGGTGATTTATCATTTTGATGGAAATAAAATAAAAAATAAAAGGACTCGTCGAGACCTTCTCGTTAGGACACAGTGACTCGGCAACCATTGCAATAAAAACCAATAGGTAACGCTATTTTGAAGATTTTTAAAATGTCACGGATGTATAATTTGACTCCTCATCAGGCGAGAGTATGGAGGAGGCCAGAAAAGAGCACAAAATGAGAATAATATAATTTTCGATCATGGGAGAATCAAAAGATCTGGCATATGACACAGAAAAAACAACGATTCTGTTGCGAAAAATTTTGTTGCAGAGGATAAGGGAAGATCTCTTGAACCCGAGAAGATTTTAAACTCAGTTGGCTTGTGAAATGGTATAAAATGACTTGGCTTGACTGGAACTCGGAAGAAAAGATGTATTTATATTATGAAAATAATAATAATAATAATAATAAGAATAATAATATTGATAGTAAAAAACGTAATAATAATATTAATAGTAATAAAAATGATTATTATTATTATTATTTAAATAAAATTTAATAACTTATATTATTTTTTTGTCATGATTTAAAAAGTAAATTAAAAATAGCTGATTATAGATATATCTGAACATACGCATGATAACAATGAGAATAATAGTAATAAAAATTAGAAAAAACTATAATATCGCAAAATATAAAAAATAATTAAATTAAATGGAAACTTTGATGAATTATGAGAAAAAAATCAAAAAATATATCTATATACAAAGCTCAAAAAAATCAACGAAAAGAATAGAAATTGAGAATATAAAATGAAACGAAAAAAACGATATTAAAACTGAAAAGCTCAAAAAGGCGTAAGTTGGAAACTATAAATAATATCAAAGTGAGAAGGTATCGAATAAGACTTGATAGATGAGGATTTGTGAAATACAGTGCATAAAAATATTTAAAATAAAAATAAATGAAGAATAAAAATAATAATGAAAAAAGTGGATAAAAGAGTAATAATAATAAACTATAAAAATAAAAGAGTGAAAAAATTTGATATCAAAGCAGATGCGAAGACATGAATTGTACAAAATATCAAAATGAAATTTTCGACTGAAATTCTGTTTGATTTGGAGAATTGTGAAAAAAAATTTAATAGAAAAAAAATAATTATAATATTGAAGAGTGTATTTTTTGCCAATATGAATGTCAGATGCAAAATAATAGGTTATTAATAGTAAATAATAATAATAATGCAAACAGATGAATAACAATCAATTAGACAATATAAAAATAGGAATATTAACGGAAATGCAATTAATAATAATTTTATTATTATCATTATTAAAGATGGAACAAATATAATTAAATCGCACATCATTGAATATAAACCGAAATTAACTTTTAAACATGACTGTGTAAAAAAAAACAGAAGTATATTTTTAAACAAGATTAATTATAAATCGAGGTTAATTTTTAAACAAGCAAAAGCAGACGAAGACAGCAAACAAGTCGGAAAACGGAAACAAAATATATCATCTAAAAATAGCATTATATTAAATATTAACAATTAATATTATAATTAATACTATTAAATGCAAACAATTATCATCCTTATTAAAAATCATTATTTACATTATTTCGAAAATATATTTTCACAAATACTTTTTATTATTATTATTATCGTTTCGAGCTTAAGTACTCATTCTCCTCCTCCTCATCATCATCATCCTCGTTATTATCATTACCCTCCTCATCATCATCACCATCCTCTTCATCATCATCATCATCATCATCTTACTCATCATCATCATTATCGTCTCAAACTTAAACACTTATCAGCACCATCATCACATGCCATTCAATCACTCCAATCAGCTTCCTCATCTTCTTCCTCCTCCTCCGCCTCATTATTCTCATCCTCCAAAACCTTTCTTCTCATCTCAAATGCCGCCTCCATTATCGACTGCACGTCCAAACCGCCCGGGCACTCCTATAATAATAATATTAATAATAACAATAACCATCAGCACCATAATCGAGATGAAATAAAAAAATAATAATGAAAAAAAAAATTAATTTAAAGTACAAGAATGATACTAATAATAAAAAATAACTCATTTGAATTATAACATGGTGTAAAGTTTCATGGGAGACCAGCCCGAGTGACCGGAGTCTACTGTTATTCAGGTAATATCAGAAAAGCAGCCTTAAATTGTAGGCGCCAAGTTTGCTGCAGCTTAACGTCGTTCCACAAGCACAAATAATAACAATAATAATAATAAGAATAATAATAATCATAATAATAATAGTTGAAACATAATTTATTAAAATAATAATGAAAACAATAATAAAAAAATAATAATAGAAATAATAATAATAATAATAATAATTCAGACGAACCTTGCGACTGGATTCATTTTGTTGACGTGTCTCTTCCACTTTCCTCAGCTTGATGCCTGAGTGTTAAGTGGTCTCTGATTGGTTGCGCTATTTATAGATTTCACAGTGCTTCTCTAATTTAAAACGAAAAAATTATGAAAAACTTGATAACAATAAAATTCAGTAATAAAACTAAAAAAAATCAATAATATCAAATGTGATGATAAAAAACAATAAATATAAATGAACAATGGTGATGCAATGAAACTTATGACTATTACCAAATAGAAACAATGACACAAACAATGGAAACAAGAGTACTCCAAACAACCTTCTCTAATAGCAGATAGCAGGTCAGATCTTGAGTCACGTGCAGATGGAGTTTTCTGATTAGAGAGAATTGGAGGAGTGGGCGGAGCTTGTTCGGGAAGGAAAGGGGGAGGAGCAACAGGGGTTTCAAAAAGAGGAGGAGGTGGTGGAGGAGGGTTAGTGTCTTTTGGAAGTGAAGGGGGTGGTGATGGTGGAGGTGGAAGGTCGTGCTTATATATAATGTGCGCTTGTTTGTTGTGTGGTTGTAGCTTAGGTGTGTGTTGTTGTTTGTTATTTTGCCTTAAATGCAACTTATTTTTTATCTCTTCTTGTAAGTCGGTTTCTATTGGCTGCACTATTTCTGTGTCAGGTTGCATGTCTCGAATCTGATTGGCTGTCGGAGGCGCTGGAGGCGGGGCGGTTGGCCTTACGTGATTGGCTGACGAAACCGGATGTTTATGCGATCTTGAACCCTGGAAAAACCAATAAAATAATAAAAATAATAGAAACATAAAAATAATATTATTAAAAAAATAATAATGGCGACGGGGATCAATATTAATATATCAACAATAAAACTAATAGTGAACGATTTCAAGATTATGACTGGTTTAAAATTCAATATCACATGATTATCATCATCCTCAACATCATCAGCATCATTATCATCCTCACCATCATCAGCATCATTATCACCATCATCGTTTATCGTTTTCATAATCTCATCTTTACGGGACAAATTTTCATACCATCAAATACAACAAACAATCAAAGAAACAGTCCCAAACATTTCACGTCTCACCTGGTGGAAAGATGGGTCAATGATGTCATTGTGGGTGTCTTGGAAGGATGGCGGTATGGTGTGGGGTGGTTCGTGGAGAAGAGGAGGAGGAGTAGGAAGACGCTGATTATGATGATGATGATGATATTTTTCTTTATGTTTTTGTTGTTGTTGATATAGTAGGTCTTGAGATGGCACTTCTACTTTCCTAAGGGGACTTTTGCTTGCGATATTTTCATCAGGCAACCTTTTATTATTCACATTATTATAATTATTATTCTTGTTATTTATAATCAGCTGATCAGCCACTAAACCGTCCAATAGAATGGCGTTATTTAACTGAACCACGTTACCATCCAGACTGACAGCAGGCTGCAAAAGATTAGTTGTATCACCCACGTTATCAGCCACCCCTGTAAAGCTTTGACTGTTGTTGATACCACTGTTATAAGTGCCACCATCTTTATTATTATTATTTATTCCATTATTTTTATTCTTTTCAATAAACTCGGGCCCATGTTTCATATGCTTGTATTGGTCGGTTCTGTTTTTTGGGGCTCGTATTGACCTTTGATGACCCGATCGGTGTTGGCTGGATGACTGAATTGGGGAAAGAGGTGAGAGAGGATGACGGCATTTATTCCATTATTTGTTTAATCGCTATTTAAATGCATTTTATTTTTTAATTGTTATTTCAATAAATTCGCTATTGTTTTTATCATTACTTTGATTCAATACAATACAATACAATTACGAATAAGATCAAAGTGGCATTAACTCGAGGAGTTTCTAGATCACACTTAAACACTTATCAACTGAACAACACTCACACCATCAAGTGTTGCTTCACTTGATGGTGTGAGTCGAGTGTTGAGTTGAATTGTTTTTGTACTAAGCTGAGAGATAGGTAAAATAACATGGAAGACGAACGAAATAGTTGATAGATGAATAGAAAACGGAAGATTGATAGATCGAAAATAGATGGATAGATGAAAAGTTAGACAGATAAAAGAAAATTTATTTTTAAAAATAAACTTACATAAAAAAACAAAACCCCAAAAAAACGATGAAAATCAACCAAACAAACAGCAATAACAACATGCAAACAAGATAAAACAAACAACAAGACAAAGCCACCCACATTCTTGTGTCGATGTTTCTTCTGCACCAGTTGAGACGCCTTGATCTCCTCAACCCACAACTCAGCAAAGTAGCCAGGATTCGTGTAGAACTTCAAACTTTCCTTGCCATCTTCTCTGTATGGGAAAAAGAAGGAGGTGGTTTATGAGTGGAGAAGATTGAATCGTGTATGGGTGGAGAATGGGGGTTAATATGATGTATGGGTGGGGGATGTTAGGTGGTGTATGGGTGGGGGAGGTTGGCGTATGGTTGAAGGATGTTAAGTGGTGTATGGGTGAAAAGAAAGAAGCTTAGGTGGTGTATGGTTGGGGGAGGAAAAGTTGGATGAGAAATCGGTGATGGGTTGGATGATGTTTAATGGATGGAAAGAAGTTGGATGAGGTATGAGGGAATCATGTGCAAAATGGTGGTGATATAGGTAAGTTTGATGAAATATAATATCATCAAAGACACATTTTTGAAGGGTAATCACAAGTTTAAAATTATAAATCTTAGTGGTATAAATAGCTTTTCATACAAATAGTAATATAAAAAAAATAATAATTTTACAGTTCTAAATTAGATTGTTGCTGTGAATATATGATACTACTCTATCAAAAACTCCCAAGAAGCCATTTTAATTTGGAAAATTTTTATAGACTGTCAGTCGATACAGACTTGAAATTCTCGAAATTCAACAGGAAACAGCCGTTAATTGCAGGCGCTAATTTTGGTGCGGTTTAACTTCGATAATATTTAAATGTAACGTAGTGGCATTTTTACAGCGTTTCATATGTTGCCACCAAGAGCGTGCTGGCAATTGAATTTATGACGGGAGAAACATTATAAATATTGAAAAACCAAAAAAAGTGAAGATTGTTTTAAACGGTATGAAGACACGAAAGAATAAAAAAATTAACTGAAATGATGAAGGTCCTTAAATAAATAATTGAAATTTGTAATCGTTGGTTTGCTCTTGGTAAAAGAAAACGGGCTATAAAAAGGATTTGACAGAAAAACTTGTGAAGTATGCAATCAAATTAACGAAAAATATTATCAAATAAGAGTAATGGGTTAACAAAGATATAATATAGCTTAATGATGTCAATACAAAAAAAAATAACTTAAATAACAAACAAAACAAACAAATATTTATATAAAAACAAACAAAAACAGTAAAAATAGTAATAATGACAATGTAAACAATAGAAATAATAACAATTAACAATAATAATAATAGAAAAAATAATAAATATAAAAATAATTATGATAAAATAATTAAAAAAAAAATAATGGTAACAATAATAATAATAAACATTTTCGTCACTGTACGTAGCAATTACACAAATGCAGATTAAATTCTTGTTGGTAATATTGATAATGATGCTGTAAACACTATAACAACACCCAAGTACTATAATTATTTGTATTATTATATTTATTATTATTATTATTATATTTATTTTTATTATTATATTTTTTTCTATTATTATATTTGTTTTTATTATTATATATATCTTTATTATTATTTCCGTTTTTTTTCTATTATATTTATTCTTATTATTATATATAATTCTCCTACTTTCACTATTATTATTAATTTCTGTAAAAAGCGCGCTATATAAATTCAAAATAACAGACAATTTTATTTTTTATACTATAATTTTTTTGATTATTATACTTATTTATTTACCTGATGATGATGATACCCAAGTTATATCTACACCACATATTGACAATATATTATCCCTCATTCTTATAATTATACGCTCTATTAGTATTATTATTATTTAGGTTATTATTCTCATTATTATTTAGGTTATTATTTTGTATAAATGTAACTTATTGATGATAAGGGAATTTAAGGAAATTTTTTGACTAAGATAAAGTTTGATTGTGGTTAAATAAAAAAATAACAATGATAAAATAATAAAAACAAACATAATGAATAAGACAACAACAACAATAATAATAATATATATAACAATAAAAACAAGAATAATAACGAAAAAAAATAAGAATAATGAAAGATCATCAAAAGCAAGCTAAACAGTCAATAATTACCTAACACTATAATTGAGAATATTTCTTTAAATTATAATATAATGACAGTGAAAAGCTTTGGATTTCAGACACAAACGCATTCATTTGATGCTCAGTTTTTTAAACAATAAAAATTTGAAATAATAAAACAAAACAAATTTCAAAATGAAATATTGATATAATTTATATTGATGTATGGATCTAAGGGGTTGAGTCTTGAATACACAATGAAGTGCTGTGTTCCAAGTTATTATTGGTGTTTCCATGTTTAGGGTTGTCATGATAAAAATAATATAAAAAACAATAATAATAATATGGATAGTATTTTTTTTAAATATATACGAATATTAATAATAATATGCCCGCATAGCTCAGCTGGTAGAGCGTTAGACTAGTTATTTAAAGTAACTGGGTTCGATTCCACGTGGGCCGACAATTATATACAAAGAAGCGCCCTGTGAAACCTTTGTTGAGCTAACGAAACCCCAATATGGGGCGACTAAAATTCGATTTAAAAAAAAATATGATTACTCACAACGGTCATAGTAATAGTTGGAACAAAAACTAGAAAACAACTTTGAGCTATGAATAAAAAATAGTATTTAGAATAAAAATATTCATGAAGACACTAAAAATAACGAGTGACGACAAAAATAATAATTATTATTATTATATTGATGTATAACCTCATATTATCAGAAAAATGACGTCAAAAAAAAAAATAATAATAGAAAACAAGCAATAGAAAATGATGACTCACTACATAGTGACCCAAATGTGCACTAGAGGGATAAGACCCAATTACAGTCACTTTCAGAATAATAAAAACAAAATAAAATAACAATAATAATAAAAATATAATGATAATGACAATAATAATGATAATAACAACAAAAATAATGATAAAAATTACAATGATAATGAGAAAAACGACAAAAATATTAATAGGAATAATTATAATAACATGAATAATAATAACACCAATAACAAAAACAACAATAATATAGAAATAATAATAAGGGTCAAATTATAGTGACACACACTCTTTGATGACAGCTTATATGACGGCGTTGTGGTTTGTTGCTAGGTGCCATCCATTTGGTGATCTCGTATATAAATATTCTATATTGAAAAAGAATTCCAACGTATACTACCATCACCATCGTTTATTATAGTGTATTCTAATTAATTCAGAATTACTAAGAATGTACGATGTCTTTTGAAAAAAACTATATAAATATATTTTTCTTTAAATTATAATTACTTTTTTTCTCCATGTATTTTTGTCTATTGGAAAGCTCAATTTTTAATGATAAGTATAACAGCATAATAAGGCTATATGAAAAGACCAAGCTTATCGGGAATTATAGCTGTTTTTCTTCAAATGAATGTTTTAAAAACCCCCTATTTTGACGCAAGTTTCCATAACTTTATATCCACTGGATTTGTTCGAGCAATAACTACGACTTATGGATAATTTTTTGGGAACTTTTTATTATTTTAGAATTTTTTGTTTTTTGAAACTTCAAATCAAATTTTTGAAAATTTTAAAACCAACATTATATGTATCTTTTTCTTTCAATAAAAAATAAGGCGTTTTTTGCTTTAAGGTTTGGAAATGTTCATTAAACTCGCTGACTTCACAAAGTAATTGAGTAAAAATTGTAAAAAGTTCTTAGCAATTAGTCATAGTGTTTTTTAATCAATTCAAAAGGAAATAATAGCAACGTTATCAGCGATAAAATAACAAGAAAAAATAAAAAAATTTCCTACTAAGAGTAAACTACACAACACAGAAAATCCCAAATTTCAAAATTACCTACAGCATCACAACCTCTTCTCAACACCACAACTGCACCTTGTGGCTTTTCTACTCCTTTCTACCACCTACTACTATTATTATCTGGAATTAACCACATCACTCTTCTATCCACCATCCATTAATAATACCACCTAAAAACAACACAGTACCATCTTCTCCCCATCCACTATTACTACTATTACCACCCGCTCTTCCCTCTCAGCAACCTATTACTACTATACCCCCAAACCTCCCCCCCTCAACCAACAATACACCCACCTGAAGACATTCAGTTTATTGAGGGCTGGAGGCATCTCGCACAACTTGTAAGCCTCATCTATAGCGAATGGTCGTGTGGGCTTGGCGATGAGATTCTGATCTCGGCATGATGATGATTTGAATGGTTTTCTTTGGTTAATTTCTTGTAGCAGAACTGTGAGTTGAAGTTGAGGGTTGGATTGTTAAGCTGCTTCTGATTAGAATTTTGATTGCATGATTGATAGGTTTCACAGGGTGCTACTCCATGTGAAACAAAATGATCTGTGGATGCTGAATATATAATCTATTTCTGTTTGTGATTTGCCGAAATAATAATGAAAAATTATGTCAGAAAAAGGTTTAACTTGAATAGATGCATATATGATACAATAAAAGCAAAATCCCAAAAGAGTAATCTACAATATACTCAATAAAAAATACCAATTTCAAATCATAACATCCCTCTGTATCACATGACCAACACTATAATAATTTTATTTTTTTTTCTTGTGTAGAAATACCCATCCACACACACTTGTGAGCAACCATTGATTTGATTATCTTATAAAAACAAACTGATTTTTTAACATCATTAAAGTGTGATTGTAAAGATGATAAGAACTGACTCATAACTTATTCAAATTAACTTTTCTGATGCATCGTCATTATTACCCCAAGAATGATGGGTGTTTGGGGGGTTATGCTTTTATTTTATTGAGCATTTGTGCATAGTCGTCCAGTAGAATACAAAATATTGTAGTCAAAAAATAGTTTGGCTATATTATTTTGAAAATGAGATAAATTATTATTATTTTGATGATATATATTTTGTTTAAAAATAGTTTAGTTATATTATGTTGAAAAATGGGATAAATTATAATTATTTTGTTATATATAGTTTGTTTATATTACTTTGAAAATGAGATGAATTATAATTATTTTGTTAAAATGGTGGTGGTAATTATATATAAAGAATGAAAATTTAAAAGTAGATTCAAACATTAAATTACATTTTGGAAAATATGAAGCCAGATGAAATTAATTGATTCAAATGATATTCAACTTAATGAATTATGACAAAGTTGAATTTGATGAAAATTTTAGTTAAATAAAAAAAAGTATCAAAATATTGCCTCTTTTTGTGAAGTTATTCAAAAAAAGATATTCAACTAGTGTATTGGAATAATAATTATATAAATGGAGTCAAAAGCTTAAAATAGGAATAGATGAGTTCTAGATGGCTAAAAACAAAAATAAGTTAGCCTTAAATAGATATTAATGACATTAATTAAGTCTTAAAAAACTGAAAACAGAAATAATTTAGCCTTAAATGGTTAAAAATTACAATGTGAACTAACCTTCTTCTGCAGTGGGGTTGAGAAGACATATCTTCTGCTTGAGGCCTTCAATTCGGGATGACAAGTTTGTACTGCGCACAGCTACAGTGAACACTTCCGAAAATAATTCGGCAAAAAGGTCTTCTGACTGTCGACTAAGAGAGCTCAATTGTTGAATGACACATGATAAAGTGTTGTTGGAAACGCATTCAAGTTCGTCCTTCGTCTCCAGCGGAACACTCTTTCGACTGATGTCTGAGGGTTCTATGAGCCTTTTAACAAGAGGCATTTTAGATATTTCTTAGAAGTTTTGACTTTTTGTTGGCGAATTAAATTCTTGTTGTGTGGGTTAGCTATTAATAATATTATTATTAACACTTGACTTCAAAGTATTATCTTAAAATTTAGCCTTGAAACAACTTTATAGTTATTATAACAATTTTTTAACATTTTGTAAATCTCTTCTACAATAAGAAATACGAAAAGCGGAAATAATATTACAACTAAATCTGAGTGCTAAAAGTTAAAAGCGCTTTATTCAAATTGAGTATAAAAAATAAATTTTTATTTTTAAAAAATTAAAATTTTTTTACATTTTAAAAATAGAAAAAATAGTTTCAAAAACTTTTTTATGAAAATTAATTTTAATAATTAAACTTTTTTGAAAATTTTTTTGAATAAGAATACTGACTATTTTATTTTTCTAAGAAACAAAAAAATCAAAAAATTTAAACAATGTACGACTTGATACCAATAAAACAAATGTAAAATTAAGTCTACTTTTATCAATCTTTTTTTATTTTTCTCAGCAAAACTCCGGTATCTGGACCTAGTCTGTGGGAAAATGGCAATAAATAAATGAATGAATAAAAAAAATGAATGAATAAATAAATCAGTTAACTAATACATAACATATATAACATACCCAACTTTCAAAAATTTATAATAAGTATCACCTCACCCATACATAACACAATCATCCACCCAGCCTCTCAAACACAACACACCCAGCCACCCACACAACACACCCAGCCCCTCAAACACAACACACCCAGCCCCTCAAACACAACACACCCAGCCACCTATAATCTCCCCCTCTGATTTGGTCGACATGCATTTTCATATGTTCAAAAGTCCTTGCGTGCTGGGGTATGTTAAGGCGGTCTAATGCCTGAGGTTGGTTGGTGGATGGGTGGGTTGAAGAAGGGTGGATGGGTGGGTTGAAGGAGGGTGGATTGGTGAATGGGTGGGTTGGATTGAAGTTGAAGGTGGATGAATAGATGAGTTGGATGGGATGCTTATTATTATAATTATTATTATTAATGCATTTAACCTTGGAAGCAATAGTAGGTATGACAGGAAGCAGGGCGATGGAGCAAACCCTTATCACCTCCATACTCACGTGTAGTACTGTGTCGATCTTGAGTGGTTATAATAAAAATAACAATAATAATTATTATTAATATTATTAAATAATTTGAGATAAAATACTAACAATAATAATAATTAAGTAATTAAAAAACCCAATGAATCCCCAAAACGCCCTTTAACATACATCTTGTCTTTCCTTCTTCCATGGTTCAGCTGACTGGAAGTATGCATTGGCATCGTAAAGGCAGCCCATTATGAGTTCTAATGCCTGGGTGGGTGGAACGAGGGAGAGGTAGAGATGTGGGAAAAGGGTGGAGGTGTGAGAGAAGAGTGGAGGTGTGGGAAAGGATAGAGGTGTGGGAGAAAGGTGTGGGAAAAGGATAGAGATGTGGGGAAAAAGTGAAGGTGTAGGAAAGACTGTGGTAGTGTGGGAAAAAAGATGGGGATGATTTGGGAAATGTGGGAGGAAGAATGAAAAGAGTTTAAATGATGATTAAGCCATTATAAAAACATAAAAAATAAATAAAAATTTAAAAAAAAAATAAATTTGTTCCAAAGAGCTGAGCTAATAATAGAAACCAAGTGATGAACCTTGTTGTGGTAGAGGCTTTTGTAGTGTCCGTTCACTCTGTCTAAAAATAAAAATGAAAGAAAATAAAAATAATAATTTGATTAGTCGTAAAAAACCACATAGTAAATATTGTTATTGTTATTATTATTATTATATAGTAATAATTGAGAAAATACAATCAAACTTTAAAAAAAAGTTTGTAAATAATAATAATAATAACCAACCAGCCAAATTATATAAATCTTTGAAAATATTATTGGCGCTATTTAAGTCTTTGGCAGACGAGTTATAAGGCGGAAACTGTTGAGAGGGGTTTAAACTTTTTCCGGTCGACCTATTAAGCAGGTTTCCGTAAGTGTTGACTAAGTCTGCGTTTATACAATCTATGGCTCTGCTGTCGCTGTAATCTAATTGGTAAATAAAAATAGATTAGACTGTGATTGGTGGATATAAAAAAATCGATTATAATTAGAAGTTAGATTATAAAATAATATAACGTGATTGGTAGATAACAATCGTATGCAATCTAATTGGTGGACATAAATAGATAGATTTTCATGATTACGAACATATTAAAAAAATTTATGTAAAGATTATAACCAGCCCCATTAATTTGAGGCACAAGGATTTTGAACGAAAATCATCATTATTATCAATTACTATGAGTATTTGGATGAGATAAAAAATAAATTTATGTTAATTTAATTTAAAAATATTAAAAAATCGATCTAAAAACACAAACCGCAGTCGGATGATATAGAACTTTCCTTCATCAAATAATACCTGCAATCATTATCATAAATTCTCATTCTATTATTATTATTATTATTAACACTATTAGTAGTAATAATATCATTTTTATTATTTTATTATTAATATTATTATTACTACTATTCCAGTTTTGCATGTAGTATATTAGGTCGACTCAAAACTTCTATCTAGGTCTTACCAAGACATTAAGATTCGATGCTATTCAATTTATGCCAAAACTTACTTATTTTCATTATTATTTTACTATCATTATTATTATTATTATTAAATTACCTCAAGGCGTCAGAGGACCAAGCTTCGACCCTCTCAACGGGGTCCACCACATTACCTATGCTCTTAGACATCTGGTGATAATAATAATAATAATAAAAATAATGATAATAATAATAATTAAAATTAACAATGAAAAGAATTGTTATATTTATAAGAATATTTTTATCTGAAAAAATAAATTTAAAAAATATTTTAAAAAATAACAAATAATTTTTCTAATATTTTTTCCACCATCACCACGACAGATAACCCCCCTTCTTCCCACCTTTTGCTTCTCAACCATCCAATGACCATGGCAGATGATCTTGCGTGGAAGAGGGAGGTCCAAGGCCATTAAGAAACATGGCCAGTACACTGCGTGAAATCTATGGGTAAAAGGGAGAGAAGTGAGATAGTAGTGATGATGGTGGGGTAGTGGTGGTGATGATGGTGGAGTGGCGATAAGCATTTTGGTGGTGGGATAATTGTGATAGGGTGGTGAGAGTGATGGTGAGATGGCGGTAGTCATGGGAATGATGATGGTTGAGGTGTAAAATGATTGTGGTCGTGATGATAGTGGCTCTGGTTGTAAAGATGGTGAGAAGGATGGTGGTGGTGAGAGTGATGATGGTGAAGATGATAGTGGTGATAATGATAAGAATTATTCCTGATATAATACTACAAAATTTTAAAATATTAACTTTATTATGTCTTTCCCCACTACTTGACAGTCAGGAGGCCAAGATGATGAAGAGGAAGAGGAAGATGATGATGTTGGTGAAGGTGGTGATGATGATGTGTTGTAGTGATAAGAGACTGTTAGGTAATTGACTAGGGCATCTAGCCACACATACACCTGAGCATCGTTTTGAATCATTTTTTTAAACTGATTCAAATATATGGGTTAAAATATTGCTAAATAATAACTTATCATGATACAAAATTCTCACCACTATTACCTTCCTTCCTTATCAACGTTGTTATCAGCAAATCGCACCAACACTCTTTTTAGACACCACATCACCTCATTACACCACCACCATCACCACCATTATCACTATCAGCAACCAATTCCCCACACCCTCCCTCTCCCCACATTCTGATCAGAATTTCCAGGCACAGGTATGCCCCAAGGGTTCTTGTCAACTTGTCGAGAAAGGGAAAGGTTGGGAAGGCCTGAGTTCACCCATTTCTTTATCGGTTCCATGTGGTTGGAAGGGTGAATCACTGATGGTGGTTTGGGGTAGTGGAGGTGACGATGGTGGTGGTGTGGTGATGGTGGTAATGAAAACAATTATGAATAAGTCATCAAATATTGATATTGTTAACACCCACACTTCTACTTCATTTTAACCGTTTTCCTACCACTCGCCCTTTTTCCCAAACTCCAACTTTCCCCGATGACCATTTTTATCTCCTTCTATGGTCCCCCCAACCCCTTTCCACTGCCCCATAACCACCAAAACCTTTTTTAACATTACCTCCCCCCTATTCTACCACCCACCTCCAGACTCAAGCCAGGCGAGCAGCCGATCGGAGAACCTGGAAAGAGGAAACATGAAGTTCTCCTCTTCACTCCATTCCACCCTGTTGCCTGTCACGCTGCAAACCTTTGATGTTGGTTTTAGTGTTATTATTATTATTATTATTTTATTTAACTTTTTAGAGACACACGCTTTTCTTTTAAATAAATGTACGAATCCTCAATTGATGTTTTTAAAGTTTAATTATTATTTTATTATTCTTATTATTATTATTATTAGTAGTAGTAGTAGTATTGTTACAGTAACAATCAATAAGTTACAAAGTAATATTTCGTAAAAACTGATAATAATAATAACAATAAAAATAATAGCGAAAAATAATACAATAAAATAACAAACTAAATAAAAACAAAATAAACACAAAGCAACCATATGTGGACGCCCATTACTGTTCTCCACTTCCTTCACTTGGTCTTGGGGCACGTATGACTCATCAGCTATCGAGTACCAACCTCGGTATGAACCCCTCTTGATCAAACCACGTGATTTCAACTCTTTCTGGCGGGCGTAATTGGTGGAGTAGAGAGATGAAAGTGGAGATTGGATTGTGTGGTGGGGTTTTGGTTGTATGAGGTTGTGGTGGAGTAGAAGAATGTGGTGGGTTGTTTGGTGGTTTTATGAGGTTGTGGGTGGGTAGAGAGGTATGGAGAGGAATTGACAAGTGTGGTGAGGTGCAGTGGAATGGTACTTGTGGTGTGGTTCGGATAGGCAATTTTTATGGTTGTCTATGATGTTTGGCCGGTGACTGCGATATGATATGATGGTTTATGAATAAAAAAGCAAGTGACGATGATTTGATACATTGAAAAATTGATCACTGTGATAAAGATGATGATGGTGATGATATCGATCAATGATGATAATGATATTGAACAAGGCGGTCCTGGGCATGACGTTAAAAGGCACCTGTCCATGGCAAGACATTAAAAGGCATCTACGCCCCAGAGTTTAGGCCTGCTAGTTGGTGGGGTTGCTACCCTTTCAGGGTACAAATCTAAACGACCCTTCCCTGTCATCCAGTAATTCTTTGGGCTTACTAATTTTATCTTGTTTCAGGATAATTTTTTGGAGGACTCCCACACAGACTGTTTCATCAGTCTGCTCTCATCAGGCTAAGTTCTTAGAACAAGTTCTTAATATGCAAAGAAACATTCTAAGACCAACACTAACAGCCTGATGATGGAGATAGGGTACGTTCCTAACCTAAACGGCGGAGCATGGGGGTAAAAAAAATATTGAACAAGGAAATTAATCATTTGAAATCGTTAAATATTCAAAATTAATTTGTAAATTTTTTAAAACTTGAAAAAATAATATTAATGTTGTAATATCAAAACATGATAATAATAACAATTATAATGAAAAATAATGTGAATAACAAGAATATGAATAATAATAAAAATATTAAAATGAATAATAATAATATTAATAACCCAAGCATGGCGCACAGTGTCCACATGCCTCTGATCTGTGGTCCTGATGAAAGAGGTGTAGCTGATGTTGCCAATGTCGAATAAGTTCTGTGGCAATAATAATAATAATAATAATAATGATAATAATAATAAAATAATAATGATAACAAAGATAATAATATTAATAACAATAATAATAATGAGTAATAACAATAATAATAAAAGACCCTGAAAGAGGCAGAGAGATCGTGGCAATATTCGAGCACATTCTGTTCCTGTAGGGTGGCTGCCTTTAAGACCTGTTGTGTGTTGTGGTGGTGTAGTGTGATGTGGTGTGGTGTGGTGTAGTGGTGAGTGCGGTGTGATGGTGTAATGTGGTTTGGTGTGGCGGATGGGTGTGGTGTGGCGGGTAAGTGTGGTGATGATAGTGGTGTTGATGACAATGATGATAGTAGTGGGTTCTTTGGGGTGTGATGGTGGTTGTGGTAATGATGATGGAAATGATGGTGTGGTGGAGGAGTGGTTATAATGAAGATGATGATAATGATGAGTTGATTAGTATTCATCAAATTAAAACAACAGCAATTGATGGAAAAGCTGGAGATTCTGAGCTTAGTGTGGTTTAAACTTCTAGTGACATTCTCAGTTCAGCAAAATTCGTCTATACTACTACTACTACTAAAATTATTTGCAATAGTTAATTTATATCATTATTGGTAAGTAAACAAATATATAATATATAAAAACCATAACAGCAATATTTGAATATATTATTTGAAGAATAATTGTAATGAAAAAAAATAAAATAAAAAAAAACAATAAATCACAAACATAAAAAACACTTGAAAACGTCCCAAATGGTTAATTAGTTCCCTCCTATGTAGACAATAAATATATAGTATAAATATGATAATATAATATAATATAATAAATTTTTAAAATTTCCTACCATTTCATTGATGCCAGAATATCTTATAGTATTTATCACATTAGCAAGTTTGTATACTTGATAATGTGAGTTCAACTTACGAAAAGCTTCGTGTTATTATTCAGTTAATAAAGTGTTTGATTCAAATCGTTTTTGTTGATAGGCTAGTTTAGTTAATAATAATATTAATTCCGTTTCTTTAAACCTCCACAAAACAATCAATAAAATTAGGAATAAGATAAGAATGGCGTTTGACTCCAGGAGCTTCTAGGCAATTTTAAGTGAAAGTTTTTATAATAAAAAACTGAGCTTTTCGGGAAATGAAATTTAAATTTTGTCATTTGATCGATTAAATATTAATTTGATGAAACAAAAAACATGACTTTTATATAACATATGAAGTTATTTTTAGTCCTATTATTATTATTATTATCCTTATTATTTTTATTACATGCGTGTTTGAACAAGACTTGAAATATAATATGTACACACAGAATCAAAAATAAAAAACATGAAATATTGAGAAAAGATATTCAAAAATTATTAAAAAAATATATTTGTAGCAAATTGAAATAAATAATTCTGTTAAAACAATTAATGAGATTAATATCAAATTTCATAAAAATTATAGAAACTAAAATATAATAACAAATATAATCATAAAAATTATACATACTAAAATATACTAAATATAATCATAAAAACTATATATAATAACAGAGCATATTTAGTTTAATATTATTTCTGCACTGATTTAAAGCCCATTCGTCACCCTATATGTCCATGTGAGAACAAACCACCAACCCACTACCAAATATAAACCCCCTTCCCCAACTCAGAACATCTCGCTTTTGCACCAACACACAAATATTCTATTTATATAACATCCCCAACCAATAACACCATCACACCCTTATCCTAACTCTTCTACCCACCAGCCATGGGCACAAACACCATTAGCACTACATCCCACCATCGACCTTCTCCACCTCAATACACAAAACAACCTTTTCCACCCTCCAACCTTTAAACACCTATCATCTACACACCCACTCCTACCCAATTTCAAGCTCCCATCTTCTCCCCCTCCTCAAAATACCGAAAACCAGCCCTCTTCCTCCACCCACCTTCAAACCATGCTCGTCAGTACCAGTGGAAAAAATAGTTGGGGTACCTTGTAACTCATACCACCTCTTCACCACGTCTGCTAACAAGCAGGTGTAGTAGTGGCCAATGTGGGGAACTGTGGGGGGAAAGATGTGAAAAATTTTATGGTGCGGTAGAGGCAGATGTGGTGATGGTGTGAGAGGTGGTGGAAGATATGGAGATGGTGACAGTGGTTGTGGAGATGGTGACAGTGGTTTTGAGGGATGTGGTGATCGTGTTGGGATGTTGGTTGAGAAGTGGTACTGGTTTTGAGTGGTAGTGGTTGAAATGGGGTCTCAAAAACGGACTCCATTTTATGAATGTTTATACTGAATCCTAGGGGTTTTGATATTAAAATAATTTTATAAAATATTAGTATTAATTATTTTTAACTTCAAAATTATATTAACTCTCATTTAATAATTTAATATTATAATTCTTCAAGCCGAAACTAAACATTCAAATAAAAGTACTTCTTGAAATGTTTACATACAAAAACTACTTTAGTTATGGTTAAACGTTATATATCCAGTCAATTTTTCAATAATTCTACACTAAAAATTTATGATAATGTGGTATTTATAGAAAGTGATGGTTCTCCGAATAATGAAGTATCAAAAAAATTCCATATTGAAGTTTGAAGATTATTTAAATAATAAAAATTAAATTCAGTTTTTTAAACTATTATGAAGCTTAAAAAAATATTTGAAGTTCCTTCAGCTATATCCTATATTGATGTAAGTGCCACTTGGAAAAACTGGGTAAATTTTATTAAAGTTGAATTTTTTAATTAAGAAAATAATTAGTTTAAGCGTTAATGGAGCTAATTAAGACATTAATGAAGTGTAAAAAACATGAAATTATTACAATATTAACAAAAAATATTAACAGTTTATTGAACGACAACAAAACACAAGGAAAAATATCAGTTGAGTTCAAAAGACTGACTTTCAATATTACAAAGATTGCAATAATATTACAAAGATAATGTTATATTGAATTTATTTAAGCATTATAGATACTATATTATCAAGTGCATTATAGTTGTGGATAAAATAATTCAAGTTTTTAAAATATATTTTAAAGTGAAAAGTTTTTATTTGTGTTGTTTTAGACTTTTTTTTTGTTTCAACTAGTTGTGATGCTATTCAGGGTGGTTGATATATACATTGACAAAATAGTTTTGAGTTGAAAAAACTCTCATAATAACTCCTTTAATAATCTCATGGATAAGGATCAGTTGAGCATTTATATTTTAAAAGACAATGTCACATCATGACATTGTCAAGTACAAACTAAGTTTTAATTAATTATAAAATTAGTATTATTTTGTGAATGTTTTTAGAGTACGGATTGAATTTATATGTTTTTTTTATGATATGTGGTGAATTTGTAATATTGGTTTCATTTTATAAATTTTAGCTTTGATTATTTATATTAAAATTTATGAAAATAAATGAAAAACAATGAATTTCAGAATAAAATTTTTTAAATTAATTGCAAGAACCAATTGTTATATGCATAACTTGATTGCTTTAATAATGTTTAAGTTGATTATGATGCATTCTTTAGTTTGTGCTCAGCTAAAATAGTTGAGTGCTATTAAAAAAAATTATTTGAACAAACTATAAATGGTATGAAAAAATATGCAAATATAATTTATTTTTTTTAATGCTTTTATGGTTTGACAAAAGAACTAGAAGATGCAGAAATATACAAAAGCCAACCTGAATTCAAATAGTAGATTGGAGTAGTAATAAAATATTTATTCAAATTGATTGCAGAAGCATGAAAAAATGTTTTTTGAAACGTGTTTATTGAGTTTAAACGCAACCGGAGGCGCATTGTCGTGTAACTCAAGTTTGCTTTTAAGCTTTAAAAGTTAATTCGTCCGTCTGACTTACAAAATTTTGTTTTTAACAATTTTTTAAGCCTTTGTCAAATGAATTTTTGAAAAAATTTAAAATGAATATATTAATTAAAAATATGTACAAAAAAATTTTTTTTGCGCACTTGTTAAAGTCGTCTGCTGATACAAATGCGTGTGTAGTCTTTTTTTCTACTTCATTTAATCAATTCAGTTTGTTTATTTGACTAGATTACGTAAATATCATGTTGTCTCAGAAAAAGAAAAAAGATGTGAGATTTTTTGCTCAAAAGTTGAGTAGTCCAACACATAGAAGCACTTCGGAAGAAACGCCTTCTTCTCACGAAGTAAAAATTTAAAAATTATACTCTACAATCACACAATTATTATCAACTTTGAGAAAAACAAACAGTTTCAATATATTTTCATGGAAACAAAGCTTTTCACTATGTACGAAATATTATCTTCAGAACAAGCAGAATATAATGTCTGTAAATTGGTCCAACGGTCAGGTAGAAATTTTTAAACACATCAGTGTTTTTTATACATGAATCAGAAAAAATTATCATGAAAGACTCAAACTAAATAAATAATTTAGTCCTATAATTAATAAATCACCGTACTTAGCCATACGGCGACTATTTTTATATTAATTTAAATACGCCAGCCTATTCGTTTTATTATTAATTACTAAATTTTTATTCTATTCGTTTTATTATTAATTACTAAATTTGTATTCTATTCGTTTTATTATTAATTACTAAATTTTTATTCTTTTGTTATAACGAAGTAGCTTAAATAACCGCGTTAATAAATATCATATAGTAGTCATTTAATGTGAGACTTAAAACTGCATAAATCCGTTAATAAATAATCATATAGTAACTAGAAAATAACATCATTTGCATAACATTAAAGATAGGCTTATGTTATTACGACTGTGAGCATTACGAGCTCTTCACCATGCCCGACCTAGCAGAGATCATGGACACCAATGTGTTCAAGAAAGGTTTGCTACAGTAGCATATACTGCATGCCAGTTAAATCTATCATGTGCTTACTTATTTTATTTCTAGTTAAATTATATAAATATTCCCAATGTGGCCAAAAATTTCGCCACCACACATCACACCCAGCAGCCTACCTTCAGATAGACCCTTCCGTAGTTGTAGTGTCAACCACAAACAAGAACAAACTAATCACCGCACTTAAGCAACTTAGTTAATATTTATTTTTTTTATTTATTTTTTTATTATTTTTTAATTTTAGATCGACTTTCAGTCACCAGATATTGGGGTTTCGTTAGCTCAACAGAGGTTTCACAGGGCGCTACTCCTTGTGTATATAATTGTCGGCCCGCGCGGGATTAAACCCAGTTACTTTAGATAACTAGTCTAACGCTCTACCTGCTGAGCTATGTGGGCCGACATAAATTAAATAAAACTATGTTCATATGAATTTGTTGCAGTCAAACTTAACTTGGATTCTTCTATTACTTACTCATATCTAAACACATTAACCACCCTTTGAAAAGAAATGCTCATTTATGAACCAGTAAACTTTGTGCTTTATAATAACACTGGCCCTTCCCTCATACTAAGGGCCGGATGATGATGAGAGTCTATTTGAAAATTGTGTCCACGTGCTTCTCAGCATAGATTTTGGTGAGTTTCATTTTTTACATGTTATAAGTATGCTAATGTTTCATGGTAAGACCATGCTTACCGGAAATTATAGTTTACGTTTAAATAAATGTATTAAAGTTTTTCAAATTGATGTTTTATAGATACTTCCTATATAAAAAACACATAAGAAAATTGGTTTTTATATGATATTTTAAACCACTTCAGCTAACCATCATCACAACCACCAATGACAGCTTTATCTAGCTGTACCCAAAGACTCAACACCATCAACATGCCGCAGATACACACCATGAGTCATCAACAGAGAATCATGTATCTGTCTACTATGCTGCCCTCGCAACATACGAATATGGTTTGTCTGTTTATCTAATTGTCCATCTATCTATCTATCTATCTATCTATCTATCTATCTATCTATCTGTCTATCTATCTATCTATCTATCTTTTTATCCACCTACCCACCCACTATATAAAGATGAAAAGCCTAGGAGGCTTGTTGAGATACTTGGACAAGAAGAGGGTGGGAGTTGAACTTGAGTCGCCAGCTTCAAACGTCCCTGTCCTCGCTATTAAGACCTTCAATCTGTTAGTTGTCTGTTATAGTTATAGTCTTATTGGTTAGTTGTACTGTTGTCTGTTACAGTTATAGTATTTCTGTTTTTACGATTCACAATTTTGAGGCTAATTGTTCACAATATTATCTGTACCGTTGTTTGTTATAGTCTTTTCCATCATTTTCACTATTGCATATCAGTTACACCATTGTTCGTGTTATTAATAATTATTTTTCAATTTTTCCATTAATTCATACAGAGACAGTTTTTTGAACATGGGCAACGAAAGCTTCAGGTTGTGATGATAATGATTCTTTGAAAAGCTCTGTCAACTAATTAACCATTGTGACTCATAAAAACACGATGAGTTTTTTTAAACTACCATCACCACCACACCAACCCAGGGACCTGCAGATATTCGTTCAAGAAACGCATCCTTCGGGTCTTGTCTTCCGTAACAATAGAGAGGGATTCAGTCTGTTCAGTTAGTTTGTGTGTTTGTGTGTGTGTGTTTGTTTGTGTGTGTGTGTTGTGTGTGTGTGTGTGTGTGTGTGTGTGTGTGTGTGTGTGTGTGTGTGTGTGTGTGTGTGTGTGTGTGTGTGTGGGTGTGTGTGTTTTAGTTACATGTGTTTTTTTTTGTTCGGCTACTCCATACTTATTAATTCCACAATCACCTCAAAGCTCAACTATCATCATGAGTCATATTTTCAGGCCTTTTAAACAAGTGCAAGTCCACAGTGGGAACCAAGATGCTCAAGTAAATAATAATAATCACAATAATAATTACAATATTTGGTAACGAAAAACATCAAATAAGAGGAATTTTTAATACATTTCAAATAATTAATTGTTCAAGAGTGCTTCAAAGAAAATAGTTTTCTAAACGATGTCACTTTTTATCAAGAGAAATTAATCTCTATGTCTCCCCTCGGTCATTGCCCCGTTCAATTTTTTTCAAATCCTTTAATATTGGATCCCAGGCATTAGTATTAACTATGAGTTGTGGGTCATTATAGCCATTGAAATAATAGCATTGAAATTAAAATAACTTCTGTTTTTTTGAATAATTAACTAATTCTTAATTATAGTCTTTAATCACTATATAACCATAGTTACGATTTTATTGTTTTCGCTAACGTTTTATGATAAGCCTAAACTTATTGAAAATTATAGCTTTTGATTCTCAATAAATGTATTAAAAAGTCCTCTTATTTGATGTTTTTCGTTACAAAATATTGAAGAAAAATACATACGATGTCTCTGAAAAGTTACAAAAATAATTACAATAGTTATAGCACATAATAATAATAATAATAATAACACTAATAAAAATCCCACCACTTTTTAGAGACTGGCTCCGACACCCTTTGAGCGACATAAACTGCATCAACGCCCGTCTCAATATGGTGCACTTTTTTAGCACCTGTCTCCTGCAACTGCAACCTCTGCATCATGCTATCAAAAGTATTAGGAGTCTTAATGTGGGTGGTGCTGGTGATGGTGGTGGTAGTGGTGGTGGTAATGGTGGTGGTGAGGGTGAGAGTGGTGGTGAGGGTGAGAGTGGTGATAAATATGATGATTACTATGATAAGGATAATAATAAAAATAATAATCATCTTCATCATTTTTATTTTCTCACCTTTGTGAACAAGTTCTATATGAGAAAAAATAATAACTTATAAAACACAATACTATGACCGATACAATAAAATAAAATATAAGCAATGCAATACAATGAGCAATACAATAAAATGAACAGTACAATGCAATGACCAATTCAATACAGTATCATACACGCAGGCGATTTTCAAAAGAATGTTACAGTCAGTTGGCAGGTATAATGACTGGAGAGTGGTGTTACAGGTGGGAGAATAATAAAAATAATAATAATAATGAAAAGAAAAATAATAAATATATAACAAAATAATAACTAAATCTAATATAAATGAGATATAATAAAAATATCATAGATATTAATAGTACTAGCAATATAATTATACAATCGTAATGACAACAATACTAAAAATAAGAATAAAAATATAAATAATAATAATAATAATAATCACAATAATAATAATAATAATCACAATAATAATAATCACAATACTTCAAAATAACAATAATCAAAATAATAATAATCACAATAATCAAAATAATAATAAGGTGTTAGTAGGGTGTGTTAATGCTTACGACATAATATGTTCCCACAACTTCCTTGATGTTGAGTCTTTTAATCAGGTGGGTTATGACGTTGATCATGATAATGATAAAAATAATAAAAACAATAGTGGGTTTTGATAATAATAACGATTATTTTTATAGCAATGTTAACTGGTAATAACAGCTTATTCAAACTCATGAATACAATCATTAAAAATGCAAAAAGTTTTTCAGCTGAAATATATTTTTAATCTTTATTATTATTATTATCATTATTATTGACTTAGTTAAGAGAACACATGGAGGACAACTACTTCAAAATCTTGGCCAAAGTCATCTCCGATATGGTTGCTCATTCATATGCATTATAACATAACCTTATGTAATGTGGTATGGAACAGGTGCTAATTGTCGGCTCACGCAGGATCAAACTCGGTAACATTAGATAATTAGTCTAATGCTCTACCTTTGAGCTATACGGGACCGACAATAATACCATAATAACTAATATTATTATTATTATTTTTGTTGATAGTGTTATTATTTTTGTTTTTTTCCAATGTTATTTATCTTATTCTTTTTTATGTGATATTATTTTCAAAGAGTTTTAACATACAATTAGCGCCCCGTAAAGCATACCTATTGCGTTAAAACCCCAATTTCGGACGACTGATGGTATATATGATATATGATATACATAAAGTCATACTATTTAGAAATAATTCTGTTTTTATTCATCTTGATATTTATATATGTTTTTATTATCATTATTCTTATTATTATTATTATTGACACCAGATAGACTTCGAAGAGTCGAAAGAGCAACAGAGGTTTTGTGTCAAAGAGGGGATCAGTCCTGAGCTAGATGAGAGTATCATAATAATAATAAGAACATTAATAATCAATATAATAAAAATAATAACATTAATAATAATAAAAATAATTATAATAAGAACAGAAATAAAAGTAATAATTGCATTATACGAACAACATTAAAACGCCAGAGAAGGCAGTCCTTAGCAATTTGACATCCATCATGGACCAGGTTTGTCTTGGCTTGACGCCACTTGTTACATTTCTCTCAGTTAAACAATACTTAAGCGTTGAGCATTAAATTCCCACAATGGCTTAACAACACCACCAAAACACCATCACTTCACCCAGCCACCCTCAATAACAAGCATTACACACCATGCAACTTATTAAGGCCTTATCATTAGAAAGGGAGACATTAGATTCTTCTATGCATAACTGTCTTATCGTCTATTTTCCTCAGGTTGGTTTGGAGTTGGCGATGGATGGGTAATGATGATGGTGGTGATGATAATGGTGGGGGCGATATTTGCCTCAGGTTGGTAGCTAGGTGATGGTGGTGAAAGGGGTTAAAAAATGGTAGAAATGTTGATATTGGTAGTTGTACTAGAGGCTATGATGAACTGTTTAAAAAACAATCTTATCTGATGATGATAACATTGAAACAGATTGGCTTCCTTCTGACGTTTGAAGCAACAGAACAGATGAAAATCAATAAGGATTATAATATCCCGGATAAGAATTTCATGGTAGGTAGATAAGTAGATAGATCGATAGATAGATAGATAGATAGATGCTTCAACGACCAACAGTTTGAAGCCAATGGCATGGTGTATTACAAGACGGAGATCACCAATCGTATGCTTATTATTAGTTTTTTGAATTTTTATTTATTTTTTTGTGTTTATTTTATTATCATTGGTATTATTACTTTTAATAATTAAAAAAACAGGATTGGAGGAAGAGTATGGAGACTTGAAGTGTGATATCATTGGTTGGTTCATGAGATTAATCAATCAATTTTATGCAATTTCCAAAAAAAAAATACACGTCTAAAAATTACATATAAAACATATTAAAACATGCAATACATGTTCATAAAAGACACGAAAAAAGCACACAAACATCTTAAATAAAAAGAACAAATGCATCCAAGACAATACACATACACCGACACACACACACACACACACACACACACACACACACACACACACACACACACACACACACACACACTGTTTTTGCGTTCATCCACCATGAGGTAGGTGCAAGGGATTGAGAGATGAGCATTTTTTCTTGTGGTTATAAATGCCTTGTGGTTTGAAGTTCAGCCCGCAGTATTGTCACTTTATGCTTACTTGTGTCTGGTGCTTCTGTCTCACGTGGTTTGCCAGACCTGCTTTACTGGCAGCTACTCTGTTGCATCTCGGAAAACGTGCAGGATAATCGAAATAAAAAGAGCAACAACAACAAATATAGCAACATCAATCAAAACAATAGCATCATTTATCAAAACAATAACAGCAATAAAAGCAGCAGCAACAACAACAATAGCAACAAGCAAAGCAACAGCAGCAACAAGCATAGCAACAATCAAAACAAAAGCATCAACAACAATCGAAACAATAGCAACAACAAAAATTCGAAAAACAAAGAGCAACAACAACTACAATAATAGCAACAGCAATCAAAACAATAGCAACAATAACAACAGTTTTGACACACACACACACACACACACACACACACACACACACACACACACACACACACACACACACACACACACATTCACACAGACATCGAGACAAAACACGAGCACGAGCTACAGTTAGTGGTATTGAAGCACAGTGACGTGATAAGTGAGGTCATCACCATAATGGCTGAAATCGATTGGTGGGTTCAACAATGCTTCAATCATCACCCTATCATACTGCCACACCACAACTACCGAATCATACCACTTCGCTACCACAAGCACCTCGCTCTAACCACCACACCACAACCACCACCTCCCCCAACCACCACCACCCCAACCACCACCAGCTTAATGAGCCTAGCACACAGTGCAGCCACTAACAACTATGTCAAACCCATTATTGTACCTACCGACATTCTTGTCATTAAAAATTGCAGGTGTTTGCTGTGATCAATTTTTTTTTATCTTATTAGCTTCAATAATGTTTCATAACATTTTTTTTTATATTAAGAACCATTTTTATGATATGAATAATAAGAATAATAATTACTATGTTAATTCTTTTATTAAAAATAATAATAGTTTCTTAACACTTCCACCAACACAGACACCCGCTATCAGAACTAACAACAAACTTCGTGCCCAACGATGTTCATAGTGGTTATAACAACTTGAATAACAACAATCCTACTACTCACAACAACCAACCCATTATAAATAATAACTGTATCACTTATAATAACAAATATTCTACCTTTTATGAAAACCATCCTGCCCCTTATAACTACCTCACTTCTAACGCCAATGCAGTTTCCAATAGACCAAGCAGTTCACCCTCTATCAGACACAACGTATCTTTTAATAACAACAGCACCTCTTTGAACAACCTTTGTAACACACATCTTAATAGAAATACTACCTCATCAACTAGCAGACCAATCATATCTTCTTGTATGCCTAGTAATCCATCCAGGATTAACACTATGTTATCTGATAGCTCTAATACCATAGCATCAAATACTAATGATATATCATCGAACACCAATAGCTGTGTCACACGCCAAAATGGTTTTTGTAATCCCCATTCAAATAACGCGTCTTTTGGTAACAGCTCAACCACCCATTTACATAACCCATATTTTGGTAACAGTCTTTCAACCCACACAAACTATTCTGATACTGACAGTTTTATAGCAGACTTAAGTGACAGTAACAGTTCTATAAGTCGTCCCATTATTAAAAATAATTCTCTCCCCCGGATAAATAATCAAACTTTCAATGGCGGTAGTAGTTCTCTTTCCCGCCATAAAAATGTGTATTCTAACATTAACAATATTACCCGCCCAAGAAACTTACTTCATGATGTTGATGGTGGAATTGGTAGTAGTGCTGGTGGTAGTGGGGGTTTTGGTAGTAAAGGTAATGATGGTAGTAGTGGTGATGGTAGGAAGATAACCTTGTTGACTGGAGCTAATGGAAGCGGAAAAAGCATTTACCTGAAACAGGTGGTGATCAATGCTGGGCTGTTTATTATTAGTATTGAAATTAACTCAAATCAAACATTATTGGAATCAATTCAAATCAAACATTATTCAAATCAAAAGTTTTTACTGACTGAGCATTAAATGCTTTTATCATATTGAACTCATAATATCAGGTAAAGTAGACTCACTTATCATTAGAAACCATCATTTTATAGATAAACTATATATATTTGTGTATATGCTGACTAGATAAAGATTTCTAAACTGTAAAAAGCCATATCCAAACCATACACACACCCTTACCGCACATACCACACACACACACACACACACACACACACACACACACACACACACACACACACACACACACACACACACACACACACACACACACACACACACACACACACACACACACACACACATACACACACACATACATCTTGTGCATTTATCCACCACAAGGCGGATGCATTAAACTGCAGAAAGTGCAGTTTATCAAAGAATCATGATAAAGACACACACACAGATCGGTTTAGCAGTTTACATGGCGCACATAGGATCTTTTGTAGCAGCAGAAGAGGCAGAGATAGGTCTATTCACAGACATATACACCCTTTTCCCATCCTCCTATTCCACTTCAGATCCCTTCTCTTCATTCATGCATGATTTGAATAAGGTGTCAGTGGCTGCCAGAAGTTCTAATGCTAGGTGGGTCTGTGTGTTGTGTTGGTCTGTATGTGTTTTTTGTTTTGTTTGTGTGAGTCTGTGTTTGTGTGTTTTTTTTTGAGTTGTTTCTTATGTGAGGTATTTTGGGGGATTTATTTTGACGGTATTTTTTGAAGGATTTCGTTTTGGTATTTTTATGTGGAGGTTCTTATTATTTTAATTTGATTAAGTCGGAATGAACTGGGTTTTAAATTTTCAAGATCTCTTATTTTGTTGGACGAGTTCGGAAAAGGGACAATAGAAGTAAGATAGAATTTCACAAAATAACTGATTTTTTTACTTTTTTTATCATTAAATTCAAACAGTTTATTTTCAAATGATATTAACTTAAATATTCCACATCTCAATATACTTCTTTTTGAAAACAGCCTATCCCACAATTAATGAAACAACACACAGACACGTTCTAAACACCTCATAACACAAAAAACAACCTTCTTCACCCACCCACTCAACACCGCAAAATCATCCACTTTATAAAACACCCATATAAACCTTTCTCCCACCCCCCTTACACCAAAAAAAACCACCAACCAGCTCGACGGAGCTTCGTTACTAGCTTCCAGCATAAAGTACTGGAATGACGTGGGTGCCAACTGCCCACACATCTTCTGCACCACGCACCACCACTTCATAGCATCTTTACTGCGGCAGTGTTCCATGCTTAAGCTCATGGTGGGTTGGGGAAGGGGGGAATCTAGTTGTGTCGGAGAGAAAAAGAGGATAATCTATTTAGCTATCTATCTGTCTACCTATCTTTGTGGATAATTAACTTCCAAAATGTGGCCCATAAAAACACGATAATATCTCTATCTATCTGTTTATATATCGATATATTTATAAAAATGATCTTTTTCATTTCTATTATTATTATCATTATTATTATTATTATATCTTGAAACTCCCTGGGTTAAACATCACTATAATAAACCTCGTAAATTATTATTATTATTCAGACCATGCAAGTTTTGTTGGATAGGGATGATTATGATTATAAAGAAGCTGAAAGATCTTTACAGAAAATAACTTTTCTATATAAAGTAACAATTTTGTTTAATATTATTATAATAATACATTGCACCCCATCATCATTCCCACCACCTCACCACCACCACACCCGTCATCTATCACTATCACACAAGGTAGTTGAAGGCATAGTAACCTCTTCACACGCCATAGAAGCAGCACGTTTGGTCGGACTCCCCTCCAGTATCATTAAGCGTGCTATTCAAGTAGGTGTAATGGTTTTATGTAGGTTCTTAACTGTTTTCTAGTTGATGATGTAAGTTATGATGGCGTTTTGTATGTTTATGAGTTTTATGTTAATTTATAATAACCTACGAATTTTTTTATGGTGATGTTTAACCCAGGGAGTTTCAAGATCATTAATACTGTTCATATTTGTAATTAATACAGTCCATAGTTGTAATTAATACAGTCCATAGCTGTAATTAATACAGTCCATAATTTTAATTAACACAGTCCATAATTGTTATTAACACAGTCCATAATTGTTATTAATACAATCCATAGTTGGAAGCATAGTATTGTCCATTTATTTAGTGTTTGATTTTAATTTTCATTGTTAATATTTTTTCGAATTCACTTCTAAAAACTTTTCTTACTTCAGGTATTAGGATTGGTGAAAAACAAAATGGCTTTTACCTCGGTGAAGAATGGCGTCTCATGCGACGAAACTGGAAACCGGGACGCTGAGAGCAATGATAATATTCACAATAATAATAATAATGATATAAATAATAATAATTGATAGATATTAGTTTTAAAAAAATTTTTTGCACCCAGTCGATAGTTGATATGAAACTTAATATATTGAAATTGAAATATATCAATTTTAAAAATTGCTTGTTTCATTAAAGTTTTTTAGTTTTATTTTGTAATATTTTTTTCATGAGAATTGAATTATAGATTATTAAAATTCAGGTTTTTTTAAAATGCATATTAAGTTTGTATTCGATAAAAAATTAAAAACGTTTCTCTGAACTAAAGTTTGCCAATAAGTGTTTTCTTTTAATAATTTAAGTTGCTATGCGACGCGAGTGTCAAGTTTAATATTAAAACTTCGATCAAAATGGTCGTGAATTGTGTTGAAGAACTTGAAAACAAGATCAGAGAAGCTGCTGTAAAGAAGTCAATAAGAATTGAAGAATTTTTCAGTGATTTCGACAAACTTCGTAAAGGATTTGTTACAAGTGGGCTTAAAAGTTTAATTAATTGAACTTTTCACCCAAAAGTATTTTTTTTAATTAAAAAAATAAGCTTTTAATGTATTTAATTTACTTTTTAATAAATTTATTGATAGCATAAATAGTTAAAATGAGTATAATATTAAATAAACAAAAACTACTGCGCAGAAACGCAGTTTTTTCGGGTTTTATACAGAGATTACGGCTTAGTTTTGAGCGAAGAAGAAGAAAATGCTCTTGCAAATAAATTTTCTGGTCCAACATGCAACACAGTAGATTATAAATATTTCTGTTGTGTTATCAAACGAGGAATTGAAAACGACCAATGCACCACCCAATACAAACCCAACCAGAATATCAGAAAGTGATTGTTTAAAACTATTTTTGAAGAAGTTAAAATTCCAATTAATGTTTTACTAAACTAGCCTATTAATAAAAACGATTTGAATCAAACACTTATTAACTGAATAATAACACGAAGCTTTTCGTAAGTTGAACTCACATTATCAAGTATACAAACTTGAGAAAATTTCGTAATATAATTCAGTTTTTGATACAAATCGTTTTGAAAGTTTAAATTCTAAATTTTTTTACTCAAAAAATATTTATTAATTCAGTTTTTGTTGATTAATTTGTTTGAAGGCGTATAAATCTACATTTTAATCTGAATAAATCAACTATATTTTTTTACAAAGATTAATCATTTAATTTTTTTTACAACAATCGAAAATAATTTATATGATTTCTTTGATATAATTTACATACTAATAACTCCCAATAAATCCTCTCACAGTGAGTATTGGAACAGTTCAATGGATGCAAGATTACGTGAAATTCTCAGCAAAATCCACCGCTTTTATAAAGCTAGGTTGTTTATGATTTCGAAATTTTTTGAAAAAGTCTTACGTTTCTTTTTAAGTTCTTTCTTTTGAAAATTCTTCATTATGAAGAATAAAAAATCAAAAAGATTTCGTAATTTATTACACTTTTATATTATATGAAACATTTATATTCTGTCCAACCCCAATAACCTGGAAATCAAGGACTTTGAACGAAAACCATCATCATTGATAATCATTAAAAGCTGTGGTGTTATATTACTGTATTATAAATATAATTCATAAAGTTTGTTTGGTTAAGTCGGTTCTTTAATTAATCAGTCAATTAATCAATCGATATACTAATCAATCAGACAAATTCTAAATCAATCAGTCGTTAAAATCAATAATAGATAAACTTTCTATTATTATTAACTAAACTAGCCTATCAACATTAAACTATTTGAATCAAACACTTTATTAACTGAATAATAACACGAAGCTTTTCGTAAGTTGAACTTATAACTTTTCAGAGACATCGTATGTATTTTTCTTCAATATTTTGTAACGAAAAACATCAAATAAGAGGACTTTTTAATACATTTATTGAGAATCGGAAGCTATAATTTTCGATAAGTTTATCCTTATCATAAAACGTTAGGCTTGTATACTTGATAATGTGAGTTCAACTTACGAAAAGCTTCTTGTTATTATTCAGTTAATAAAAGTGTTTGATTCAAATCGTTTTTGTTTTTAAAAGCTACTGTATGTTTGTGACACATTTAAGAATGGAACGCCTGAATGAATATCATTTTTAAAAAACTTTCGAGTTAAAAGTGCACTTTTAAATAGCTTTGGCTCAAAACATTCTCCATGAAACCCATTGAACAAAACCCATAGAGAACTTGAGTTTCCAGATTTGTGCAGCCAGTTCTCCACTAACGGCAAAATCACTCAAACGCAGGTGAGAAATTCTGCGGAAATTGAACTTTATTGGATAATACCGCTAATAAAATAATTTTTCTGTTGAATATTTTAAACGATTTTATAAATAAATACACATCAATTAAATTTTCTAATCCCTTTTTTTTGCCAATTTATAAACTTATAATAGAAAAGTTAAAAAATGATTTGTTATCACGAAGAACAATAATAAATAATATAAGATAACTAAAAACAAAAACTGGAAAACTAACAAAAAAATAATTTAAAAAATAATAATACCACCTAGTTTTTCAGAAGTTTCGTGAAACCAAGCGGTTTCGACGAGGAAGACATGATTTTGTTGTTGCAGCGATACCACGATCCTCAAGACCACACCCTTCTCAGGTGTGTGATGTGGTGGTGTTTATTAATCCTACCTTCCTATCCATTCAATGAATCCTTCATCCAATCCCTACCTAACCAACCCACGCCTCCAACTTTATTCAATCCCTCTCACTTCCGCCATCCACCCACCTCCCAGATACATAGATTTACACAGAGATTTGATGCAGTTTGATGGTGAGGAAGAGAAGGAAGTGGTGCGAAACGATGAGCAGATACGTTGCGAGGCTCCAAAGGTGCATACATGTTTTACCTGCTCTTTTCGTCTTTTGTGTCGTCAGCCCATATAGCTCAGAGGTAGAGCATTAAACTAATTATCTAAAGTTACCGGGTTCGATCCCGCATGGGATCAATTAGCACCTGTTCCACAGTGTGTTTTCGCTACATTTAATTTGTAGCAAGCGCTTTGATCTATAAGGAAAAGCGCTTTATAAATACCGCATTGCATTCTTAATATACCTTCAATTTTGAATTTTAAAAACTTAAACTATGAATAAACACTATTCCCCATTTAAACCCTTCCACTAATTAAATAAAAGGAGGGCAACGACCTACAAAGCTTATTGGACAGGTTGAGTCAAGCGGCATATGTGCGTCAGTTTAAAACGATAGACGTGTTTAGACCCTTTGATACCCTCAACAAGGGATTTATACACGTTTCACACTTCCTGTCTGGTTTGGACCAGTGCTTTAATAAGGTGGGAAGTGAATGGGGAAGGAGAGGTGGGTCGTTTGAGGTTGTTGCTGTTTATTGGGGTTAGCGTTGTTTTTTTGATGCGTTTTTTTGGGGTTTTTTAAAAAACTCACCCAACCACACCAACATATTCAATCACTTCAACACGCTCATTATTTGTAAGTTACCCAACTACTTCAACCCACCCAACAACCACAATCCATCACTACCATTCTTCCAACCACTACCACCCCAACCTACCACCACCACCCACCCCATCAGCACAATTCACTCCACCAACACAACCTATTTCACCAACTCATCACTCAACTTCACCCGATCACCCTACCCCGTCCACCACACCACCCAACCAACTTGAATTACCCTTTCTCCAAAACAACCCTAAACCCTCCACTTTTTCCTCCATCAACCTACCACTCACCATAGGTGCTAAAATTAAGCGAAGAAGAGACAAGCAGAATATTCAGAGAATTTTCGAGGCCTCAAGACGGCTTCATTGATTATAAGTCCTTCTGTCGTATCATTGATGATGGTGGGGAGGAAGGGTGGTGGAAAGGGGTGAAGAGGGAGGAAGGGTGGTGGAAAGGGGTGAAGAGGGAGGAGGAAGGAGAGATGATGGTGGGTGAAGAAAAAGTGGGTGGAGAGAAGGATAGAGGGTTAAAGGAGGGATGGTGGGTTGAAGAACGGTATAAACTGATTTATCGATCGTCTTGTTTTTTTCTTATTGATTTCATTATTTTTGTTTTTTTTCACTTGTTATTTTTTTTCATTATTATTATTTTTATTATTTTTATCATTGTTATGGTCAACATCCACCCAGCCTACTTGGAACCAGACCTGAAACAGCATCCGATGAAGAAGATCTTTGTCCCCCCTGTGGGATACTTTGGCAGGGTGGCTTATTATTATTACTATTATTTTTATTATTATTATTATTATTATTGTCATTATTATTATTTATTATTATTATTATTATTGTTTTTTTCTATACAATGCTAGCATGAAACGAAAGTAATTGATGGTAATGATGATGATTTTTTTATTATGCCTATTATTTATATTATGATAATATATTTTCATTTTGCTCATTATTATTTTTTTTATTCTTATTATTATTCCTCTGATCACCATCCGCCCCCAGAAAACAGTGATGTTGAGTGAGGAAGAGGAAGCGGAGGTGGCAAAAGTGCTTGAAGAGGTCAAGAAGGAGTTGAAGTTGTACAAGCCTCTGTGCTACTTCTTCAAGGATTTCGAGAAGGTTCTGTTTTGATTTTTTTTTTAATTTATACTCATAATCATCGCCATCATCATTATGAGTAGAATAATAATATTGATACAAGCACACCTATTCACCTGTTTTGCACCATTCATTTTTATTTCATTACCCATTCTTTTCCATCACCCATCCTCCTTCATCTCTCATTTTTCTCATCACTATCCATTTTTTAAACAACAAGCTATTCTTTTTCCGTCTCACCATCATCTCATCATCACCACCCATTTACATCCCACCCCATCTACCTACCCCAACCCACCACCCCACCCTCAAACAGCACGTAAACTCCGGCTACGTTACGACCAACCAGTTTAGACGGGCTTTATCTCTGGCAGAGATCCCCATCAGTCAGACTTCCTTCGATCTTCTCTGCCGCAAGTTTGCCCACTCTCATCCCGGCTGTGTCAGCTACATCAAGTTCCTAGAGCAAGTTGATGCGGGTTAGTGGGCTATTATTATTATTAGTAGTAGTAGTAGTAGTAGTAGTAGTAGTAGTAGTAGTAGTAGTAGTAGTAGTAGTAGTAGTAGTAGTAGTAGTAGTAGTAGTAGTAGTAGTAGTAGTAATAGTAGTAGTAGTAGTAGTAGTAGTAGTAATATTTCTATCCTTAATTTTCAAATAAAACCACCTTTCATCTCGCCCCCTTGCAGAAGTGATCTCCCGCAGACAACAGAGCGAGAAGAACAAGCAGAAAAGTTCTAAAAAAAACTCAACTTCCAACAAACTGCCGCAGAACCTTGACTTCGATGGAAACGTTCTCACCTTCACTTGCCTCATGGATAAGATCAGAAACCATGTGGTTGTTAATAGAATTAGGGTTAGTTGTGATCATCCTCATCATCATCATTATCATCATCATCCTCACCATCATTATGGGATCATTATCATCATTTTTGATTTTTTTTCTCAATATTAGCAGCAGCATCATCATAGTTTTTCGTCTGTGTCCCATGCCAGCACGGGTTGGACATTATCAAAGCTAACCCACCACATGTCTCATCTTTGTTGCCTTCCTTACCTTATTCAACCATACCTATATCTCACCATTAAGCTTTTCGGTTTTTCTATGCTGAGTAGCTTAGCTTCAAGTTTGCCATATCTATAAACTTCTCCCCCATCACCAAACACCCTTCTCTCCAACCACCAAACACCCTCCTCCCCCCCATCACCAAACATCTCTCCCCCCATAGGTGAAAGAATTCTTTAGTGACTTCGACCCTCTAAACTCGGGCAGGGTGACGAGAGAACAGTTCAAGAGAGCATTATTTCTGGTAGGCACAGGTTCTTTGAAGGGCACACTAAACTTCAATGATTCACAGCTGGAAATGGTGGCAGATCACTTCTCCACTGGGAACTATAACGCTTGCTGCAACGAGAACGATGATAACAACAATAATAATAATAACAATTCCTGGTGCAAAAACATCAACAACAAAAACAATAATAATAAAAACAACAATAACAACAACAACTGCGCACAACAAGACAGAGAAGAGTTGAAGTTGTCCTACAACAAGCATGGAGACTTACTAGAAGATGAGCAGACAAAAGAGCCCTGTCATCCAAGCAAGGATGACGTCATGTGGAAAGTGTTCGTCACTGAGTTAGAGGAAGGTGCGCACTGTTTTTTTTTTTTTATTTTTATTCTTATTATTTTTTTTCATTTTAATTTTTTTTTAAATACTTTCAATTCTTATCTGTTTTCATACATTAATAATTTTTTGATAGTTTTACTACCAAAAACCATTTCCCTACCTCTCAATCTCCACCTCCTTCCACTAACCACCATCTTTATCTCATCATATTTTTCATTCACTCTCTTCCACAAAACATTCCTACCATCACCTCAAGGCTACTACAGAGAAGACCTAGATAAGCGACCTACCCTGCAACTCAAACCAGCTCTAGCCTTCTTATGTTCCAAAGATGGCACCAGGGATCTGGGAAGGATGGGGGAAGAAGAAAAGAAGTGGTTTGATGGACTTATGGACCGCATGGCTTCCAAGATTCTCTCCAGCAATATCGATATGTTTTCTATCTTCAGAAACTTCGACAAGTTGGTTTGTGTTTGGGTGTTGAGACGAGGTTGATGACTTTGTGCTTGATGATTCAGTTTACTCTCAAAAATATTTTTTGGTTGAACTAATCCTTGAAGTTTTTTTTTGTTTTTCACGTCAAGCTTATAAAAAATAAAAAATAATATTGAAATAAAGTGGGTTGTGGAATTTTTCAAACCACGTGACACAGATTCAGACACGGTCATGTGAGCAGACTCAGCTTCCGGCAAGCCCTGGGCATCGGGGGGTTGTCTCTGCCGGATGAGCTTGGCCTCTGTGCCCTCGAGTCTGCTTTTCATGACGTGGATGGTCAGTTGTTGTTTCTGTTGTTTTAGATGATGTTGTGGTTGTAGTTGTTACTATTTTTTATATCATTTCGCTATTTTGTTTTTTATTGGTTATTGTTTTAATATTGATAAACGTGACTTCATTAATATCCTTAACCGTGGCCTAATAAATATTCATAGGCGTGAACTATATCCGGTTCTTGGATGAGATTTCGAAGAAACGACCAATGGGAAGGGAGGAAGAGGATTGGTCGGCAGATCAGCTTGTGCCTGTCAATGTTGGTTTTTCTTTGGTGCTGGTGTTCATTTTATTATTGTTATTATATTTATTAAATCTACTTTTTTCATTGTTGTTTTTTTTTTATTTTTAATATTATTATTGTCATTATTTTTTTATTTTTATTTTATTATTATTATTGTTATTATGTTTTCATTGTTATTTTTATTATCATTCTTATCGTTGTTATTATTGTTATTTTTATAATTAATATATTTTCATTATTGTGATTCCATCATTGTTATCATCATCATCACCATCAAAGAATGCAAACTGCGGCAAAAGAACAGAAGAGGGAAGTGACGTGGAGAGCATCCTGTTCAAGATGAAGGTCAAGGTGGGTGGTGCTAAGATGGTGCTGAGGTTGATGGGTGGAGAGGAGGATTAAGAAAAGGTATGAAAAAAAGGTGATAAAATTAAGCAAAATAATGCATTCACTAAACATAAACACTCGTTTATCAAATAATGGAGCTTTTCAAAATAGAATATAATTCCTATGATCATTTTACGATAAAAATAATAATAATGATAATAATAAAATTATAAAAATAATCATAATAGTAATAATAAAATTAATAATAATAATAAACAGCTGGCGCAACAGAACATCAGAGTGTTGGACTGGTTCAGAGTTTTTGACAAAAACAGATCTGGTAGCGTCATCTTTGATCTTTTAAACGTATTTACAACACTGATTAGCTATCTGACGATGATATAGAACATATCGAAAAGCTTCGTTGGAATATAAAATCAAATATTGTCGTGTTTTTATGATTCACTCTATCCATCCATGAAATCCCCCCAAAGGTAAGGTGACCAGGAATAACTTCAGAAGAGGCTTGGACCAATGCAGATTTGAGCTCAATGAAGGAGATGTTGGTTGTTATTGTTTTATTATCAATGTTATTATTATTATTGTTGTTAGTATTATTATTAAGTTATTTTTTTTATTTTTATTTGTATCATCACATTATTATTGTTATTATTTTTATATAAATTGTTATAAAATATAATAAAACAAAAAATACGAAACACCAAATCGGCTCACACGACCCAGGTCAGTATAATCGAGGACTACTACCAAGTGGCGCCAAACCTGGTGGCCTATATGCCCTTTTGTGAAGAACTTGAGTCGGTCTATGTCGATGCCAATATCGGTGTGTTTGTGTGTGTGTGTGTGTGTGTGTGTGTGTGTGTGTGTGTGTGTGTGTGTATGTGTGTGTGTGTGTGTGTGTGTGTGTGTGTGTGTGTGTGTGTGTGTGTGTGTGTGTGTGTGTGTGTGTGTGTGTGTGTGTGTGTGTGTGTGTGTGTGTGTGTGTGTGTGTGTGTGTGTGTGTGTGTGTGTGTGTGTGTGTGTGTGTGTGTGTGTGTGTGTTTGTGTGTGTGTGTTTGTGTGTGTGTGTGTGTGTGTGTGTGTGTGTGTGTGTGTGTGTGTGTGTGTGTGTGTGTGTGTGTGTGTGTGTGTGTGTGTGTGTGTGTGTGTGTGTGTGGGTGGGTAAGTGGATGTTTGTGTGTGGGTGGGTAAGTGGGTGTTTGTGTGTGCGTTTGTATGTGCGTTTTCTTTGTTTGTTTGTTTTTTTAGTGTTATTTTTTTTCATTTCCATCATTATTCATATTGTTGTTTTTTATTATTATTTCCTCTATTTCATTGTTATTAAAAGATACAATTGAATATATTTGTGGCAGGTAAGACCCCCATGAGACCAACAAAGCCGTTCAAAGTGCCAAAGACGTTTGTTACGTATCATTTCTTTGAGTTTTTATGCTATTCAGTATTATGCCTTTGCTTCAGGTATTTAGGCTGTTCGGCATTATATCTTTTTTGAGGATGTCCAGTGTTATCTCTTTTTTGATGTTTTTATGATCTTCAGCATTTTATGCCTCTTCAGATATTCAGCCGATTGATTGTATATGCTACTATCAAGGTGTTTAGTATTATATTCATATTTAAATAATTTCAAAGCGTTTCGTCTCTTCACCTGCTTGCCAATATTACACTCGTAGCAAAACACTTCCCAGTATTATACTCTTTTTATTGAATCTCAACCACTCATGAACCTACATTGATTTTGTACGTAAGTCGAGTATCGCCGCAAATAGGGGTTCGATTTCCCAATCATTAGATTCGAGTTGCGCTATTTTTTGTTTCGATTCTACTCGATATCTTATATTAACTCTAGATACTACAGTGAAGAGCAGATGAGCGTGGAAGACAAAGAGGTACTGAACAGCTTCTTACTCATTATCCTTAAGAGGGTGCGTTTGATGAATGCCATATCAAATGTCTCATAACAATAGTCATTTCTATACCTTAACCCATGATTCAGCAACCTCTTTTTCAAAGTCCTCCTTTGAAACACTCTGAAGTCTAGCGTAATAAAAAATGAACTGTGAATACGAATATGTGTGCAAAAGAGGCTCAAACAAATATACACGTACATAAAAGCAGTGTGTTAGACATACATCCACACTTCATCATCAAAATCATTATCATCATCACCAACACCATCATAATTTCAATTCTCCAAACATAAATATTCAAATAAAAACACTTTTATTCTCCCATCATCATCATCAACAAAATCATCATCATCATACACACACCACCATCATCATCCGTATCATCCTCAACATCATCATCATCAACACCATCATCATCATCCCCATCAACGTCATCATCATCATCCCCATCAACGTCATCATCATCATCAATACCATCATACACACATCATCATCATCATCGCTCAACATCCATGTTAACATGGGCTGAACGTCACACACACATAAACACCCACACAAACTCACACACATTTACACACCCAGTGCAAAGAACTACGGCCAAATCTGATGGAGTTTTTGAAGGACTTTGACAAGGTGAACAAAGGTTCAATCACTTGTGACCAGTTCAAAAAGGTCATTATCGACCTGAAGCTGGTCACTGAAAACTGTAGCCAGGTTAGTAGTGAGAGGTTTTGTCTGTTTTAATTGTAGATTCTCGACCCTTATAGCTCAGCTGGTAGAGCATTAGATTAATTATCTAAAGTTACCGGACTCAATTCCGTGTGGGCCGACAATTGTATTTGTTTTAATAGTATCGAACCCGGTATCTTTAGATGATTAGTTCAATGCTTAACCACTGAGCTATAGAGGCCGACAATTGCTTAACTTTTAATCAAATGACAGAATGATACAGCAAATAACTAATATACCCTTATAAAAATCTCCAAACTTCAAATTTTGTTGAAAGATTATCAATTTATCATCAGATTTTATATATAAAATATAAGCTATCAACATCCTCCTACCCTCACTTCTAGAAACAGTGGGATCTGCTGTTCAAGAGGTTCGGGGTGATGATTGGCAAGCAACTCGATGTCAATTACCTTGAATTCCAAAAGTGGATTGTGCAGAATAATGGGTGTTGATGAGACTGGTGGGGGTGGTGTTGATGAAGCTAGTGGTGGGATGGTTGTGAGGAAGGTGGGATTGTGAGGATTATGGTGGTTATGAGGGGGGTTATGGTGGTGTGGATAATTGGGGTGAAAATTTTGATGAGGAGGAAGGAGGTGGTGGTGGGAAGGTGTTGATGATGGTGTGGTGGTTGTAGTGAAGAGGGGAGAAAGAGGATGGTATGGTTATAGTAGGAAAAGTGTGGTTATTGTTGTGTGATGGTGGTGGTTGTAAAATAGGAAGTGATGATAATGATGACGGCGATGGACAAATATATACAAAAAATAACTTTTTCAATTAAATATTATCTCTATTTTATGATAGGGTTTTTTAATTTTCTAGTTTCCATTTTTTTGTGGGTTTTTTCAGCATTTGAGTTATTGTTTTGAAATTTTTATTCAAAATTTATTTTGGTTTTTTTTTCTTAAAAAGCTGTTTCTTAATGTTTTAGAATATTCCGATGCGATCAGTTTTTGAATCAGTTTGGAAAGCTTGCTTAAAGTCTTCGTGAATTTTGTTTGTTTTGGTTGCTTGAGTTCTATTTGGAAGATCAAAAGATTAGCAACTTTTTAACTACTGAGAATGGAATAGATCGCCCCTAAACAGGGGTTTCTGAAATTGATAGCTTTCGCTACACCATGTGAGCAATACAAAATCAATTTTCAAACGGCTTAAACATTCAGAAATAATTAAAGTTCTAAAAAACCCTGGGCATTTGGCAGTATTTTCGTAAATTGCTTTGACTACTTTTAGAATTATTTATTTATTGAAATTTTGATTAAAACAATTTCAAAATTAATATATTTTTTCAAAGCTTCTAAAACAGTAACACAGAAAACAAAGAATCAGATAAAGCAGTCAGCAGGAGAACAAGCCATAAATAAAAAGAATATAAAAACCATAATTTCGAAAACATAAATATAATATTCATTTTAATACAATTTTTAATCATTGAATAAATTAAATTCAAAAAAAAAAGTTATTGTATTTTTATTATTATTGTAGTCATGTTTTTGATTGGCATAACAACAATCACAAGGAATAGCTTAATCACAAGCACGTTGTCCTTATTATTATTACTATTATCATTAAATATTATTAATACTACTATTATTATTATTACTACTACTATTTATATGCTTAACTATTATTATTAATATCTATTATTATTAGACTATTATTTTTACTATTATTAAACTATTATTATCATTATTATTAATTTATTTTTTCTTTTTGAGCTCTTCAAATCTGCGGTTAAGGTCATCAAAGTCAATGGTATCATCACCACCACTTCCCTTGGCAGGCTCTGATGACGTAGGAATGTCAGGAAAAGTCGGCACGTCTGGTAACACCTGGTGTTTTGTTTTTATTGGTTTATTATTCTTATTTTAAATAAATGTATGAATCCTCGATTTATGTTTATATTTAAGTTTAATTGCTATACAAAACATACATAAGATATCTCTGAAAAGTTATTCTTTTTATTATTATTATTATTATCATTATTATAGCACCAAGTCAGTTCTTTACAACAGATGAAGTTTGAAAAGCCATTTCTGAAACAGATACCAAGCTTTTAAACCCGGTTTAATCGCCACTATACAGAGGTGGGCTACAAAATATTCATGGATCCTAACAGAATACACCAACAACCTCACAAGAGATAATACCGCACTAAACGAAAAAACTCACAACACCACAAAAACACCAACCGGAAGCTCAGTATCATCCCAAGTCATCTGCTTGGTGAGGTTTCCTCTGGGAGCGGGGTGTGGTGCCCCTGCACTCTGTGGTGCACCCGGGTTGTGGGGAAAAGCTGCACCTTGGGGTAGTACCGGGTTTTGGGGGAATCCTGGGCCCTGTGGTCGATATGATGCTCAGCTGTTATTTATGTCTAGTCCTTGGTAAAAGAAAAGCAGAATAATGAGAAAATTTGATTGTAATGCAGTTAAGCAAAGAGTGAATGTTACCATACAAAGGTTTTGGCTACAAATTATAAGCTTCAGTTGATAGGAATGAGTGATAAAGAGCTGACTCTCCCATGCTTAGTAGTAGAGCCTAATATGGACCACGATGATGATGACGACAACGACGATGAGTCTATGAAACCAAGAGTCTCAAATGAAGTGAACTCAATCAGCCAGCATGGACGCCTCTAAAAGAAACAAATACAAAAACAACCCTGGCATTTTTAAGCAACGAAACATCAGGGTATCAAAGAAGAGAAGAACCAGCCACAAAACGAGCAGAGAAATAGAAACAGAAAAAAAACATTTAAATCGATTATTATTATTATTATTATTATAACTTTTCAGAGACACCTTATGTATGTTTTATATAGTAATTATCTATAGAACATCAATTTGAGGAATTTCAATACATTTATTTAAACTTAAACCATAATTTCTGTATGGTCTTACCATGAAACATTAGCATCTATCGTAAAGTCATACATACCGAAAATTTATAACTTAAATTTTAAATAAATTTTTAAAATTCCTCAAATTGATATTATATTGATAATAATAATCAATATTATTGTTCGTTTGAAGCCTTTTGTCTTATTAATGATAACCAAAAACAACAAATGGAATCATCCAACCACGTCAGAATCTGGAGGAGGTTTGGAAACGTATTCTGGGGGCTGTGATGGTAGTGTGAAGGGACTGGCGTCTGTGTGGGGTAGGATGGTGTGGATGGTGGGTGAAAGGGTGTGGATGGTGAGATAGAGTAGAGTGGGGAGTAGATTATGTATTAAAAAAGTTAGATTTAGTAAATGAAAGGAAATTGAAGGTAATAATATAAAGGTCAGGCTAGAAGGAGTGGGTCAGTTAAGGTATGGTACTAACCATGTTTTGAGGTATGTAAGCATCATTATAAATAAAACCAACCATGCATACTTAAACACCATGGACAGGTCGTTAAAATCTTCGTCAGCTAGTCACCCATTAAACAACTAAGTCTCTAAGAACAATACGATCCGACCACCACATCACCACCCCCATCACCCACTATCACTAACAGGGATATCCCCCATACATGGGGTAAGGAGGCTGCACAGGCTGTGGATAGTTGAATGGCTTATCGCACGGCTGGTCGAGCGGGTAGACGTTGTGTTTGAAGGTGTCTGCTACCGCCTCTTCAGTCGGTAATGGCGGCTTCGTTTCTTCACCCGTCAACTGGATCAGATCATCTGTGTTTGGTACTTCTTCTTCCTGTGAGTTATTGTGTGATGTTCACCACTAACATCACTACTTCTGATGCTACTACTGCTACTACTACCACCATCCCCATAAACATACCAGCAGGTTGGCAGGGTCAGGCTCGAAGGGCACTTTGTAAGTCTTAGAAATCTCTATCATGTAATTCTCGACAAGAAGTTTCGGGGGGGCTGAGATGGTGAGCTTGGATATCACCTGGGTGGTTACAGTGGCGTCAACCCGAAGAGTTTTGATACCATTAAACAAAATTATAGTGGCATTAACTCAAAGAGTTTCAGATCAATATGATGAGTAAAAGTATTTTAAACAAGTAATATTATTGCGGCGTTAGCCAGAAATAAGTATAGATCCAATTAATTTCTATTAATAACCTTTTCGTTAACGTTTTGTAAGCCATTCTTGCGGCATGCTTCCGCAAATTCTTTGCTATATTTCAAGGCTAATTGGTTGCTTATCTGTTTAATTGGTGAGTGATTAATTAGTTAAATAATATAATTGGTCAATTAATCAATTAAACAACTGATTGATTGGAGTGAAAACATTAATATTCATTAAATAAGTACTATATATAGTAGCTTAATGAATATTTATGACTTTATTTCTAAAAATAGCAATTAAATTAATATTTATTACTTAATTTTTATTTATAGCATCCTAATTTTTTTTCAGTCAGTAACATTTTTATACTTGTACCTCCACTTGATAATGTTTATCTTAGAAAAACTTCGTGGAATACAATAAACTCCCAAAAGTGTTTCATTTGAATATTTATAGCAATCTAATTAATATTCATAACCTCTTTAAACTCAGGGATATCAGACACAAGTCTGGGAGTGGCCCATAAGATGGTGGCCACGCCTTCTTCTATTCCTGGATCAAGCTCTCTGGCCAATCAGGATTGAGGTTAAGTAAATATGGGAGTTAATTATCAATTGTTTTAGTGTTTGATTTTAATCAAACTATTTAATATTTAGTGTTGGTACAACCCACGAGAGCATGAGAATGGACATAAAATGATGATGTTGTTTGAAAATGACTATGATTGGGTGAAATGGGGAAAGAATTAAGTCATGGAAAGAAGTCAGTGACCTCTTGAACAAGCACCAAATAGTTCAAAGAAAAATATTTTTGAATTTATAACTCTGGCTCTAAAGCAATTTTATTATTTATATAATCAATTTATTGTAAATGCTTTGAGCAAAAAGAAGTTAAAGTGCTATATTAATATATTTTACATTTAATATCTCTCATAAAAGTCCACTAACGTTATCCTTTCAATCAGTCCAAATCTTGCAAGAAGCATATCGCAGTACATTTCCACTATTTCCATGGCTTCTACTAAATAGTCCTCTCTTATGATGCTTTCCACCTGTGGAAATATTCATGTTAACATTGATGGACTTGAGTTCTTATGAATTTTTGATTGAAGATCTTTTTATTAATAAGTTTTAGGTGTGTGAAACATTGAATTATTAATGAAATATGAGCCAAAAATGTTTATATATTTTATATTTAAAACACTTAGTGTATATATCAAGCAGATAAAACCCAAAAAATTAAATGGTTATCAGCTTACTCTGATTCTAGCACGATCTAGTTTTCCATTTTTTATGAATTCAGCTATTTCAGCTCTAGATTTCAAAGCTAGCTCAGCTAGAAAACAAAAAAAATCAATGGGTTGAAATAAACGATTATATATTCAAAAATTTGATATATTTTCAACAATTACCATTGATATAAATATCTACTAACTTTTTTTCTTTTCTAGAAACTTCAATCTATTTATACAAAGTCGAAGATTGGTTCTTAACTTTGAATAGTTCGGTTTTGAAGAAAACATTTCAAAAATGGTTTTTGATGTAATTCAAGTTAAGAACTTTAATAAGCAAGTGACAGTGAAACAGGCAAAAATTTAAAAGTAAGCTTAAGTATTTATTGATCATTTTAAGATTTATTTTTGTTCAGCTTTTTTGAAGCTTAGAAAAAACAAATAAATATTTTTTTGTGTCAAATCTTATTTTTGTTTTTAAAAAAACCTTTTCTTTCATTCAATTTTGTATTGAAAATTTTGTATTTTTTCGTAAACAAAATGTATAAAAGTTGAATTCATTTTTTATTTTTAAACAAAAACATAAATTTTTTTGTTTACAAAATTTACAAAAGTTTTACGAAATATTTGTAAGAATTTCGTAAGTTTGCGCCTTTTATAAACGAATATTGACACTATGCTCTTCCTATTTCTTTTTTCGCTACCTATGACTGTTTAGTGAAGCATCATGCCTGTGGGTTACTTATTTTCATTGAAAAACAAATGTTTATAATTCTAATTCAAAATTTTTCGTACAATTCGTTTCAATTTATTCAAAAACCTATATTTTTTTCATAAATGTACCCAAAACCGACATATAAACGTGTTTATCGCTAGAGCTGAACATATATTTTTGCTTATTTTTATTTTTTTAATTTTAGCTCGCTAAAGATTTACTCAACCCGTCTTTGGAGGAAGAAAAGAGGAAGTGCAAGTTAAAAAGACTCGTTCAGAGTCCAGATTCCTTTTTCATGGATGTTAAATGCCCAGGTATTAAAAGATTTATTTGAAAAGATTCAATCTTTTTAACAATTTGACTAAAATTTACAGGTTGCTATAAAATAATGACAGTCTTTAGCCACGCTCAAACTGTTGTCTTGTGCGTAGGTTGCTCCACAGTACTCTGCCAGCCCACCGGAGGCAAGGCTAGACTCACAGAAGGTAGGCACATTTTTTGGCTTTCAATATATTATATTATTCCAAACGCACACTTGATGATGTAAGATATTCTTACGAAAAGCTTCGTGTAATAAGTTTCTCAATAAACCATAGTGTTATATTCTATTATACTATCATTCTTCTTTTCAAACTAAATCTTCAATTTTTAAATAATTTTGCACCAAGTGTAAAAATATAATTTCTAAATAATTGTATAAAAGTTTATTTTTACTTGAACAGGCTGCTCCTTCAGGCGAAAGCAACATTAATTTATTGGAAATATGACATTTGACTTTCACCTTGTTATTTAAAAATGTTATTTTTCCAATAAATTCTACAAAATTTATATGTTTGCTTTCCCAACTGCATCACAGTAGACACTCAAAATACAGAATCAATCAGGTATTGTCACAAATCTGGACTCCTTAATGTCAACTTAACGCATTTCCTAAAGTTAATGTTGAGTTTTAATAAATAATTCAAAATTACTCAAAATCAAGGGTTTATTTTAACTCAAAAAACAACGTATTGTGGTAAAATTCTGGCTGATTCTGCTAAATAATGTCCTAACATTTTCATAATCGACGTTGAACATTGTTAGAGTGCTTATTTTCAAGCCAGCCATTGATGCTCGTCATTTTTATCAAGTATCAATGAAAAAAATGGTCAATGTCAATATAGCAAACTTGGTTGTTTGTTTCCTAAGTCACCCGCGCAATGGATCATTCTAACTTAACAGACTTGTGTTAAATGGTCAAAGTTAAGTCTTGAAAGTGTTGTAGCTAATTTTCAGAATCGATTAGATTCTGAATAAATTTGGAAAAGTTATCGAACTCTTAGGAGCACAAAATCTGTATTTTAAAGCATTTTATTTTTTTTAATGAGTTCCACACTTGTTCAAAAAGTCAATCTTCTGGCTTACGCGCAAGTGTGCAGAACTTCATTTCTAAGTATCCGAATCCTTTTTTCGAAGAAATGAATCTGCTATAAGAAAATTTGTTTTTACATATTGGCAGTTGTCCTTTCTATTATGAATACAAAATAAAATATAAATGATCGCTTAGAAACAGGGGTGAGTTGGTGGAGAATAACAAAAATCCTTGAGGGTCACATAATGAAGGTCTTGTGAGCCAAAAAAAGGGTTTTAATTGAAGTAAATTGAACCTATAAGTGGTACAAGAAATGGCAAGGCTTTTTAATTTATAAAATGGTAATGCAATCATACGAAAAGCTTTGTAGATTTTTTGTTTGATTAAACCTTGGGTTATGTTCTTGAAAGAATTCTACTTAATTATTGGAGCTTTTTCTCTTCAAACCGAACTTTTCTTCACCAATTATTTTTTAGATTTTTAGTGTCTTACAAAATATTTTTAGGAAGATTCTCTTTCCTGCCACTCACGAGTTTAATGCTTAACAACAAATTTGTTTTTTAATTCAATTTTATTTCCAATGATTCCAACAATTTTTATTGAAAATAGTTTCACAGGTGGTTGAACAATTACAAAATAATTCTTACAACTTTTCAAAGAATTGAGCTGATTGAAATTTGATAAAAGGTCCGAATGTCTGCTGGAAGATACCATGACATGAGGAAAATTGGGAACCGGATGAAGGAGTGCAATGGGAAAATTGAAGGCCTTCAAAAATCATGACCAAGTGCACTTACGATGAAATTTGCAATAAAATATACAAATATTTCCGGAAAATATAGAGCTATTTAATGAAAAGTATATAAAATATTACTTTGAAAATATGAAAGTATTGTTTGAAAAATATAAAATATTCTACGAAAGATTACTTGGACGCCATATTATGATAAATCATTTTTCTCAATAGAGAGGATGGGATAGAATTTAATCACAAAGACAACTCAAGGTTCAATGCCACGAAAAGTGATAAAGTATAAAAGTTTAATGAAGTATTTTGATGAATTTAATAATATTTTTTGTTAATTTACCAAAATTAATAAAATTATCAAAGAAAAAACCTGAAATTAGAAAAAAATACTAATGAAAAGACAGTTGATAAATATAAAAAATAACAATATATTCAGTTTAAAAAAGAAATCAAAATTATTGGAATTTTTAAAAATATTGAACAAAGTTAAAAACAAAAAATATTTTTATAAATTACAGAAAAATGAGAAAAATTCTGATAAACTTTGATGAAGAACAAAAAAAAAAAGCAAAACATGATAAAGACCGGAATAATAAAAAACAAAAAAAAACCTAAGTCAAATATTTTTGATCAAATTGAATGAAACAACAAAACTGGAAAAAAACAATCTTTAATGAAGAAAAAAACTCCGCAATCTACAAAACAGGTAAAAATCATGATAAAAAATAAAAATCATAATAAAATTAAAAAAACAAATAAAAAATTATTGAAAAAGTAAAAAAAAAACAAAAAAAATTATTAAAAAAAAAAGAACATTAATTTATAATAAAACAATTAAAAATTCTTAGCATCCCTGCATCTCTCGCTCAGCAGCCAATAGAGAAGCACCCCGGTAGCACAACAGCACACCAAACACAACTGCCACATGCAAAATCTGATGGCTTTGAAACTGTTATGAGAGTTTTTGATTTTTTTTTAAATCATTTTTAATATTTATTTATTATTATCTTCAAAAATATATTTTAATTTTGTTCCGATTTTTATATATTTTGCGGAAACTCCCCTAACATCATCATTAACACCACAACCATTTCCAACATCAACCACCCTCTTATACATACCACCAACACTCTCAAAACTACTACCAGTGCCATCCTCACCACCAACACCTCCAACCACCATTCTCACCTAAACCACAACCTTCTCCAACACACACCATCCTTATCAATACCACCATAACCGCACCCCACTTACACCACCATCCCCACCATCATTCCTCCAACACCCCAATAAAACTCACCACTAAGTCGAACTTGCCAGGAAAGCACCTCTCCGGCACCTTGGAGGCATAAGCGAAACCCCCCAGAAGATAGCTGCAAGCCATGATGAGGAGCCAGGAAATAGATGAAGATGACGTTATTTGAAAGCTCTCAGCTATCATAAAGTGTACCCCCGGAAAGACTGACGTAAGACCCAGGGCTATGAAGACGCCTAGTGGGGTTAGTGATTTTGTGGATGGGGTTAAAACAAAAGAAGAGAAATTACGTGGGTAGATCCAATCAATTAAATCCTTTTTATAGCCCGTTTTCCTTTACCAAGGGTTGGGCTTTTTGAAACTTCTATCTCGAAGTCGGCCTTTCCATTCAGAGCGATTGAGTGGAGCCCCACAAATCATGTCTAGCTTTCTTTTATCATTCAATATGAGCTCATTCCAAGTCTTTTTGGGCCTACCAGGCTTCTTGCAAATATCTAAATCCAACTTTCGCACATAAAAAATCCAACCCACGCTACGCTCTACATGTCCAAACCTCATTCTGCTTGTACGAAGAACTACCTCAACATCCCGAATTCCAAGTTCAGAAAGATGAAAGTCAGCATGAACGTTATCATTTGTTCTAACGTTGCACACCCAGCGAATCATGGCCAGAGAGATTAAGCTTTGAATAAAAGCATGGTTCATTCAAAAGTGGGAGGTCAGAAGGGTAGGGTTCAAAGGTCACGAGATGAAGTTTTAAGTTTTTGAGGCATGCTTTTAAGGTTCCTAATCATGAACGGGGTCGAAGTTCATGCAGGTGAGGTCAAAAGGTCATGGAGCTAATTAATTTCAATAATTTTGCCCTATAAGGGAACGTTAGCATGACGATAAATTGATCAAAAACTAGGATAATTTTCATCTCATTACATTAAAAGTCCATTATAAACCTCATTTTATCCACGTAGAATTTTTAAAAATCACTCATTGATAAAACGTAGAGATGTGATTTTCTCGAGACAAAGTGAAATAAAATAGTTTTGAAAACTGATTTTTTATTAGGAATTACAAAGTTCTCCATTAACAGTGTAACACTTCCAAGCATGTTACACTGTTAACGAAAACCCTCGTACATTATAATGATAACTATCAGTACTCAAAAATATTTGAGGTGTCCAAAAAAGTTAGATAGAGCTACAAAATATGAATTGAAACACAAGCCTAGATACAAAGATCTCAAAACAAGATAACAAAGACTCTAATTAAAAGACATTTGATAACCGTTGTCAAATCAATCCTTTGATAACAGATCATTGTAGCATTGATAAAGATTCGCTTTAAAACAGATATGGTGTCCCTTTATTTGTTCTTGTGATAGCTATGCTATCGTCATCAGTGGTGCTTGTCGAGTGATAATATGTCGAGTTGGTGATATAATAAAGAAGGTGCTTGGTGTCTTTTGTGGTTTGATGTTTTAAAACAATAAAAATAATAGGAATGATGATAATAATAATAATAACTATCAAATAAATAATAATTATCAAAAAAATCATAATAATATGAATAATAATACCTCTAAAACATAACCAAAATAATAAATGATTGAATTCAATGTGAAAATTGAAGCAATAATAAAGACTGATTTGATTGATATGATGAGAATAATAATAATAATAAATAATAATAAGACATACAGGCCCTGAAGGTGCCATACTGAGGCTCGCAGAACTTGTCCTGAATCACTACACCTGGTTATTATTATTATTATTATTATTATTATTAATTTCATTATTTTTATTAATTTTTTTAATTATTAAAATTGCTATTATTGTTGTTATTTTTATTATTCAACTGTTGCTATTGTTATTTCATTATTAGTGTCATTTATTTTTATTGTTATTTTTGAATAATCAAATAAACATTTTGAATAATTATTTAACTAACATCAATTAATAATTTAATTAATAATAGTTATCAAAACGCAAATATTATAGGGAATAAAAGCAATAGAGGATAATATAATGTTAACGTTAGCTTGGTACTTTTGTGTTTTGTTGGTGTATTATGGGCCGATTGATATTCAATAATAATAATAATAATGACGATAATGATACTAAAAATAAAAATAATAATAATAAATAATAAAAATAATAACAAAAATAAAAATAATAGAAAAAAAATTATAACAATAAAAATGAAAAATATATAAATAACATAATAATATAAAAAAAATCTATTATTTATTATGTAATATGATAAATAAAAATAAATTATGTAATAACTACAGACGTATGAGTCATGCCTCTTTGGAACAAAATAAATTAATGATAAAAAAAACTGTTATAACCCTATCAACGAATAAACATTACGAATAATAATAATTATTATTATCATTATTTTTATTATCTTTATAATAACAATAATAATTATTATTATTATTATAAAAATTATATTATAAAAATTATTTAATATATACAAATATTATAATTATGACTCACTATATAGAAAAAATTTATATTCATAATACTGATCATCATTTCTACTATAAATAGACTTGATATCATTTACGTTCAAAAAGTCCTATTTATTGGCTCTGTCGTTCAATTCTATTGTGAATAACTAATTTTGTTTTTTTAGCTTGATTCTAAAAATCAAAACTTAAATGATTTTTTATTTTTCAAAATAATAATAATAATGGTATTAATAAAAATAACAAAATCAATAATAATAATAATGACAGTATCAACATCAATAATAATAATAATAATAACAATAGCAACATCAATAATAATAATAATAATAATAACAATAGCAACATCAATAATAATAATAATAATAACAATAGCAACATCAATAATAATAATAATAATAATAATAATAATAAATTATAATAGTAATAATAATAAAAATAAAAACACTAAAAAGACCAACCATATTGATAGAAACAATAACATCAATAACAATAATAATAACAACAACATCAATAATAACAATAACATCAATAATAACAACAACATCAATAATAACAACAACATCAATAATAACAATAACATCAATAATAACAACAACATCAATAATAACAACAACATCAATAATAACAACAACATCAATAATAACAATAACATCAATAATAACAACAACATCAATAATAACAACAACATCAATAATAACAATAACATCAATAATAACAACAACATCAATAATAACAATAACATTAATAGTAACAACAACATCAATAATAACAATAACAGCATTAATAATAACAACAAAATTAATAATAAAAACAACATTAATAGTAACGGTAATAACATTAATAATATAAATAACAGTATCAGTAATAATAACAACAACATTGATATCAACAATAATAATAACAAAACGGCTCATCATCAAGAACACTCGAAGCTTTTCAAAACTGACTCCCAAGTAGTTGAAAATATATATTCTTATTATTATTATTTTTATTATTATTATTATTAAATTTTTTATACCGTTGTCATTGTCATTATTTTGAATTTTTTTGAATTCTTATTCATTATTAATATTTTTAATACCATGACAATGATTATAATGTTTATTTTTTTTATTTATTTATTTTTTTTTTTAAAAACCTGTATTTATTCAACAATAAGTTTGAAAAAACTATCAATAATAGTAATATTTTAACAAAATAAGAAGTGCAGATTTCAATTCTTGTAGAAACTGTGTCAATCTTCAAGCAATATTCACTAAAACTGATTCAGACCTTCATGGTTGCGTCTTCATGTTCCTTGCCAGCTTTGCAGGACATGGTAAGGCTCAGGTAGTTACCCCTAACAATCGCAATCGACAAGCGTTGAAAAAGCCAACTTGTCTCCAGATTGACAGAGGTACGCTCCTTCATTTTGTTGCCCAGTTCTAATAAAAAACTTTTAGTGATTGGGGTAAAAACCCAAGAAGTCTCAACCGCTACAAGAGTGAACAAATAACGGGGCTGAAGAAATGCGTATTTGCCAATTTTCGAAATCTCCGCATTACGAGCAGAAGAGCCTGGAGAGACTGCCGAATTGAGAGATGCGGATGCAGAAAATGTATTCGTACAGGTGACATCCCAAGTCAAGGACTTTCCTTCTTTATACGGAAAAACAGTGACGCCGTCGGGTCTTTCACTAGCGTTAAAGTCGAGACCGGAAGGCTCAAGGATTGAATTGAAGCCAGCGGCGTTTAAAGCTCGCAACACAATGTCGTTTAAAGCACAATGACGAGGATAACGACCTCCGCTTTTAACACATGAAAGAGGATGCAGCCCAAACTTATCAACCTCTTCACCACAGCAACAAGTGATGTTTATTATTCTACTTCACCCCCATATCCCACCAACACCCCCCCTTTCATCCTTTTCCTCTCCATCATCAACATCACTCCCTTCTTCACCCACCACCAACCCCACTCTACCTCACCAGCCCCATCACCTCTTTTCCTCACTACCAGCCCCATCACCTCTCCTCCGCACCACCATCACTTCTCCTGCTCACCACCATCACCTCTTCTCCTCATTACCAGCCCCATCACCTCTCCTCCTCACCACCACTACCATCATCCATCTCTCTCATTCCCCCACCCACGTCCATTACACCATCCCCCTCTCACCGATACTGATGCAGCAAAGGGTAGATGCGAGGATGACGTAGAAGATTCGAAGGAAGATGAGGCAGTAGAAGCTGTAGTAGATCCACAGGAAGTATGACGTCATTATCATCAAGATCACTCCGCAATAATCTAGCCTGTGGTAGTGGTGATGAGGATGATGATTATGATGAGGATGATGATGATGGTGACATCTTGTGTATGTTTTGTATAGGAATTAAGCTTTGAAAATATCAATTGAAGATTCATACATTTATTTAAATAAATTTATGAATCTTCAATTGATGTTTTCAAAGCTTAAATAATGATAAAACAATAAACGATATTTACAAAATCCTAATAACCATAACGATAATAGCAATAGTAATAACAACAATAATAATAAAAATACTGCTAATAATGATAATACTTAAGTTTATTGATTGTACATTTCCTGTCAATAGACAGTTGCGAGGGAAAACTCATTTATAGAACAAATCTATTTTTAGCATCTTGTGGCTATATATAGAGAATTGAAAATGTTACTTTGATACCAAAAAAACTTTGTATTTTAAGAAAATTTTTTTGTGTTCGTGAATCTCTCATGACTTGAGGGCCTGCCCATATGGTGTTTCTAATGTTCTGTAGTTTTTTTCTATGTTTTTGGGTGGTTTTTTTTGATTAATTTTAATTTTTTATGAGATTATTTTTTTCAATGTTTTTTTTAATTTATTTTTGTTTTGATTTATTTTCGATTATTTTTATTCAATTTTTTTTCTATTTTAATTTATTTTAATCTGTTTTATTTCATTTTTGAATCTATTTTTAGCCCTCTAACACATTATCATCTCATACGTTATGTTATATGACAGACTTTGGTCGACTAGTGTGGACGATATTAGGATTGGCCCACATCGAATACCAGTAACAGGAAACAATGATAGTTTTGAAAATGGAAAATCAAAAATAATAATTATTATAATAATAAAGATAATAATAATAAATAATGGTAATAATAATGACAAAGAACCAATAACAATATTGATAACAAAGTATAATGATAAATAAGAATAATAATACTACTACTACTAATAATAATAATATTAATAATAAAGAATAATAAATATTAATATCTAAATGTTTTTTAATTTCAAATGAGACTGATTTAGAAATCAACAAATTGAGAGGATTAACATAATTATGAGTACAAAATTCATTTACCTATCTATCTACCTATCTATCTTTTTATCTATCTATCTATCTTTCTATCTATCTAGCTATCTATCTATTTTTTCATCTAGCTAGCTATCTATCTATCTATCTTTTCATCTATCTATTTATCTATCTAGCTATCTATCTATCTATCTATCTTTTCATCTATCTATCTAGCTTTTCATTTATCTATCTATCTTTTCATTTATCTATCTATCTACCTTTCTATCTATTTATACATCTATCTATCTATCTAGCTATCTATCTATCTTTTCATCTATCTATCTATCTATCTATCTATCTATCTATCTATCTATCTATCTATCTATTCATCTATCTATCTATCTAGCTATCTATCTATCTATCTATTTTTTCATCTATCTATCTATCTTTTCATTTATCTATCTATCTACCTCTCCATCTATCTATACATCTATCTATCTATCTATCTATCTATCTATCTATCTATCTATCTATCTATCTATCTATCTATCTATCTATCTATCTATCTATCTGTCTATCTAGCCATCTATCTATCTTTCTATCTATTTATCTATCTATCTATCTATCTATCTATCTATCTATCTTTTCATCTATCTATCTAGCTTTTCATTTATCTATCTATCTTTTCATTTATCTATCTATCTACCTTTCTATCTATTTATACATCTATCTATCTATCTAGCTATCTATCTATCTTTTCATCTATCTATCTATCTATCTATCTATCTATCTATCTATCTATTCATCTATCTATCTATCTAGCTATCTATCTATTTTTTCATCTATCTATCTATCTATCTATCTATCTATCTATCTTTTCATCTATCTATCTATCTATCTATCTATCTATCTATCTATCTTTTCATCTATCTATCTAGCTTTTCATTTATCTATCTATCTACCTTTCTATCTATTTATAAATCTATCTATCTATCTAGCTATCTATCTATCTTTTCATCTATCTATCTATCTATCTATCTATCTATCTATTCATCTATCTATCTATCTAGCTATCTATCTATTTTTTCATCTATCTATCTATCTTTTTATTTATCTATCTATCTACCTCTCCATCTATCTTTACATCTATCTATCTATCTATCTATCTATCTATCTATCTATCTATCTGTCTATCTAGCCATCTATCTGTCTATCTAGCCATCTATCTATCTTTCTATCTATTTATCTATCTATCTATCTATCTATCTATCTATCTATCTATCTATCTATCTATCTATCTATCTATCTATCTATCTGTCTATCTGTCTATCTAGCCATCTATCTATCTTTCTATCTATTTATCTATCTATCTATCTATCTATCTATTTATCTATCTATCTATCTATCTATCTATCTATCTATCTATCTAACACACAGACAGTCAGCACACATATCAGACCACAACCCAGTAGAATCAAAAATAAGAATTGACTACAAAAGACAAAAAATAAAAACCAATAATAATAATTTCAAACATAATAAACCAGACATCTTTAACCTCGACAACGAAACAATAGAAAAAATCCAAAATGAAATGAAACATTGTTTACATAAAAGAAAACACAGTAATGTAAATGAGAAATGGGATGGTTTCAAATCAACAATAAAAACAACAATAACTCAATTACTTCCGAAAAAAGCAACTAAAGCTGAAAAAAGTTGGGTCACAGAAAACTTGAAAACCCTTACAAAAAAAAAAGTGACACACATTTTCAAATCTCACAATTGCGGCAAAGAGGAGATTCAATCCCAATCAAACTTAGAAATCAGTATAATTTGTTAAAAAAAGAAACAAAAAAAGAATGCCGTAGTGCCTCGAACAAATGGTGGGATGAGAAAACCAAAGAAGCGGAAAAATTAGCAGAGATCAATATGAAACTTGGTCGAGATGGTTCTCTTCTCAAATCACTAAAATAGATAGGCAGATCACGTCTTATTCAATATCAAAGTTTATTAAACTCAGATGGTGCAACAAAAATTTCAACACCAAAATTAATAAACGTGGATACAAAAATTGACGATGCTACATACGAAGTTCTACCAAAATTTAATATTCAGTACGATCTTGACCAATTGACAGCTTTTCTATCAGAAATAGAAACAGCGCTAAAACAGTTAAAAAAAACAGTGCTCCAAGAATAGATGATATAAGCACTGACATCCTAATTCTGGCCTCTGAAGCGACTGTGAACTGGATTAAAATACTGGCAGATCAAATATGGTTGGAAGAGCGCATCCCTCAAGACTGGAAATAACAAATAACTATTCCAGTTTTCAAAAAAGGACAAAGATCAGACTATAACAACTATAGGGGAATTGCACTACTATGCACAGCAAGCAAAATAGTAAGTAGAGCTATTCTAAATCGGCTCAACCCAATAATGGACCACCAAATAAACGAAAGTCAATGTGGCTTTCGCTCAAATCGAGGTTGCAATGACCAATTATTTAATCTCCGCATGCTTATGCAACGAGCCAAAGAATACAACACAGCCCTCTACTTATGTTTTGTTGATATATCCAAAGCATATGACTCAGTCAATCGCAATGCCCTATGGAAAGTGCTACGCCGCTCATACAACTTGCCAGTCAAGATCATAAATATATTAAAAGCTTTTCATGATTGCACCCAAGGAGTCGTTAGATTTGAAGGCCTAATGTCTAACTAGTTTTCGATTAGAACAGAAGTAAAACAAGGTGATATACTATCTCCTCTGCTGTTCAACCTATATCTGAATGCTATTACAAATTCACGTCTACCAAAACAACTAGTAGTGAGCGAAATCAAAAAAGGTAAAAGGCTACACGGAAAACAGAAACAACGGTGGCATGATGTGGTAAATGCGTATCTTAAAAGTTTAGATATGGTTTCAACATGGAGAACAAAAGCCTTAAACAGGAACCTCTGGTGAGGAGAGATTAGTTCTAAACTCCATGATTTAAACCATTTCAAGGAAACAGATGAAAAGGGCAAAAAGGACCGCAAAAAGAAAATGAAAAATCTGAAACGGATCTAAAATGTCCTACTTGCAACAAAATATGCCTTAATAAAACCGGATTAGCGAACCACATCAGACTATCGCATACCACTAACTTTCAAAAAACATCCAAATGTCAATTCTGTGAAAAATATTTCAAGAAACAAGAAATGCCAAATCACGTAAAAAAATGCCAAAAAACTCAATCCCTTTTTGCACCTGCCTGATACCTATCTAGGTATCTGTTCATCTATCTATCTATCTATCTATATCTATCTGTTCATCTATCTATCTATCTATATATTTATCTATCTATCTTCTTATCTATCTACCTATCTATCTATCTATATTTATCTGTTCATCTATCTATCTATCTATCTATCTATCTATCTATATATTTATCTATCTATCTATCTTCTTATCTATCTATCTATCTATCTATCTATCTATCTATCTATCTATCTATCTATCTATCTAAATATCTATCTATCTATCTATCTAGCTGTCTATCTATCTATCTAGCTGTCTATCTATCTATCTAGCTGTCTATCTATCTATCTACCCATTCATCTATATATTTACCTAATTTTGAATATAAACTCTTGACGATTCATAATTATTCAATGAAATTCAATTTTTTTTAAACAGTATGAAGCTTAATCATTAAAAGTGAATCATCATCATCATCACCCCCATTCCCACCATTATCATCATCAGATTCTGATAAGATAACATGCAACAGAAAATTAGTAGATTTTCAAAATCAATTCAATCAATTTTGAAATTAATAATGACAATAGAAGAAAAAAATAATACATATAAAAAAAATTGTGATATAAATTTAGAAACAATAAAAACTAAACGAATAATTAATAAAAATTGATTTTAAAATAATAAATTTTGAAAAATAAATAATAATAATAATTATTATTATTATTTATTTCAATTAAAATAATAATGATAATTTCTTTTTCAATATAATAACTTTTTTTTTCATTATATATAAATTAACAATCATCTATACAAAATTAAATATGACTCACGCGTCAAAATAAAGTCTATTTTATTTACCTAACATAACAATAATTTTTGAAAAATAAACACATAAATAACAATTTATAACACATAAACAAAAATAAATAACAGATAAACATAGAATGAATGACACATGAGATGAATTAACACATAAACAAAGTTTGATAACACAGGATGATTAACGCACAAACAACAAACATTATGAACTGAGAACACAAAAAAAATAAATAAACAAAAACAGCATGAGAATGTTACAAAAAGTGAAAACCTTGAAAAGAAGGGAAACAAATAAGAAATATAAATATCTAAAAAAAGACAATAAAACATTGATAAAATAAAAATCAAACAAAAAATACAACAAACCCCTCACCCCCCCCCAAATAACGAACTTGGCAAACAGCCTAAAGACGGGCTCAGAATGGCAGAGAAGAGCGTGATAGGTGGCGGAGATGGTCATGCAGGTTATGGCACCAATGAAAAAGAGGGAGAAAATTAGGGTCTGTTGCCAGTGTGGAGAGATGTAGAAGATGTGGTATATGTACAAGAAGGTTACCCCGATAGCACCTGGTGGTTGGGTGGGTGATGAATAATAGGTGGATGATAAACTAGATAAAATGGTGGGTGGTTAGGTGAACGAGTTGGTTGAATGGTTGGGTGGTGAATGACAGGTGGATGATAAACTAGATAAAATGGTGAAATGGTGGGTGGTTAGGTGAACGAGTTGGCTGAATGGGTGGGTGGTGAATGATAAACTAGATAAAATGGTGAAATGGTGGGCGGTTAGGTGAACGAGTTGGTTGAATGGGTGGGTGGTGAAAATGGTGGATAGTTGGGGGATTAGGGAGTAAGTGGTCAATGAACAGAATAGTGGTGAGTGAGTGGTTGATTGGATAGTAGCATTCAATGCAGTTAATATACAAAACTTCAAACAAACATATTAATGAAAAGCTACAAATTTATTCATACAAAAACGTGAAACTCTCCGCAGCATATCATACACAAAACGTAATATTGTCAATACGGCTTCAAAACACACGTCGATTCACACATTCAGCTTTCAATCAATTTTATCCTATTGGATTCCATTAAGCTTTCAACTTCGCTATCGTTTGGTCTTTTCATTTTTGAAAGTATGCCTCTATTTGGTTCGATTCAAGAATTTTTGTTGTTGTGTTTCTCTGTCAGTAATTAGCAGTCAATTGCAACTGGGCTAAATAGCCAAAATACTATATATATATATATATATATATATATATATATATATATATATATATATATATATATATATATATATATATATATATATATATATATATATATATATATATATATATATATATATATATATATATATATATATATATAAAGGATATTAATAGTTAGCTGTATTTATCTGCATAAAAAAATATAAGATATTTGATGAAATAAAAAGGCAAAGACCTTTAAAACAAAGACCTCAAAAAAATAAATTTAAAATAGAATTCGATTATTGTTGACTGACCTGATTTAAAGACGATGATATTAGAATAATAAAAAAAAGTTTCTCGATAAAAGTGGTATTAAAATAATAATTATTTTGTTTATTGCATTGTAAAGTGTAAAACACAAAAAAAATGATAGCAATAAATTAAATTCCTTAAAAATAATAATAATAATCAAAAAATAGGAAAATTAGAACATGTTTTCGTTTTGACATGACCATTTCAAGATTTATAATAATAATAATAAAATGATTTATATTATTCATTTATTGTTTATATGACATTTTTAGACGTTCCCTTTTACACTTTGATTCTATTATTATTATTTATTTTGTAGTTCTTTAACCTCAAGAGAGAATACAAATGAGTTTTTAAACCAGTTCAAAAAACAATTATCATAAATGACAGTTTAATTATTTTTTTTATTATTATTATCATTATTCTTTTTTTATCACTGTCATTATTATTTTTGTTATTATTATTTTTATTCTTATTTTATTATTATTATTATTTATTATTATTATTTTTTTTATTCTCATTTTTTTTTTATTATTTATTATTTTTTTTTATTTATTATTATTTTTTTTTATTCTTATTTTTTTATTATTATTACTTATTATTATTTTTTTTTTTAAGTATTATTATTATTGTAATTATTATCACCTTTTTAGATAAAAAAAAACACAATGGTTTGCTTGTATATTATTCCAAATCTATTATTATTGTTTTTATTATTATTATTACATTTTTGATTCAATGTAAAACCCTTATCAGATTGTATTTAATTTGAACATATTGTCGTAGCTTAATCTTTTTTAGCAACGTTCTGTTTCTATTATTATATTTTTTTTGTTTCTATCATTACCATCAGAAAAAAAATAATATTATCAAAATAATAATTCTATTATCAGTAATAGTAGTAATACCAAAGTACGTTTAAACCATAAAACTGAGTACGAAAGATATGAAGATGATGTTGTTATTATTATTATTATTATTATTTTGATATCAACATCAATATTAATATCATTTGATATTATTTTTATTTTTATTACTATTGTTCCCAGGTTAAACACAGCCAAGGGTCACAAATTCTATTAATAGGTCAGGTTAATTATGCAAATTTAGTTGCTTAGATAAAAGAATAACTCAAAATAAATATATAATAATAATACTATAAATAAAAAAATAATAATACTATTGCAGTTATTTAATTAAAGATTTGATGGATAAATTATATTTATATAAACTCATGCCACAAGAGAGATGGAACTCACCACAACATCCAACTTAACTGACAGCAGTTAGCCTCACCATCCTTATTCTCAATGGATATAATAGATACAACTCATTCATACCTATCAAATGATAATGACCCTCATCACTTTTCTACTTAGCAGATAATGAATATCTTAATCCTCATCGCCTTTTTATACTCAATAAAAAAAATAATTAATTCCTTCTCTTCAAATCTAACACTTGATAGCTGCTATGACCTTCTACCTAATAATGACTGCTACCACCACCCCTACCGAGCAAATGTGTCCAGACATTAAGAGTTTCAGTATGGACCATGAAGATGGATCTGAAGCACTCGGAGACTGAGTTGAGTTCAGGACGATGGTGTTTGAGGAGGTAAGCATTGTCGTTGAGGAATGGGGGAAGGTGCTCTATGTTGATCAAGTCCCATTTCCTCTCCTGCCATTTCATCAAGTTTGCAGGCGATGAAAAACTCCTGCTTGTCTAAAAATGGTTTTATTTCTAAGGTTAAGAATTTTTGATGAAGAATAGTGATTTTTGTTAGGTTTAATGAATTGAGTTTTATTCAAAGAAAAATTTTTAGCTTTAATTTAAAATCTTTTTGAATTATACTTTATAATTCAAAATAAATTGAAAAATTTTAAATATATTTTTGTATCAAATGCTTCCATCATTTCCATTAGCTCATCAAAAACTTCCAGAAGCAAAATTCGTAAAAGCGAAACTTTCGAAAACGCAAAAAACACAATTAAAACAAACGAACCAATTTTCTGTTAATAAGTCCTTCCATTTTTGTTGCCACTGAAAGGGCTTATTTTATTCTACGTTCGAATCGTTAGTAGTGAAGTTAAAAATGAACTGAGTTTTAAATACACTTTATCTAGGCTTAAAGTCCAGGTGATTTGAAAAATGCTTGAAGATAAAGTTTATATTTTATATAGAAATAATTAGTTCCAATGCTGAACATAAACATTCAAAAACGTATTTAAACTAAAAAAATCAAATTTTGAGTGCGCTGTTTCATATAAGACGAATCGATATTTTCAAATATCATTATTAAACTTCGATTTTTCAAGTCCAAGCAATAAATAGTATATTTTTTTCTATTTAAAACGTACTACTAACGACTTAGCTACATAAATAACAAAACGACAACGAAATAGGCAGCTATTTGTTATATAAGTATACAATAAACAACTTTGTTATTTGAACTTTTCGAGATAATAGTTTTAAATTACCTTTTTTGTGTTGAAATTCGATTAGAATTCTCTATTTTTAATAACTAATTAATTCGAAATTATATATTTTTATGTTTTTATGTTTAATATTGATTTATTATTCTGTTTTTGAGTTTATTATTCATCTAATTTAATTATAAAAACGCATTTAATTCAAACTCAGTTATAGATTTTTCAAATTGTTTCAAATCTACCACAAAAAACTTATATTTTAAAATAATTTTTCAAATTTTATAAAGATATGAGTAAAAAACTATATATGGATAGGGATTGTCTATAAATTATATATTTAAATATATATCCTTATTATTTAATATTTATAATGGTTAATGATTACTGATTTTATTCCATTTTTAACCACAACATATAGTTCAATGGTAGAGCATTAGACTAATTATCTAAAGTTACCGGGTTCGATCCCGCGTGGGCCGACAATTAGCACTTGTTCCACAGTGTGTTTTCGCTACATTAAATTTGTAGCAAGCGCTTTGATCTATAAGGAAAAGCGCTTTATAAATACCACTTAACTTAAGTTACACCACAAGGGCAATAATTTCACTCAAATTCTCATCCATTATCAATATTGTCCAGGCATCCTGGTATAAACATATAAGATCAAACCTTGATCCATACAAGTTACCATACAAATGAAAAATTCTTCGGTTTCAACTTGACTTGAAACTAGTCTCAAATCTCTAACAATTCTGCATAGAGTTTAAAAATATTTAACAACCGCTATCAGACTTTTAAAACAAATGTTTCTATATATAGTATCTCAATATATGCCACAACTCAATTTGATAAATTTTATCAATTTCGCCCTCTAGCGATTAGAAAAGTTTTCAAGTATTTTCGGTTTAACATAATTCGCGAGGGTTTATATCTTATAGTGAATTCAAGTAAGTATGAAATAAAAGATGGAGTTTTATTTTGGCTGTTTGAATTTCATAAATTTATCCATTAAACACAGTTTTTATGAAATTTTTTTGGTTACTTAAACTACCATGCAGTCTTTATAGCTTAGTTGGTAGAGTATTGAACTAGTTAATTGAAGGTAACGTGTTCGACTCCAGCTAGCGCCAAGTTTCCATTTATTTATAATTTGTAATTAAAGTCAAGTTTTTTCTGCACTTTTAGTTTCATTTTAACTGTAATTATTTTATAATAATATAATATCATCAGTAATACTATTCTTACTAACATGGATTCAAAATATTATCTATGGTGTGAGCAATGCGAGAAGCAATATTAAAAACTCGTTTTGTGGGTCTCATGAATAAGCAGTTTCGCACCACTTCAATTTGTTTTGATGTTTTTCATATAAGAAGATTTTATAACAATTATCGATAAAATAATTTTAATTTGCAAGATAAAATGTGTTTACAAAATATTAATTTAATTTAAATAATTTTTTTTCATAATTAATCGTTTTTATTAATAAAATAAAAATGTTTTAGTCCGTACCATTCACTAAAAGCCATCTTTTCAATTTATATTCAAAAGAGCGCTTACCGGAAGTGGAAAATAAAAGATCAAAATGACGAATAAATAGAATTCAAAGAGGAATTAAGGGGAGTTATGCTTTCTGGAGCCGTTTAAAAAAGAATTCGATAAAAAAATTATTTTCAATGGCTTTTAGAAGATTTTGTTTTGATTCAATGGTTTGAGAAAACAATAATAGCAATAAAAAAATGATAAAATTAAGAATAAAAATAAATTTATATAGTGCTGAAAAGGAACTTGAGACGTGGAAGATAAAGAATGTTGGAAAGAAAAAATATTAACGTCGTCACTATTATTTTCTCCACCCCACCATCACTGTACCACCCCCACCATCACTGTACCACCTCCACCATCACTCTACCATCCCCACCATCACTGTACCACCCCCACCCTCACTGTACCACCCCCACCATCACTGTACCACCCCCCCCCCCCCTTACTGTACCACCCCCACCATCACTGTACCACTCCCACCATTACTGTACCATCATCATCATCACTTCCACCATCACCCTCATCATCACCCTCACCATCAACATCATCACTCTCACCACCCTTCCCCCCCTCATCAGCCCCACTGTCATCACCTTCCTCATCGTCACCATTATCGTCATCACCATTATCATCACCATCACCACCAACATCATCATCATCACCCCCAGCATCATAATTATCACCACCACCATTATCACCACCAAAACAAAAAACAGCAAAAAACAAAACCAAAAATAATAAAAACGATAATAAAAATAATAATAATAAAAATAATTTTTTATTTATGTATATAGGATTAGCTGCCCCGTTCATATCTAGCAACGATTACGGCTTAGAGGATTAACTGTCATTTTGACTACAACATTCGCGCTACAAAAATGCAGATTTCAGAGTTTTATTTATTTATTTGTTTGTTTATATATATTTATTTTTTTGTTTTTTAATTTTTTTTTATTTAATTAATTATTTATTTGTTTGTTTGTTTGTTTGTTCGTCCTTTAAATATATATATATATATTTATTTATTTATTTATATTTTCGTATATATATTTATTGATTATTTATTTATTTGTTTATTTTTTTGTTTTTTATTGATTTTTTATCTATTTATTTATTTGTTTATTCATTTATTTATTTAATCAAATGAAAAACTATATTTTATCTTTCGATAATTCAATTCAATAAATTACAGTTTTCAATTTTTGGTCTTTGGATTTAAATATTCTTATTTCTCTTGAAGTTCTTATCTCAAAATTATTGGCAAAAAAATCATAGAAACTAAGTTTTTCAAACAAGTTAATTGAGAAAAATTATTTTATTGAAATTATTCTCAAAAAGATAACTTCTTATAATTTCCATAATATAATTTGCGTAACATTTTGTTCTGAGTTTTTATTTATGTAGCGCGATTTTTAAAAGTTGAAAATTTTTTATTAAAATGAATCGTTTTTTTATGAAATGAAACAAATTCTATTCTAAATATAGATTTTAACCAGAGATTTAAAAACCGCCTCAACTGTCGCCATTTTGAAAATTCTATTATTTATCTAGCGCCTTTTACGAGATGAGCAATCAGTTTCCGTTTTAATCTACATCTAAACCACAAGAAATCTTTTTTAGCACATCCTCTCCGATAAAAATACTCATCCATCAATCGGCCATTAGTCATTTATCGTAAGATGACTCGAAATCAAAAAATTCCGTTTATATACCAATAATTTTGCGTCAAAAATTGGATTTAAATTCACTTTTCAACGATTATAAATTTTTGAGGCTTATAAAATATTTAATTTCTTCCTCCATAGTTTTTTTTCTTTATTTTCCCAAAAAATATTTTTTTCATTAAACTTATTTGTAATTTATTTTTTATATAATTTCTTATAATTTTTCTTGAAATATCCTTTTTTTTATTTTTTTTCTCATTATCCACCTCCAAAAAGTTCTGTTTTATCCTTTTTATATTCATAATATTTCTTCCCAAAGATATCAAAGACTCTAACATACAAAGCTAATATTGGTGCACTGAAGCAACAATGGACAATGCTACGCTAACTCAATCTACTCACCGCAAAACTCATTAAAGATATTATCAAATAGAAAAAATAAAAATGCAAAAAAATGGAAAAATATTTCCTTTTCAATACAATATGATACAAGAATAAGCTGTACCTATACGGAATACCAAGTCATAAAAATACAACGGTTGGTATTAATACCGGTAGGAACGTTTAATAAGTAATACAATACACATAAAAACACTGATAAAAAAATAACCACCATTAAGATTAATTGTAAATAGATTCTTATATGCAACTACGAGTAACAGATCCCTCAGAGACATCATGTATAAATTTTTTGTTAATTTTTCTTATAAATACAAAATATAAAAAAAAACTCTTTAATATAATAATAATAATAATAAAAATAAAAATAATAATAATAATAATAATAATAATAATTATAATTATAATAATAATAATAATAATAAAATAATAATAATAATATCAACAGTAGCAACAATAATAAGTAGCAACAGCCATAATCGATGGACTCCGTGCTCGTGGCTTATGACGGCTTCTTAGTGGAATCTCGGCTTCCATTCTTTTGAAAGTGGCGCTCTAAATCTCCGCCACTAGACCCTTAACCCTTTTTTTACCGCCATTATTAGGCGTGTAGTCTTCCTCGTGTGGTAAGCATGATTTATCGCTAGAGGCCGCTATAGCTATTATGTTTTGGCGCCATTCAAGACAGTCTTTTTTACCATAATTTTGATTATTTGTCCATAAGACGCTTTTGTTGCTGTTTTTTTTTCATTTTTATTGCTATTATTTTTATTTATAATATTATTTTTTTGTTATTATTGTTATTATTTTCATTGTTTTTATTTTTTATTGCTATCATTTCATGGTTATTATTGTTATTGTTATTATTATTTCAATAAAATTTTTTGTGTTATTATGGAAAACTGATGCAAAACAAAAACAATAAAAAAAATATAATATAAATAATCTCATAAATTTTTAACTCTAAATATTTTTGAACGACCAATCAAAATGGATTCACACCCACCCAAACTACAGATTCGAAGCGGGCAAATGATTCATCGAAAGCATTTCATGTACTTATTTGCACCGAAAACGCGCAATTAGATCTGCAGTTGAGCTAAAATCTTTCATGAGAAAAATGAGAATAAAAAAAAATTAAAAAAAAAAATAAAAATGAAAAAAGAAAAATTAATTTTTAAAAAATACCTTTATATAATACCGTTCCCTTTTTGTTACTTATCTCAATTCATTTTTAGTTGTCTTTCAATCAAGCCAACTCTAAAGCCTCTGAAGCACATTTTTTTGTAGATATTGCGCTATAAAAATAATAATAATAATAATAATAATAATAATAATAATAATAACTTTTTTTATTCTTTTTTTTCCATGCTTCAACATCAACAGTAATTATGTCTTATTCTATGTATATTTATCAATATAAATATTATAATTTATTCAAATATTATTCATATACATATTAATTATTATAATCCATTTTAGGATCTATCTGTGTATACTAATTAATCAACTAATATAAATAGACATTCTCCATATTAATTATTTACCTAAAATACCTCTTCATACATATTAATCAACTCCTTTATCACCCACTCGTGCATGTTAATTGTTTCCGTATATTAAGCAGCCAATAACATCCCTTAGAAAGACGACAGAGGGTGCAAACAGCCATAGGGCAACCGGAAGTAAAGAAAGACAATTTATTTCTTTTGTATTGCCCCGCAAACATTATATACGATTTGCTTTCAATAACAATTCAACTTTTTATCGAGGTTTTTCTTATTTACGCTCCATTTCCCGCACTTCTTTATGATTTTTTTGTTATCGTCATTTTATTTTTTTATTATGATTCTGTTAGTATCATTGTTATTTTATGTTCTTATTATTATTATTATTCTTATTATTGTTGTTATTATCATTTTAGTTATTGTTATTATGCTTTTTCATTGTTATTTTGATACTATATATTTTTTTATCACTTCATATTACTTTCATAATTTATTTTACTTTTATCTTTCATTTCATTCTTTTATCTGATATTTCATAATTTTTTTCTTTTTATATCATAAACTTGAGTATTTCAATCGAAATTGTCGTTGATTGGTCAATTGAACTAAAAATAGTTTTTTTTTATATAGGTGATATTCATCGTTATGATTCTGTTCTGATCGCCTTTTGTCACAGGTTAATGTTAGCTCAATCGCATCGTTTTTCAAAGATTTTTAAATTAATTTAAGTTAAATATCACTTAAAAATAACAAAAATATTTTCATCGCCATTCTATATTCATCGCAGCACAAACAAAATTTAAATGCAGAAAGCTTTTCTGACAAGAGTAAATACCACGAATATATAAAAGGTAATTGAGATTCAAAAGAAAATGTCCAGAATTCACTATGGCAGTTTGGCGGTAATATTCATACGTTATCCAATCGAATTGTGCCGTTTACACAGGGCAAATATATTTGATCGCTGAAAAATAGTGTGTTTCCAATTTCGACGCTCTCCAAGCTGAACTATCAATCCAAAAGTTCTTTCGATATTATTAATGGAAAAATGAAAAATTAATAACCAAAGAATTATTATTATTTTTTTTTCATTTTTATTATTTTTTTTAAATTTATTTTTATTTTTTATATTGCTATCATTATTAAACAATAAGTTTGAGCGATAAAAGGTGATGATTCACACAAATGTGGTTTGGTTTCCCCCTTTTCAATCTTCCTCTTTTCAATCATTCATCATCTACTAATCCTTTAAGGAGTCTGCCCTTTCCGCACCTTTATATTGGATTTGCCCGCAGAATTCTTGTGTGAATATTTCTCCTATGGCTTTTAATAAAGCATTAATTTTATAGCTTTTTAAACTACATTGTTTGTCTGCGGCAAACTTGTCTGGCAACAATATTCAAAACTGTGAAGCAATTTCGATAAATTAATTTATAATGCCCGCAGATCAAAAATGGCGCAAATGCTTACTACCTCGATTCACTTTTAAATCCCATCTTTGGATTATTAGTCAAATTATCTTTGTACGCCTTTAAACGTCAATCATAACTCGCAACCAATCGAGCGTGAGTATTTACGTAACCCCGCCTACTAAAATCGTTTTGGAGTTTATATATATTATGTTCAGAAAAATTTGTGGTACAAAGATGAGGTATAGAAAAGCGGCAAAGCTCCAAGAATATATATATATATGAGAAGATTCCCATCACACCAGACTTCAGAAGATTCTGTGTGCAATCCCTATTTTAATTCTAACAAGTTTTTAGATGAATTGTAAGGAAGATAAACTTTCAAAACAAATAAATTAAATATTGGTCGTTACTTTTTTTTTTGATAAATATTTTTTTGAAATCTCAAAAAAAGTTGAGAATGCAGAAAATTTCAAAGTCCCACTCGTACTTCCAGTCAACAGATCTTCCCAAATACTCCAACTTTTCCGCTTTCCAACCACCATCTAACCTTTTCAGCAACACCACCTACTTCTCTCCCAAGGAAGCAAAACCAACGAAATGCAATCTTCTAAATGTACACAACTTTGAGAATTCAGAATCAAAACGGTTCGCCAACAACAATTTCAACAACTATCACTCGTTCGTTAAGAATAAAACGAACCAATTCAACATCAACAACGAAAATAACAGAAACTACTTCAGCAACCAACCCAACCTAGTGCAACCATCAAACCTCCCCTTTCTCTCCCCCTCCTTCTCTTCGTCCATCTTCCAATCTTCTACTTCTCCATTCAACGCCCTTACTCTGGCCGAGAAGCTAGCTGGTTTGTGACGTCATTTTAAGTTGAATTGGTTGTAATTACATGCTAAATTGTTATTTAGAAAATTTTAAAATAAAAATAATATATGGCTAATTGAAGTTTTTGTTTTATTCGTAAAGAATAAAGATTTTCAAAGAAACAATTTTTTTTTAATTTATAATTTTTGGTAAGTGAAACCTCATCATGAAACTTCAGTATGTCTCAAAAAAGAATAATTGAAATAAAAATTGCTATAAATAAAAGTAATAAATATAATAAGAAAAAAATAATTCTTCCATCCATCTACCGAACAGACATAATCCTGGAAGCGAGGTACGGAGGAAACAGGAAACAGCGCAGAAGCAGAACAGCTTTCACCAACCAGCAACTGTCTGCACTAGAAAAGACTTTCCTCAAGACCCACTACCCTGATGTGGTAATGAGAGAACGGCTCGCTATGGTCACTAACCTACCTGAGGCCAGAATTCAGGTTGGGGAGTGGGCAGATTTGTGGATTTATGGCTGAAAAGTTGGGTTGATGGATAAGTAGAAGAGAGTAGGTATAGGAATATATATGGATGAAATGAAGAAATATTAGCGATATTACGTGGGGTGGAATAATAGATAAATTCAAGTTAAATTGATTGTGGGTGAAAGTCTTAGACGTTACACCAGGCTTGTATGCAATTAAACCTCTTTTGTAAATTGCTTTGTGGAAATGAGATGTTATGAGATTTTAAAATAGTTTATAACGTTTGTTCATAAAAACTAGTCATTCAAATAGATTCATTTCTCAAACCATACATGCTTCATCCCCTACATCCATCTCTTAGGTATGGTTCAAAAACCGCAGAGCCAAATTCAGGAAGAAGCAGAAATGCACAAAAAACAATAAAACAGCTGAGATCACCAACTTTCAAAAACTTCCCAAAGCTTGTGCTCACCCAGACAGGGCTCAAAGGCACGCTGAGTACCTGCAGAATAAGAAGCATAGGAAAAACGAGTATACAAACATCACTTATTCCCAAGATCAACAATCTTCTTTTGGCGTAAACTCAAAAGACTTACAAAATAATTTCACACTGAAGAACTTTGAATCTAAAATGGGTCTAGCTTGCCCAGACAGCAAACAGAACACAGTTTCTTCTTGCGACAGTCGAGACAGTTCCAGTCTAGACATCACACTCAACATCGACCCGAATGAAGACGATCATGAGTTGGAGAGTAAACATTTTGATGGGCGAAAAGTTATCTCTGCAGATAAGATACTCGAGTCTGGAATTGTTGAGAAAATGGGTACTCCTGGACCGCAGGGTTTGGTGTCTGCGATAAAAGTGGAGCCTGAAAGCCACAAGACAACCCTAAGTAATATGGTTATGTTTTGTTTCACTAGTAGTTTGTGATATTGTAAAAAATTGTTGTAGATTTAAAAATATTTCTAGAATTTTTAAAAAATTCATTTTAATATAGAAAATATTCCTTAAAGCACGTTTAACATCGAAAATTTCGAGAAAAAACCTCCACCACAAACATCAGCTTTTGAATCTATTTATATCCTTCAGACGAACACTTGAAGGTCGAACCCAAGGACACTCATCCATACCTCTACCCCTACCTCTCTCTTGACGAACCACGCAACTACTTTCCATGGCTTTTAATGAAAAGTCACTTTCTTTTCAGCAACATTATCTCTTCATACAAAAACAGACCTGGCATGGTGCCATTAGACGGTGAAGTTAATGCAACATTCGGGAAGAAAAATCACTGAAGATTTTATTAAAGCTTATATTAGTTACCTGAAACAGATATGGAAAGCTTTTTGTAGAGATAACTTTTCAAATTCACGATTTGGAAAATGTTCTTTGGTCATGTGAATTTTATTTTAGTACGTTAGAGTATGCATCAAAAAATGCTTCTTGATTTATAAGGAATTGCTTGAAAGAATATGTATAATAAATATTATTCAATTAAAATTGTCGATAAGTACAAACTTATCAAAATTCATCAGGTTACTAATCAAAAATTTTAGTTGAATAAAATTAATTTTACATGTTTTTTTTAAGAAATTCCTTATAAATCAAGTATATTTTAATAAATTTAAAATCACTGAAAACATACGATATCTCGAAAGCTCTCGTGAATTAATTGTGAACTGACTTGTTGATGTAAATATTCAACGAAAAAAGCTTGTTTAAAAAAAATTAAAATTTATTTAAAAGATATTAAAATAAAAAGAATAAAATTAAAGATTATTTTTTTTTTTTTTGTTTAGCATCGATCATCTTCCTCTTGGCTGCGAGAGTCTGCGCCTGTGGTATTGTGGTGATGCGGTGATAATATGCACCATAAGATTTGCTATTAAAAATAATTGCACTTCAAAATAACACTACCTAATGAGATTTGCTCACAAGATTTAGTTTTATAATAAATTTTAGTACTTAGGTACTATCAAATGAAGTTTATGAGGGTAGGTAACAACATGAATGCATGGATGGAAAAAAGAGTGAAGGTCTAATGAAGGTCAACTGAATACAAAAAATTATGAAAAAACAGATAGATAGATAGATAGATAGATAAATAGATAGATAGATAAATAGATAGATAGATAAATAGATAGATAGATAAATAGATAGATAGATAAATAGATAGATAGATAGATGGATAGGTAGACAGACAGATAGATTGATAGCTAGATAGGTAGGTAGATGGATAGACAGATAGATAGGTAGATAGACTGATAAATAAACAGACAGACAGATAGACACCCACCTCCTGCTTCTTCATCTTACTGAGATGCTGGATCTTATTGTACAATCTTTTATGCTTCTTAGGGATGGCCATCTCAGCTAGTTTCCTTTCCTGGTTCTTTTCTTCCTGCTGTCTCTGTGATGAGTTCCATTTCTGAACTTTGCCCTCTTTTGCTACCTGTTGGTAAGGGAAGGAGGGGTGGTGTGGCGTGGGATGTTTCGAAACGTCTACTTGTTCATGCTGATGTGGGCGTTGAATGACGATGATGATGAGAACAGGATAATGTATTGAAAAGTATTATTAAATATAATTAAATAAATAAATAAATATATATATATATTATATAAATATAAAAAAAAAATGTATATATATATATATAAATAATAGAATATATAGTAAAAAATAAACTTTATAAAAAATTTTATAAAGTATGTGTTTAAAATCATGTTAGTTTATCTCATATATTTCAAATATAATCCAAAAATTAACCTAAGTTTAATCTATTAATAGAAAATCACAACAAATATTACATAAGATGATCGACCATACAAAAGCGAATTTGAAAATATTCAAAGCATTTTTCATAAAACCAATTTTAGTTTAAAAGTGGTCTTGAAGACAGTTTATTGTCACTAAAAATATTCGTTATTTTTTGTTTGTTAAAACGTAGTTATTATAGCACTTTTTTTATTTTTATTTTATTTTTTTTTAAATAAAAAATTTTTCTTTTATCTGCATCATAATACCGATAATGTATAACACTTGAATCTTCAAAATACTTACTTTTTCTGTCTTATCCATTGGTCTTTTTCGTTTAGAAACTATTTTGGAAGCGTCTTCTTCCTCTTCCTCTTCATCATCATCTTCTTCTTCATCCTCATCATCATCATTTTCCTGCAATTCTTCATTTCTTGACGCTGTGATCGGTTATGACACATGAATGCGATACAGTATAACTTGTGGTTTGTAGTTTGTATTTATTTTTATATAATATTAAATCGTATATATTTAGTCTTTTGATAAGGTTGAACTCACCGAGAAATATAGCTTTTGATACTCAATACTCTTATAATTTTCTCACATTTGATGTTTTTTGTAACAAATATTGCTAAATACATATCTATATTATATCTTTCGTGGCCCGCATAGCTCAACTGGTAGAGCGTTAGACTAATCATCTAAAGTAACCGGGTTCATTCCCGCGCGGGCCGACAATTATATACACAAGGAGTATCGTCCTGTAAAACATCTGTTGAGCTAACGAAGTCCCAATATGGGGCGACTAATGGTCGATCTAAACAAATATTTTTCGTCCATTATAAAACATTTTCTATGAAATCAAAACACTTTCTCGCCACTCATTCAAATCAACCCTCAAGATTTATTTGTATAGACTGTAATCTTTTCATGAAGTTTATTTGTACTTTTAAGCGCCTCTGATACAAGCTTATTTTATGTGGAAAGTGCGCTATGTAAATGTGGATAAATAAATAAAATTTGTATTTCAATGCACAAAGCCTTCAACAAAGTGGAATTTCTAAATTTCATACTAGTTAACCTATATAATGTATTTCAACTAGAAACAACTCCTCTCACCCAACACAAACTCTAGCAGTGTTTCATCATTTGAGATACATACCAAGATTTTAAATCCAGTTTAACCCCCCACTATAGTGAGGGTGGCCAGGTTTACTCCATTTACAAACATTTCTTGCAATTTTATATATACCTAATCTCCATTTCTTCATATCTAAAGCATCTTTTATCTCGTTTAAGACATCGAACAGAATATAAGTGACGTCAACCCAAACGACTCCCACCCTCCTCAACCTCTTCCCCCCCCCCAGCCAACCCTTAATAAGTTTGTTGAGCCTGATCTTCTCGGGAGGAACATAGTCTCCCTCTTCTTCAACCACAAATGGTGACAAATGCGCTGGCAATACTGCTCCTACTGTGTAGTCCTTTACGGGAAGGAGGCGTCTGGTGGAAGGGAAGATAGATAGAAAAATAGAGAAATACACTAACATATAAATAGACAGGCAGATAGGTAAATAGATCGATATAAAGATTGCTTTAAACAGATAAATAGACAGATAAGTAGATAGATAGTTAAGTAGATAGGTAGATAGATGGATAGACAGATAGGTAGATAAATAGATAAAAATGTAGGTAGATAAACAAAAAGGTACAGATAAATATAGACAGATATATAGATTGAAACAAATAGATAGACAGATAGGCAGATAAATAAACAGATAGATGCCAAACATGAGACACAGGTACCTGGCATTGACACAGTCAGCCAGCCATTGAGGCTGAAGGTAAGTCCTGTAGGGTGGTCAATATCTTGTGTAGAGCGTGCGGTTGCTGTTATTTGTAGCAAAATTCAAAACAATCATAATAATAACAGCTTATTAAACATAATAAGAATAATTACAGATCATACGTAATAATAACAGTAATAATAATAAGATTAATGATAATAAAAAGAACAATAATAATTATAATAAAAATAACAATGAAAACAATAACAATAATAATAACAGTAATAATAATAAAAAAAATGAAAATAATAAAATTAATGATAATAAAATAATAAAAACAACAATAATAATAATAATAAAATATGATACATAATAACAGATTATAACGTAATAGAATGATAGTTGCCCAATAACGTGGCAATTATTAACAGCGCCTCAGTTGCCCTTTTGACGTTATACAACTAAAAAAATCAATACCTGAAGAATATTAATTGTTTAACAATAAAAATTATTATTCAAAAATAAAAATCATTATTAGAATCGTTGAAACTTAACCTGGAAAATTTCTTGTCTGTGATGTTGGGCTTGTCTACCACCTGGAAGAGGTTTATGGGGTGGAAGATTGCTCGAGGAACACATGACACAAAAGTGTATTATTTGTGTTATAATTACCACCACCATCCCCATTCTGCATTTTACCCATCTTCGTCACCCTATCTCTATCACCAACATCATCAGCATCGCCAATTCTCTCCCATCATCACCATCCCTTATGCCCCCCATCATCATTATCACAACCACCATCCTTACTCCCTTTCCCCTCCACCATCCTTACTCCCTTTCCCCTCCACCATCATCATCATGACCAACCCCTCATTGGCACAACCACCATTCTCATCACCAAACACCACCACTATTACCATCACCAGCCCCCTCCTCTCCATTACCATCACCACCCTCATCATCATCATCATCACCAACCTGATGAGTTATAGTATCATCATCAACATCATATGAGCAACCCAAGGGGTAAACCGTTCTGTCCCATGATGCCTCTCCTCCAAAACATCTGTTTGTGTTTTTGTGTTTGCTTGTATGTGTGTGTTCGCTTTTAAGTTTTGTGTGTAGGCACGAGGTAAAACGGCCTCCGTTAAATTTTTAAGTTTTCACAAGTTTAAAGTTGAATTTTGTAATTGAAAAATGGTTTAAAATGTTTGAAATAATTAATGTAACAAGTTGATAATAATTATTTCGAAAAATCTCATGTTGGATAAGTACAAAAGTTTAAAATAGTCTCGTATCACACCGAAATAACTTAAAAAATTTTAATTAGTGATATAATTATTCAATGCATAAATAAAACAATAAAAAAGTATTCAAAATTTGGAGAAATCAAGTCTTTCAATACTAAATTTGGATGTAAACAAAATTGGCGGTCAAGCGGTTAAAAGTGAAAAGTATTAATTTTAATTGGCTGCGGAGAGAAAACTTCAAAATTTCAACGGAAGCCATCAACAAAAAGCCTACATGAAGATTTCAAGAAACTTCGCCCAGCTGATCACTGGCAAGTCAAAATAAGAACACCACACCAGATTCATAGATAAACTGCTCTGCAGTTTAGTGCACCCGCCTTATGGTGGATTAATGCACAAAAGGAAGGAAAGGAAGGAAGGAAGGATATGTGTGTTCGCTTGTAAATTTGTGTGTGTGTGTGTGTGTTTGCTTGTATGTTTTTGTGTGTGGGGTTTTAACCAGAAATCATTTTCTTTTTAGTCTGAATTTTTGATTATCAAAACAAGAATAATATAAATAAGATGATAATAATATTATAAAACAAATGAAATTAAGCAAAACATCACTAACTCAAATCCAATAACGATAACCATGATAGTAACAACTACAACAACAAAAACACCCATAGTTAACAATAAAAATAATAATAGTATTATTACTGTTTTTATATTATTATTATTACGTCACCTAATGATGAAGGTGAATATCTCCCTGTTCACCTCCCTGCTGATGTAGAACTTGAGACCTTTGAACAAGTCCACTGGTTCCTCCTTCTGGCGTGCCAATCATGTCAACAATAATATTGTGGCAATGAAGAAAAAATTTTATTTGAATTAATAGTAAACATATATAACTACGAGTAGAATAATAATAAAAAAAATAATAATAATAAGAATTAAAAAATATAAATACATGGATAATAACAACAAGGAACCGTACCAACAACGGGGAAATAATAATAAAAAATAAATAAAAATAATGATAAATAATAATAACAAGGCATGGTACCAACAAGGTAAAAATAAAAATAATAACAATGAAGAAAATGAATAATAACAACAATAATAATAATAATAATAATAACAAGACATCGCACCTCAAAGGAGTCAACATGGAGGTCATAGTCAGATGACCTCAACTCTGAAGTCAAGGCCGCCAACACCTGTATCAGGTTCAGTATCAATAATAATAATAATAATAAAAATACCAATAATAATAAAAATACCAATAATAATAAAAATACCAATAATAATAAAAATTAATAAAATAATAAAGTTTCAGTGCGTCACCAAAAATTATTAATTTACTATGTTTATCAATAGAATATTCTCTTTCCTACCGACCAATCACACAGCAACAAAAACAACCAATGAAATAACAGCAATAAACAGCCAATAACAAACCCACAAACCTCAGTGATAAGGTCTTTCTCATTACACACCTCATCCACATCATCATATTCATCCACGTTTATCTGGTGGAGAGGGTGGAGGTGTGGAAGAGAGGGAGGAAGAGGGGAGAAGAAAGGAGAGGGAAGGGAGGTGGTGTGAGAGAGAAGGAGGAAGAGTGAGAAGAAAGGAGAGGGAAGGGAGGGGGTGTGGGAAATAAGGGTATAAAGATGGTGGTGTAAAGTGGAAGAGGTGATGGTTATGTGGCGAAGGAGGTTGATGTAGGGAAGAGATTTGAGATTATACAAATTATTCCATTTATTTTGCAACATAGAAACCATTACTATATTTGTATTATTGTTTGATCGCCAACATTATTTATAAACAATTAGTTCATCATCATCACTCTCACCTTATTTTCTCTATATCATCTCCACCATCATCATCACTTTCACCTTATTTTCTCTATATTATCTCCACCATCATCATCACTTTCACCTTATTTTCTCTATATTATCTCCACCATCATCATCACTTTCACCTTATTTTCTCTATATTATCTCCACCATTATCATCACTTTCACCTTATTTTCTCTATATCATCTCCACCATCATCATCACTTTCACCTTATTTTCTCTATATTATCTCCACCATTATCATCACTTGATCATTTTATCCTTATCAGCTCCTAATTATTAAATCATCACCCACACCCTCATTAATTTATCACCTCACCCCAACCATCATCCATGTTATTGATTCATTATAACCTCACCACCATTTACTTAATCAACTCATTTCTCATTAACACCCCCATCAGTTCATTAATCCACCACCCACACTCATTAAACCACTACCCTCACCACCACTATCATTACACCATCCCTCCTCCACACCATCATTACCCCACCCCCTCTCACAAAACCATTCTCATCCTCATCCCACCACCCACACTATTAGCCTCAACCACTCACAGTAGGAGGATAAGTCATCTCGAGGGATTGGTAGAGAGCAAAGTTGACGAAGCCAAGAAGTACACATGAAAACTCTGAAAAGGTGCTCATGATTCTGTAATCCACATCTAGAGGATGCTGTGTGGGGTGGAAAAGTGGGAGTGTGAGGAAGGAGAGGAGAGGGGAGGAGATATGGGTGATGTGTGGAGTAGAAGGGTAGGGTGTGTGAGAAAGGTTTCTGGGTGGCGTGTAGAGTGGGAAAGATATTGATTTGTGTTTATGTGGTAGTGGGTAGAAAGAGATAATTAATTTTATTTATGTGGAGAGGGGAGGGATATGTGTTTTTGGTTATGTGGTTAGAGGGTATGAGTTTTTGTGAAAATGCGAGAATAACAAATAAAATAACAACAAAAAGGACAATAAAATATAAATAAATAGAAATTACGCAAAAAATACATAAACAACAAATACAGAAACTAAAAAAATCAACAAAAACAAACACACAAAAAAATACGAAAAAACAAACAAACACCCAACCACGTAACACACACGCAACAAAAACAATAAAAACACACAACAATACAAACTGACAGTGTAGGCAACATTATGAGGCATAAGCCAGGTAACATCTTGTCCTTGGATGCTCACTTGAAGGTAAAACCCTTTGATTGATATGAATACCTGTAATGGTGAAATGGTGCGGTGGAAGGGTGGAGTGGTGGGTGGAAGGATGGAGTGGTGGCTGGAAGGGTGTAGTGGTGGGTGTGTGGAATGGTGTTGTGAGTGGGGGTGGAGTGGAGTGGTGGGTGTGTCAAGTCGTGGATGGGTATGGTAGGTAGGTAGGTGTGCTGGGTGGGCATGGTAGGTAGGTGTGGTGGGTGGGAGTGAAGTGGTGTGGAGTGATATAGTAATGGGAAGGTGGTTTGGTGTTGTGGTTAGAATGTGGTGGGTGAGAGAATGAAAAACAAAAGCAACAAATATATATAAACACAATTAACAACAATAATAAAAATGATAATTTTACTCACCTTACGAAGGCTTTTCGAGGCAATGACAAAGTTCATGAACTCCACTGTGATTGGTCAAAAATTATCAATTAATAGATTATAATGTATGAGATAAAAATTAAGATAACGGAAACACTAACAATTCATTAATAATAATCATAATGATAATAAAAACAACAATAATAAATTTATGAAGCGCTAAGGCAAGCAACTGAAGTGCCCCTGTGTCAATTATTTATTAAATTACATCACTTTTTTATATTATTATTTTTTTGATTATTATTTTGCAACGAAAAACATCAAATAAGAGGAATTTTTAATACATTAATTGAGAATCGGAAGCTATAATTTTCGATAAGTTTAGCCTTATCATAAAACGTTAGCGAAAAAAAATATATGGTTATATAGTGATTCAAAGACTATAATTAAGAATTAGTTAATTATTCATAAAAACAGAAGTTATTTTAATTCCAATGCTATTATTTTAAATAATTAATTGTTCAAAAGTACTTCAAAGAAAAATAATTTTCTAAACGATGTCACTTTTTATCAAGAGAAATTAATCTCTATTGAAGTACTTTTGAACAATTAATTATTTGAAATAATAGCATTGGAATTAAAATAACTTCTTAATTATAGTCTTTAATCACTATATAACCATAGTTACGATTTTATTGTTTTCGCTAACGTTTTATGATAAGGTTAAACTTATCTGAAATTATAGCTTTTGATTCTCAATAAATGTATTAAAAAGTCCTTTTATTTAATGTTTTTCGTTACAAAATATTGAAGAAAAATACATACGATGTCTGAAAAATTATTTTTTTTATTATTATGACATTCTAACAGAAAGCTCATTGATTACTATTTTTATTATTATTATTATTATTATTATATTCTCACCACCACCATTACTAATAAATTATGACAAATATGAATTTTTCGTAAATTTTAGTGCCATTTTTTGCCAAGTTATTTTTCCAAAAATTATTACAGTCCATTAACAAAAAAGGTCCATAAACACCTTCCGCCCTCTCTCCTCCTTCACCTACCCACGAGTCGTTTACACATCCGAGTCAGTTGATGTGGCACCTTTTTGTTCTTTGGCATCTTTGCAAACAGGAAACAGATGGAGAGGGCGTCATCGAGGTCTTTTAAGGCGTCTAATAGACTAGGGTATCTGTGTTTAATAATAATAATAATAATAATAATAATAATAATAAAAGTAATAATGGTAATGATACAAATAAAAAAACAATGGTTATAAAAATATGAATAGAATGATAATAAAAGCAAAACAATGCATTAAAATTGAATACCTCTGATTTGAAGCCAATTGTGTTAATTATTAGAAGAGTGTAGATAAATTAATAGAAACATAAATAAAAAGTGAATAGCGACGAGACAATTGTTTTTTAAATGGAGTTAATATGGCCTCCTTCCTTATAGTGGAATTACATCTGACTCTGGATCTTGATATTCAGTTATCTATCAATATTTTGAAAAAATCTAAAACGCCAAATGCGAGGAATTTTTTAATGCATTTTAAAAACAAATGCTATAATTTTTGATAAGTTTAGGAAAACTATAAATACCTAAATATAGATTATTTTCATATCTTTTTTATATATAAAAAAAACCTTCAAAATCGTTATAATTCAATAACTACTCGAACCTCTCTTTAACGATGTGGTCGAGTGAAACCTTCGGTTTATTCCTTCTCAGCCCCTTAGCTCTTGTTTCATCTCTCTTGTGCACTGCTTTTTTCAACCTCCTCACAAATATCTTTATTGGTGGTATTTTTTTTTCACTTTAGGAGTTTATTTATTTATGATTCATTTTATCAGTTTGGGGTAATTAGTTTTATCAAGAATCTTTAAAAAAAATAAAATTTTTTTTGAAAAATTGTGAATAATTAACCACAAAATTGTGAATCAGTGTTTACAATGTTAAACATAAGCATATAGTGAATTAAATTGTATTTATATAGCACTTTATCATGTCACCCAAAGCACTAGATGAAAAATTAAACTTGTAACAAACACACTGTAAAACAGGTGCTAACTGTTGGCTCCACATAGAATTAAACCCAGTAACTTCAGATACTTAGTTCAATTCTTTACCTATTATGGCCTGAGAACTACCACATCTATCATGTAATGTAATGAAACCACACTGAAACCCGAAAGCATCAAGTTGATAATGTAAGCAAGCCTTACAAAAAGCTTTGTCTTTGTTTTATAAAAAATTTGAGTTTGCTGACCTTATTATTTGATTCAGGCTATTGTACTTAATTGATTAGCCTAATTCTGTACCACATGTGATCTAAAAACTTTTAATGTATCCTATTATCAATCCATTGATATTGTAATTGTGCCTTAGAAACCATTTGTGATAAACAAACTACCTTGTGATCTCTCATTTTGTGAACGATGGGTTCGTGTAACAGGAACTGGATGTCTTTCAAAAGGTAGAATGTGGTGGGTGTGGTGCTGCCCTTGTTTGCAACCTTTGGATGTCTAGGTTCTTGTGGGTAGATGCCTTTCAAGATGCATAACCTCCTATGGGGGAAGGTATGTTTATGAGATTTTAGAGGTACTGGGATGTGTTGGTTAATGAGATGGTTCACTGTGGTGAAAAAAATTGTTTAGTGTTGTTCATAAACTGATGTTGATATTTTGAGTATTAAAAAGCTTTGTTTTCCTATGATTAAAATATAAAACTATTAAATTTTTTAATTGGTGAATTATTATGTACTAATCAAATATTCGAATAAAAACACTTTTAGAACTTAATTTTATTCCACGAAACTTTTCATAAGATGAACTTACATTATCAAGTGGAAGTACTAATATATATCTTACGAAAAGCTTCACGAAATAAAGTAAACTCCTAAAAGTGTTTTCATTTGAATATTTACGTTTGCTCGAAGAATACTAGTGAAATGTTTTAGAATATTAAGTGAATAAAAGGATTAGACTTAAGGCAATGAAGCTTCATACCTGAAATCACTAAGACTGAGTTGTAGCTTCTTGAGAGCTTTGCCCCTTGAGATAAAAGCGACTGCCGCTCCACTTTCATACTAATAATAATTATCAATAAAATTGTAACTTGTTTTGAAGCGAGAAATTTTAAAAACGAAGATATGCCTGTGTTTAATCAATAACAATTTGTAAAAATTTTTTGTTATTTAAAAAATTCATTTTTGAAAGAACTAAATTTTGCAACCTTTCTCTTTCTGTTGACCATTATACAGTAAAATTACAGTAAATATGAAACCACCTGGTTTCTTATCGCTCACCAAAATTATTATGAAATTTACTAAAATATTCTTAAAATATAAAATTATTTTGAAATAATTTTTTATAGGTATTTAAAATATTCGAAACCAGAATAATATCTTTATTTATATGCGCCGAATATAGTTCATGAAGCTCTTTATTAATTAAACACTAAAAACTATTAAAGATAATTTTTTAATTTATCAAAATTAAAATAAAACAATAATTCATTATTTGACAAGATTTATTTGAAATATTGTTCCCAGCTACAAATTTGACGCCATATTGTTTGATCGCGTTATTATTAATATTGGGAATTTATAGTCCTTGTAAGATTTACTGTAAATCATAAAAATATATTATTTTACTACACAAGCAAAGAGTTTCGCTGTTGATACATATTGATTGATTTAATTTTTTTTGCTTTTATGATGTACAGTTGATTGTTTACACTTGTTTTTGAGTTTTTATGATCTGCTGAGCTAAATAAAAAATTTTACTTGTAATTAAAAAAGTTTGGCTTGCTTTTTATTTTTAAAGTTCAGGGGTATTCTTTTAATTCCTGATAACGTAATATGTCAAGGTGCTTTATTAAATAGTTAAGATGGACCAGTTATCGGAGAACATAAATAATTCTCAAACCACACCATCCGGATGCACCATTCGCAACTTAGTTGAAGCAGTTGCGAAGATCAGACACCAAAAGCAATGTGCAAATGTCGTAAGGATCCACAAAGCTGTGAGACAACAGTTACAGAAAAATATCGATGTTGAGGAAGTGCTCCAACAGTTGAATGTTGCCACAAATAATGGATCGTTGTGGAGAGTGGACAACAATGGAGTGACGTCATACAGGGAACCTCCGAAAGGATCATCTAAAGAGCAGTTGAGATGGTCACAAAAAGATGCTTCAAAATGGTCAAATAAAGATCTCAAAATTAAATCAAATACACACAATGCTGCTAAATTATACTCAGACTCTTATAAAATTTCCAACCATGCCATGTTGGTGCCAGATCAGTTCAACTGCTGGCCTGCTCAGAGATGGAGTGATCCAAACAGCTGGAAACTGGCACAAAGACAAAACTTTGAAGATTCTATGATTTGGCCTCCAATGAATGAGTCATTCAAAAGACAAATCATGAATGAATCATTTTCTTGGCCTTCCACAGAACAATATAAGCTATCTGTACATGAGACATTTCATTGGTCTTTATCTACAGATCAGTTCCCTAATTGGTCGAGCATTGAACCCTGGAGACAGACAATGATTGACCAGTTTAAAAAATCTGATCACCCATCTTCTCAGTTTTCAAATCTCAATAATGGCTTTGATAAAAATGTATATATGCCTAATAACTACAATCACAGATTTCTTATGCCAATGCCTTGTGATCAGGCTGATAACCAAAAAGTTGATCAACAAGGTGTTGTAACCAAGTCAGATTTTGTGAAGGAAGATAATGTTGCCAAGGATAATAAAAACTTCATAACCAGCTGCTCTTTAGAAAATAACATCATTAATAAAAATAAAAATAGCTTGGTTGAAGGTGTTGAGCAAAACATTATAGAAATCAGTCAATCAGATAAAAATATCAATAAAGAGCAGGGTCCTATAAAAAAATCTTTTTATGTAGATCAACCTCAGTGCTTAAATGATGAACAAACTTACATAGAATTAAAAGCACCAACAAAACAAACTGAGAATGATGATGCTTTTGAAAGTAATAAAGCTACTGATTTTCTTGCAATAAACCAAACTATGCAAAAACCCAATGATAAAGAAAATTTCTACAAAACCCTTTGTGATAAGCCATGCACAAAATCAAGTGATAGCTTTGAAACACATTCTTTTACTAATAGCCTGGTTTCAGCCACTCCACAAACTCTAGATGTGTTTTGTAATGATGCTTCTAATAGAATTGCCAGTAATTTATATGAAACTGACGACTTGATGAGTAAGAATTCAAGTTTTAAGGGTAATTATAAAACAATTAAAACTATTGTGGAAGATAGTAATGAAGAAAAGGTTGAAAGCAATGTAAAAAATGAACAAAAGTCAGATTCTTTTAATTCATCACTTCAAAAATCTATTGAAATTTTTTCACAATTTAACCAAAAAACAAATATAGAAAAGGCAGTTTGTGATGTTAAGGGTCATCCTATACAAACACCTTCAAACCATAAAAGTTTAACTGTTAAAAATGGTGGTAAACAGGAAAGTCTTTTGAAGGTAACTGGTGAGATGAATGAGGCCATAAATAACGATGTTGCAGTCCAAAATGTAGAAACGTTAGAAAATAAACCATCTCAGACAACAGTCCAAACTAATAAACCTTGTGGCTCTGGAAATTTAAACTCAGGTAACGTTCTAGAAAAAGATTTAAAAAGCGAAGATGGTGGTGTGGGTGTCTTGAAGAAAGAGGAATTTGATACCCGGAAAAATGATGGAAACTCGAAAGAATCGGAGGGTTTTTCTGAAGGATTAAACAACCTAGGATGTTTTATAGAGGGGAAAAAGATGAGTAAAAATTGTATTAAAAAACACGAAAACAACATAGATAAAGATAATCAAAGACCTAATGGTCGTACCATTGACTGTAACTATGAGAAATGTATGAATAATTTGGAAATTTATACGAGTATCAACTTTAATAACGCTCATTTACATAATGAACTCTCACAACAAAATTATAATGAAACGTCAAATATCCTTAAAAGAGAATTTGAATCCAAAAAGTTTCAAAAATTTAGCCATTTTTATAGCGATTCAAATAAATTTTATCATAATGATGTTTTAAACGGAGTTAGAAACAAACTCAAACGAGTATTATCACTGCCTGTATTGAACTGTTTTGTTCCTCAAGCAACTAATATGGTTATTATTTTTATTATTATTGTTATTTTTATTATTATTGTTATTTTTAGAACTTTTTCTATCTGAGTCAGTCATTTTAATTATTCATCCTGAAATTAGAAACAAATTAAAAGATTGCATATAACATAATACCAACTCTAATTTAAATATTAAAAAAAATGAAATTTTAAAAATATTATTTTTTATTACACAAATAATAATTATTAATATAATAAATATAAAAAAATAATTCTTTGTAGTACATATATATGGTAATGTAAAAAAAACTTTATCACAGAAAAAAAGCATCAGTTTGGGTTGTGTTTTTAGTAGCACTTTTCCACATTCTCAAGGTGATATTAATGTAGCATGTATCTTCAAGTGCACTATTTCATAAAGTGTTTATAAAATTTCAGAATTTGCTACCAAGGATAGACAAAGAAATTTAAAAAGGAGTGCACAAAGTGATGAAGATGCCACTGAAATGCCAATTTTAGTGGTTCAAAACTTCCTCTCTTCACCCTCATCCAACCAACCCCCAACCAAATGCCGCATCATCACATCATCCACTGAACCCTCCATGCCAACAAAATGCTACACCACCATCACTGCATCAAAATCCCGAGTTATCATGGCTTCGACATGCGTCGCCACACCACACATGCAATCCACCTACCTTCCACTCCCTATTTGTTCTATCAGAACCACTACCCAGTCTTCTACCCTTTCATCCACCGACGCTCATTTGAGGGGACTGGTTGATGGTCTCACCCGCTTCTTCACCCCTTCAAACAAACGCTCATCCAGGGTGTCCCAAAACACATTGAACAGAATCAATAATAACACCATCAATAATATGAACCATGTCAATAACACTAACAAACGATATGTTAGGAGTTGTAACAAGGAGAGAATCCTTCCCATCATTAACCTGGATGACAGTTCTTCCAACACAAGTTCTCCCTTATCCAACGCCATTTTTTCTAAAAAGTCTTCCTCACCTAATTTACTGCCGCCATTGCCTTTTTTGAAGAAATTAATATCGACAACAACGCCTCTAAGCACCGGAACAAGCTCACACGTGACTTCCGCTTCAAAATCAACCGCAATAACATCCTCCACAACCGCTCCCACTGTTAAAATCCACAAAGATGTTAAAAGTTGTAGTGATAATAAGTTGCCTTTAAGAAAATCCCGCAAAGAACAGCTTTTCGACGGATTGTCGCACTTTTTCGCGGCTGAAGGCAAACGAAAAACAAGGCACTCAAAGATAATCACCGACTCACCGCCGACAAAGACATCAAGAATCTCTAATGAGGTTAACAAAAGAGCAACTGACTCTATTGAAGAAACAGTGCCAAGAAAACGCTCTCATTCCATCTCTAGCGACCCTCTCGATAAAAACAAATGCACGAGAAGGACACCTTTGGAGTTGAAACCACTTCAAAATACCTCCAAAGAAAAGAAGAAAAGCACGAAAAATACTTTTTTAGAAAATCCAGTCTCTATCGAATCAAATGTGGGAAATATAAAAAATTCCAATGATACAGACATAAAAGCTGAAGAAAGTGTTTTGAGAAGTGATGGGAGTGGTGTTAACGATGATGTATTGGTTAATAATGATAAACAACCTTCTTCCACGCCTGTTTCCCACATCAATAATATTCATAACAATTGCCGTCAAAATGGGCATGGAAAAGTAATCTTGAGTAGTTTTAAGAGAGATATTTTTGATAAAAATGATTTGAGCATTTACTCTCGGAAAAATAATTTAATTCATAAAAGTAAAGAATTATATGAAAATATAAACAATATTAACGGTTATGATGATAACAACAATATTTTGCTGAAAAACAAGTCTAAAATAAATGAAGTATCTCCATTAGTATCTCTGACCGATATGAATGCAGAGAACAAAGAGTGTAAATCTGCTTTAAACACCAGAAAACATCAAAAAAGAAACCGTTTAAAGTGTTTTACTGCTGCGAAGAAGGAAAAATGGAAACCATTTGAGAAGAAAAAATATCTTTCAAAGTGCCTCAAAGCCAAGAAAATACTCAAAAAATGGAGTTTTTTTGGCGCGAAAATGAATAAGAAAACCAAGAACAATGTTAGATTTAGGAATTCTAGGTGCATCGCTTTGCGAGGTAGTATTAAATGTTTTACTAACATGTCGATCTTCAATCAAACTCCTGTTTTTACATTATTACAATCCTAGCTAAACAAACGTTAAGTTGGTTCAAAATCATAAACATTTATTATTATTATTATTCTTATTATTGTTTTTAATTTATTGTTTGATCTTGTGCCTTGCTTTTTAAATCGATTTAAGCTTAATATATAATCCATCAAGCCATGATTTTTCACTCATCAATTGAGTCACGTTTGTATCATAATTAACCCATTCAAGGGAGCTCTCGGGTTTTGAGGACTTCAACTCAACTGAACAAAATCAACACCTCCACGTCTATCAAACAGAACAACTCCTTCAACAAATATGCCAAAAGAATTAAGGTTAATAAGACAATTCTAGATAAAATTGCCTCTGTGAAGCCAAACCATGAAGACAACGCTTTTTTCAAGAAGTCCAGGGAGCTTGCCAGTCAAAAAGTGGGATGTTTGCCATTTTTTTTCATTGTTTTTTCTGCGCTATATAAATTGAAAAAAATTTTCCAATCTATGTTACTAACAATTGTTTCGATTATTAGTTTCATTACTACTACTTCATCATTTTTATTTTTTTTTTATTTGAACATCTACCCCATGAAAATTTGATTAGAAAGCGGCAATAAAAACTCCAAATCATAAATCCATCTGGTTATTTACTTCACAAAACTGCAACGAGTTTTACGTGAGATGAAGTTATGAATAAGAGCCAATATTTAAACTGTAATCTCTTTTGCAAACTCAAAAATACTAATAATAATACTAATAATAATAATAATAATAATAGGTTTCCATTGACCTATATGGCTAAGTTGGTGAGACGTTTAGTGGTAGTATTATACACCGTTAACCGGGTTCGAATTCTGATCTAGGAAACGTCTTCAACGTCTCGTTACTTATTTGTCTTGATTGTATCCTTAATACTCTTTCTGTTATATACATCGCCATCTTATTAATATTATTATGATTATTATTTTTGGTATTATTAAGGTATTTTATTTCAAGAATGCTATTATTTTTATTATTACCAACCAACACCCCACAAAGACAAAAGACTTACACTGGGAATACAACCAACCACAACTAAGCCACATCAACTTTGGAGGCCACTATCTTGACGCCACCTTTCTCTCCAACTATCCTTCCACTTACTCCAGGTTGGTTATTGATTGGTGGATGGGTGGGGAGGTGGGTAATGGGTGGGTGAGTGAGTGGGTAATGGGTGCATGAGTAGGTGGGAAGATGAGTAGATAGATAATGAGTGGATAGGAAGGAAGATAGGTTGAGATATATAAATGAGTTGAAATGTATAGTTACATAAGTAGTTATATTGATAGATACATGGAAAGGTAGATAGATACATAAATCTTCAGACAGATAAATGTATTAAAAGATGAACCAATATAGATACATATTTAGCTGAATAGATGAAAAGGTATATGAATTAATAGATAGATAGATAGATAGATAGCTAGATAGACAGAAAGATAGATAAACAGATAGTTAGCTTGATAGTCAAGCCTCAATCAAACATAAACATTAACAGCATGCCGGTACTGCACATATGTGAGTTCTGCTTAGATTACTTCAAAACATCACTACTACTACAATCTCACCAGGTCAGTCCTATACATTTTCTTTTGGTTTGTTTTGTAACATTCACTTGATGGTTGTTGTCGTATTGAAGAACCAATAACAACATAACGTTTGTATAACGTACTGTTGATCTATTGCAAGTAAGCTTATCACCTTGAGAAGGGAGAACACTGATAAATATAACAATGATGTGGAATTTCAACAAATGTTGAAAGCTTTTGATTTTATATCTGATTGACTTCACGCAAAAAAATCAATGAGATAGCAATAAAAAAACATTCCTTAATAGGTTAACCTCTCAGTTTTTAATTCAACCTCAGAACCATCATCAAGTTGATATCTGTTAACCCACCACTTTCATTACCCCTATCATCATCACTATCCCTCACTACCTCTACCATCAACACTATCCCAATTCATCATCATCATCATCACCATTTACACCACCCTCATCATCGTCACCACACCCTCATCATCATTACGATCCACACCATCATCATCAACACCCCTACCTCCTTAACCATCATCAACACCCTTACTTCCTTCACCATCCACACCACCACCCATATCAGCATCATCATCACCACTATTATCATCATCCAGGCCATCTGCACACAACATAGACCACCTGGAAATGAGATATACAGATCCTATTGGACCGATATCTCTTCTGAGCAATCCCATCTGTATAACAACCAGCTGTCATCGACCCCTGTCAATCCACGCCCTTGCCTACCTTCCTACAGTGTTTATGAGGTTGTTAGGGGGTTAGGTGGATAAATAGATAGATAGATAAGGAATAAGATAGATAAATAGACAGATAAATAGATATAAAGATGAAAAAATAAATGTATAGCTAGATGAATTAATAAATTGATCAATATATTTTTAGATTCACAAATATATACCTATAATTTAGACATAGCTTCAATCCCAATTGCACCAAACGACTTTCAAATACATCAAAAAAGGTCAAATTTATGCTGTTAAGATCAGTCTCATAAAAAATATTTAGCGTAGGAATGTCATGTTAACGTCAAAAAGCCCTGATGAAATCTTCGGACGATAATGCATTGAAATAGTGTTCAGGAAAATTAGACTCAACAAATACAGACAAGGTCCATTTGTGTTCAAGTAAGAGCCAAATAACTCGCTAATATATACCGAGCCTAGAAATCGCTGAAAGAATATTTACAAGTTGAAATATTAATGACTCAAGTCTACTTATTAAACTCAAAAAATCGATAGCAAGAAAAGATGAGGATTCGAGGCGTTTTTGCTTTAATGAGATCTTCAATCGATAATTTCTATATGGGTTTTAGTGCATGTCTCAGTTATTTATGTTTTATAATGGCAATGGTTAGATTACAGTTGTTCCAACCTTTTAATGGTAGAGAGTTTAATGAGTTTTATTGTTATTATTATATAGCTTCATATATATTGTATATATATATATATATATATATATATATATATATATATATATATATATATATATATAAAACTTAACGCTAATAATCCTTCAATTAAATCAATCTTATAAACCGTTCCCTCATACCATAGGTTTTTAATAATAGTGACTCATAGTACGTTATATTTCTCTACATATCCATGTAACTGGGGCAGACAGCAGCTGGCTGGTACACCTCTACTAAACTCGAGTGGGTATGAATACATTAAATAACATAAAAAAACCATTCGCTAGGTGGATGCGGCGCTGACCCCCTTGTATTGTGAACGACTTCTGATGATGTCACGGTTGTTTGTTGAACCTGACCTTCAGCCCCTCTTCACTTGTGCCTCTCACCTCTTCTACATCCTCACCCTCAACCATGACCACTCTTCTCGCCTTGTGGGGTACTTTATTAGGGTGAGTTTTAGGGTGTTGGGTGTGTGTGTGGGTTGGGGGTTTGTTTTAGCGTTCGATAATCGTTTTTTCTATTTATTTCGTCATTATCATCTTAAATTTTCATTGGAATCCTCATCACCACCACTACCATCATCATTATCACCACCACTACCATCATCATTATCACCATCACTACCATCATCATTATCACCACCACTGCCATCATCATCATCACCACCACTACCATCATCATTATCACCACCACTGCCATCATCATCATCACCACCACTACCATCATCATCACCACCACTACCATCATCATTATCACCACCACTGCCATCATCATCATCACCACCACTACCATCATCATTATCACCACCACTGCCATCATCATTATCACCACCACTGCCATCATCATTATCACCACCACTGCCATCATCATCATCACCATCACTACCATCATCATTATCACCACTACTGCCATCATCATTATCACCACCACTGCCATCATCATTATCACCACCACTGCCATCATCATCATCACCATCACTACCATCATCATTATCACCACCACTGCCATCATCATCATCACCATCACTGCCATCATCATTATCACCACCACTGCCATCATCATCATCACCATCACTACCATCATCATCATCACCATCACTACCATCATCATTATCACCACCACTGCCATCATCATCATCACCATCACTACCATCATCATTATCGCCACCATCATCAACACAACACTATCATCCCCATCATCACCACACAACACAGGACAAGCAGACGGTAAAGGGCAAAAGCATGTGTTTCCTGTTTGTACTCCCTCCCCATCGAAGAAAGGGATGCGCCAGTTTCCTAATAAACTTCAGTGTGTTTTTTTTGTTGTTGTGGTGTGTTTTTATGGCGTGCAAATCGTTTGTGCTATTAGTATCTAACGTTTTATCATATCTATGAAAATTTTTAGACTCAGTGGCTAGTTGAGTTGTTTTGAAATTTGAAATTATGAAAAAACCTACATACACACACACACACACACACACACACACACACACACAAACACACACACACACACACACACACACACACACGTACACAAACATAAACACACGCACAGGTTACCAGTTATGTAGGTTGCTGGGAACAACAGGGAACTTGGTCCGCACCTTTTCCGTGCCCTTACTGTCCGCCTTCCACAAATACTGGTGCTGGGCAGTGGTGCACCATTTAAAGAGAATCTATTTCAAGACTGGGGCCTGTAATGGCGATGGTGGTAGGTGTGAAGGGGATGGTAGGAGAGCGGGTAGGGGAGATGAGATGAGGAAAGAATTTGATGATGTCGTTCAACAAGCCATTAAAAATAATAACAAGAAGCCTGTCACTGTTGGGGGTGAGTCTATTTATCTATCTATCTATCTATCTATCTATCTATTTATCTTTTCATGTATTCACCTATGTATCTACCTATTTATCTATCTAACCATTTTTTTTAACAAGATGTCTTTTATTTGAGCAAAAAAGATAGTGTAGAAGTGGCAATGTATGAAAAGTTTATGAAATAATTGCTAACATCTATCTACCTATCCACCTCCACCCTCCCAGAACTAAGTGCAAGCCTGGGAATCCCATGTGTCCACGTCTTATCCACCCTACTTAAACTTGGTGTAGTCCACTCCAAAATCAATTATTGGTTTGTGTCTATATCTAGTTTCTTTTATCTATTTTTGTTTGTTTGTTTTGTTGTTCTTATCTATCTAGTTCTGTGCCTTTATCTAGTTGTATCTATCTAGTAGTATTTATTGTTTACTTGTTTGTTTGTTTGTATATTAGTCGCTCTTCATTGGAATCTCGGTTGAAAAATAAATATTAAATCCTCATTTGCATTTTCTTCTCAATTAGCCTTTATTCATATCTCAGTTACTTATCTATCTAGTCGCTCTCATCTACTTCCTACATTTACCTACCTACTCATACCTCCCACCCACCATATGAACTTAAATAAATTTCAATCGATAAGTCAAATAAGCGATCTGCTTTTTATTCTTAATGAACTCTCTTTAGTGTAAAGAGCAGCTGTTTGCGCTGCATTATTGCTTAGTTCTGATGCTTTTTGATTGTTTAATGCGATTTAATGTTTTTATTATTTTTTTTTAGTTTTATTTTTTTTAATTTTTATTATTGCTTTTATTGATGTTATTGTTTTGGTATTAATGTTATTGTTTTTATTGTTTATTAAATCCTTCCCTAATAGGTCATTAGCTACCTGTTCATCTCCATCAACCCATCAGCAACTTTCCAAAAACACCCATTCACTATCATCTTTACCACCCACCATCCTTCCCACAACCAACCATCTCTAACACCTTTACAACCACCATCTTTACTCCCACCACAACCACCATCTTCATCACCCTCACAACCATCATCATCATCACCTCCACCACAATCATTCACCCACCATCATCAAAACCTTCACAACCACCATCATTATCACCCTCACAGCCACCATTTACCCACCACCTCCACCACCCATACAGCACTCCGTTCATTCCAAACTTGAGGGCATTAGAACTGAACCTGAGACAGATGGGGGTGTGCAAAAGGAGCATTAGTGACATTAAGTGCAGTCTTATCAATTGCAGTCACTCTGTTTTGCTGGTGGGTTTCAATAATAATAATAATAATATAAATAATAAAAATAATAATTAGAAATAAAAAAATAATATCAATGAATAATCATCGTTCAACGTTCTTTAGCCTTAATACCGTGATAAAAATTGTTATTATTATTATTATTATTGTTATTATTATTATTATTATTGTTATTATTATTATTATTATTGTTATTATTATTATTATTATTGTTATTATTATTATTATTATTAAAAAAATTTTTTTTGAAAAGAAAAGTTTCAAACGAAAATAAATATTCAACGATGATGTTTATTATTATTTTATTTTTTAAATAACAATAATAATATTAATATTATTATTCATCACCATCATCATCGTATTGCGTCCATTTCGATAAGTGGAGCGTTGTTGTTATTGTTTTTATTGTTATTATTTGTATTATTATTGTTGCTTTTATTATTATTATTTTATTGTTATTATTATTCATATTGTTATATTAATTAAAATTCCTTCATGAATATTCATCACAGAGGAATGTTGTGGTAAAGAGTCATGATACAGCTGGTGAGATTATTATTATTATTACTTCTATTATTATTGTTATTGTTATTGTTATTATTATTTTTATTATTATTACTTCTATTGTTATTGTTATTGTTATTATTATTTTTATTATTATTACTTCTATTATTATTGTTATTGTTTTTGTTAATATCATTTTCATTGTTATTATTTATTTATTGTTAATTTTCACAAATGAATGCACTATTTATTATTCATATTAATGTGAATTAATTCATTTTTTATTGATCTGTATATATCTATATATCAGCCTTTATTGAAATTTTTGTTAATTCAATAAAAAATAAATTCTATCTTCACACACATCTTGTATTAGTTATAAATAGATATAGATATAGATAGATAGATAGATAGACTTCATAACTTCCCCATCAGACGTGGACGACAGTGGAATCTACATGCAACAAAACGATCTTTCATCTTCTTTCTCGTCATCTTCATTCTTCTCGTCATCATCATTATCATTCTCGCCATCATCGGCGTGGTCATCTTCATCATCTAAAACATCTTCAGCCAATCAGACAAGCCACTTTGAACCTGCAAGCATCACAGCTCCGCTAGAACATCTAACTTCTTCACAGATCAATTGTTATAATGCAGCTACTGCTAGCAAAACAGCTGTTAGCAACAAAGCTGTAACTAGCAGAGCAGCTGCTAGCAACAAAACATCTTTTATCAATACAACCATAACTAACAATACAGCTTCCATAGATACAGCTGCTACTAATATAACAGCTGATAACGACATAGATGTTACTAAAAATAAAGCTGATAATCTCACAGCTGTTTTTAAAAATACAGCTGAAAACGAAGCAGCTGACGCTAAGACAACATCTTCTATTCATATCACAACTATCCGAGAGAATTCACCTTTTCTTACCAAAATTGCTGAAAATAATATAACTAAAAACTCAAGAAATACTAATGGTGATAATAACCATAATAATAATAAAAATAATAACTATAGTAATAATAGCATTAAAAACAGCGATAATAATAGTGATTATATTTTGTGTCGTAATTCTAATACTCAGTCAACAACCAATCAAACTGTGGAAAGGAAGGGTGATTTGGATGGCACTTCCGCCAATAATAATCCCACAAATATAAATAATGATATTAATTTCAATAATAATAATAACATCAAAAATAATAATAATGATATTAACAATGATAATCATAAGAACACCACTACTACTAATAATAATGTGAATAAAAACGACATCGAGCGGGTAAATGAAGTCACCACCAGCATGAAGGGTGCCATAGGGATATCAAAGAGTGGCAAGGAAACGAGGACAGTTGAGGTACAGACAGACGATTATGAAAGCGAGTACACCACCAGTGACGAAGAGGAGGAGGAAGAGGATGATGATGATAAAGATGTGGATGATAAGATTGGGGGGGAAGAGAGTGTGAGCGAGGATGAAAATGGGGGTGGGGGTGCGAATAAGGGAGAAAGGGGTTGTGGAGGCGTGGTTGATAAGGATTTTCAAGGTTCCAAACCTCGGGAGGATAACCTCACTGATAGTGTTTACGATGTTAATTACATTAATAATGATAACAACAACATAAATAATAATAATAACGCAAATAATAAAAATAATAGCAATAACAACCGTAATAGTAATACGGAACAAAATTTTTGTAATGAGAAACGCGTAGTTGGTGGGTCGAAAGGGAGTTATAAGGTGGTCATTGGTGAATTCAACCATTGCGACAGACAACCTGGTGATTACAATGGGGAGGTTTCCGAAAATGGAGGCAAAAATACGTACCAGATGAGTTGTTACCATAATGGAAATAATAATAACATCAAGACTAATAATAGTATTAACGATAATAACGAAAAGAAAATAAGAGAAAATGGTTATCCGTTTGATGAAAATATCAATCGACATACCAAAAGTTCAAATAATAAAGACTTCCCACCAAACGAAGGCCCCTACCAGAACTCGAACTGCGTGAGTTCGGGGATGGAAAAAGACCGCATGGTGAATGGAAGTATGGAGAATGGCATGGAGAAGCACGGGAGCTTGATGGATCGGAGTGGATGCTATGAGCAGCAGATGTTGTCTCCAGCCAATTCCCTCGAAGTTGACTCTCGGATAGGCTCTCTGGTTCCAAACAATACCTCCAACACCAACCTCCTCAACAACACATACAACATCATCCACTACAACACCCCCAATGAAGTCATCACCAATCATGACCGCAAGGACTATTACGAAGCAAATCTCAAACGATGCAAGACCTCTTTGGACTGCATTGGAGGGTATAAGAGCGCCCTGTCATGTGGTGCTGTCCCCAACGACTGCCAACAAACACGGGTCAAAACTGTCGACAGCTTGTCACCTTCGCAAAATCTTCAACACATGTACCATTCGGCTGATGTTAGGTATAATGCTGTCAATAGAGGTCTGGCCAATCAGAACTCTCCGGTCACTCTTAACAACCACTACAGCATTCCCACACCTTCCCCCTCTAACAGTAGTCTCAGAAGCTTTGGCATGGCATCTCCTAACACGTCCACCTACTCCAACTCCCACTTCTTATCTCAACAAGTCAACCAGGCCACCTACCAAGAACAGAATCAACTGCTGCAAAAGAAACATCAGCATCAACTCCAACAACGAAGCCACCAGAAGGATTCTCGATTCTTCGAACGTGATTGCCCCAGTGCCCCTCTTACCAGACCACCTATGGACACCTCCAACCAGTTCTCCTGGAACCACTTTTACCCTGAACATCCAGATTCTTATTCTTTTGTGAGGCTTCCAAGGAAGGAGTTTATGCAGTGTGGCAGCAAAAATTCATCTTACACTCCCAACTCAGACTCAAACATCAATCCTTGCTCCAAAACACAACGGCTTTCCGATAACCAAAATAATAAAAACAAAAAAAATCAAAAAGTTAAGACGAACCAGCCACTTATCGCACGCAATCAACAGTTGCCTCCAAACGTAGCAATACAACCGGGCACAAACGTCATCACCAACTACAATGTCTTCAATATGGCATACAGAAGCCATCAGCTCCCTTACTGCACCTCTTCTTGCGTTCTCCCACCCTCTACAGCCCTAATGGCTCCACATTCGGGCCACTCCTCCCTTCCCATCAGCTTTTATCAACAGACCCCCCTCGCGTTCGCTCCACAACCAGCCAATAATATTTATGGCTACAACTACATCAATGGCTCTATGGCCTCCCAACCATTCACCGTTCTAAAGCAATGAAGCTGACCGAGACTTATGATAAATTATTTATATATGCTTTATTCTTCAGTTTTATTGTTAATTCTTTAAGTCTCAAGTTTTGAATACTCAAAATTTTTCTTTTGACTGTTAAGATATAGAGGCATCGGATTATTTCAAATCATTGGAAACTTTGTATTTTGAGTTCTATTTATTTGTTATACCCTTATTCGAAATCTGGTCCAATCTATAAAATTTTGTTTTATATTTATCAATAAAAATTAAAAAATTCTTTTTTTATTTCAGACTTACAAACTTGTCTTATAAGCACATTTCTTAACAAATTTTCATAAATTCAACTCAAAATTTTAATGCAGCCTCAAACTGATTCATCGAACAAATATTTTAATCTAAGATACCAAAATAAAGTTAAACATTCAACAAATAAATACAAGCTTTAACCATTCAAAATTTATCCATTGAATCGTCTTGAATTATGACAATACATCGCGTTAGCCATAAATATACATACTTAACATTTCATTGAGAGAGAACAACACCACAAAAACCTCTTAGCTTAGAACTTAGAGTTCGAAATAATTTAAGACAAAGTTCGATTATTTTTGGCTTGTAGGACGATGGGGCATCAGGTGAATTATCAAAAGATGGCTGGTTCCCGTGTTTTCAAGACTTTAAACACCTGTTTTGCTGTGCTGAATGCTATTTGAAGGTAAACAACTCTTGAATCTTGGTTGCATGCTGTTTTAGAGTCAAATGACTCTGGCAGTGTTTGTTTATATAAGCTTTGAATTATCATCTGAATTTTTGTGTGTTTCTAACTAAAGTAAACAACAATGATAACAGTAAAAACTTGAGAGCATCTACAGAAGTGTTAAAGCCAGTGAATATTAAGACCACTGAACAATTTTGATAAGTTTATAAAAACCAAACCTTTGCTTTAAATCTTATACTAAACCCATTTTCAAAACGCCCATTTGTCACTCAATGCATACAAGTCAATAGTGAAGAGATGAACTAAAAACAAAAAATTATGCTGAAGTGTTATTTTTTTTTAAAATTATTCAAAGAGTCTAATACTGAAAATCACTTCATGAATATGCATTCAAATACTTATTTAAGATTATATATAAATTGTATCTATAAATTTTTTAAAGACATCTTATGTATCTTCCTTTAAATTCAATTTTTTGATTTTCACCTCGAAATTAGGAAGACTTTAAATACATTTGTTTTTCTAAAAAACTAAAATTTTTGACAAATTCAATTCCGTCATAATTTATTAGTATATTATGACAAAGTTGAATTAGTCCAAAACTTTAGTCTTTTTAGAAAAATAAATGTATTTAAAATCTTCCTCATTTTACGGTGGAAACCAAAAAATTGATTCAAATGCTTACTTAAAATTATAGTTGTATCTATAAAATCCTCATTTTTGAAGAATCAAGCAAAAAATCATTAAAAATAACAGGTTGCATACAATGTTATAGAATACCTTCACCAATAAGCCTACCTTTAATAATTTAACATACCAATACCTGCGTAAAAACCTCTATCACTAAAGCTTTTTCCACTTTCCTGTTTATTGAATCATAACGCTTGTTACCGTTCAAAGCTCGATTTATTAAACTTTCTAGCCCTCAAAACATCCGTGAGGCATTCTACTGATGATCCTTGTGAGCTTAATTTGGTATGTGTTTACATCAAACTTCAAGATTAGTATCAAGCCATATAGACAGGTATAATCTCTGAGTGCTTAATCGATGAAGGACGCACGGTTATAACAACCCAACTAGAAATATGTTATGAGTACTATGTTTAGAAACAACATTGAGAAAGAATTGATTAGAATTTTTGATGTTTTTCAAAATTAAATTGTAATTAGAGTATACCATGTGTGAGAATATAAAAGAATTTCATGATTATGTCTAACATTGAGCACATAATTCACATAGATATAGAGCCGTGTGGTAGATGGGATATTATCGATGAGCTTAATTATAAACACAAAATACCAGAAATATAATGACAATCTTCTTTAGTCGAAGTAATTAATGTAAATTATTTGAACACAAAAGGTAATTATATTAAGTACCAAGCTTTTCGTTAACAAAGTAACATTACCAAGTGCCTTGAGTAGAGACTGCTTTATGATAATGTTACTATGTTAACAAAAAGCTTTGTACTTAATAGATTCACTTTTGTGTTCAAATGATTTACAGTGATGAAATGATTCTATAATTAATCTGCCATCTGTTTATCTATATATTTCAAGTTTAACATAGATATCTATGTAAGCTAGATTCCCTTTTATATAATTCTTATTTTCTTTATCAATGTCTACTTTTTACTTGAACAAATTAGTTTTATATAATAGGCCCAAAGCTTTATAACTGGTTAAAATGCTGTTCGAAACTCTTTCAGAGGTAAAGGGATATCTGATTTAAATCTATTTCAAAGTCATGGCCAAAACTTCTGGTTATGATGCTTTTGACGGGACTAGAAGGTGAGGAGAATAATATTTTTTGAATTTTAGAATAAATATTTTAAATAAATTGATTAAAATTGATTTTTATTTAAACACTTTTAAACATAAATATTATTATTTTAAAATTAGATTTATGTTTAATTTATTACTAATTTATTATTAAATTCATTTTAAAAATATTATATTGTTATATAAATTATTTTTAAAACTAGCATAAATTTATTATACTATTTCTATTTAATTTATGCAACAATGGTATGCCTGACTAATCAATTCTGTGGTGAACAAATATTATCAATAACATTTATTATTATTATTATCAATAAATATAATAATTATTATTATTATCAATAATTTTATCTGTTTCTATTTTTACTATTGACTGAGTATACCCGAAAAAAGATTAGTATAATTTTAAAAATTGTAGAAAAAAGGTAGATAAAGGGAATACATATAGCAACAGGTATTTGGTTTTAGTGCATCTTAGCTGGGTGAACGAAAACTATAGCTTAGAGTGAGCATATGAGACCGTGTTTAGAAAAGGATTATTGGTGACAAAACCATACGAAACACCGCAATCATACTGCATTGAGGTCTTGAATTGCTTTGGGACCAATTATATTCAGCCTGATGTTGTTTGAGACGCTGGAAGCAGTTTAAAAAATATAAATAATAAATTTTAAAACGATTGAAGAAAGAAATTTGAGACGGTTTCTACAAAGCACTTGAAGAAACTGAGCTCTGAACAGAGAAAATATTTTTGTGGGGTTGGCGTACTTATGTATCCCCCCGTTATGTATTCCTCCATTTTGTATTCCCCCATTATGTATTTCCCCATTTTGTATTTCCCCATTTTGTATCCCTCTATTTTGTATTTCCACCATTTTGTATTTTCAACCACTTTATTATCGTTTTCATTTTGTTACAGACCATGAAATTAAGTTCAGATGTATCAAGATCCGTTATCAAATCAATTGTGGGAGTTAATTAACCGTGTCATTTTATTGGTTATCAAACACATTTTAAGCCGCCAATCAATATGATTATTGAAAAATGATAATACAAAATTTAAAGTATTTTTTTCAAAATTCTCAAATATTTTAAATGTTAAATTCTGCATAAATGTAGAAATAAATCGCTTTAAAGAAAATGATTTGATGAAGTAGAATAGCCTAAATCAAATTGTAAGCTCAACAACCACAAATTATTTATTTAAAAAAGAGTCTCGAAGCTTTTTGTAAGACTAGTGATAATCACTTGATAATGTAAGCTAGTCTTACGAAAAGCTTCGTGGTTCTTTTTAAACTAAATACTTTGTGTTTGTTGACCTTACAAAAAGAAAATGATTTCATCTCACAAATATTATCACTTCTCACAGAAACTGCTTTTCAAGAAACAAACCACGCATAATATGGGGCCTACTGACTACTATAATAATTGTCATCGTTCTCATTTCCCTCATCATCTTCATAGCTCACAAACCACCTCCCAAACCAAAACCTCCCAAGATCTCAAGTTTTGGCAAGTACAAACAGGCCGCCATCGCTTCAGACCATATCAAATGCTCAGAATTAGGAAGGTAAATGGGTTTTTACTGAAACAGGGGGGGAGTTAAAGAGAGGGATTTCCGAGGTTTAATCCATGTAGGTTTTAAGCGCATCTTATGTTTTTAATAATTTGATTTAATAGAATCTACATGGAATTCTAAGCTATATACATTATTGCAAGACCTCATATTATGCGATGCTTGTTTGAATTTTTTATCGATTAGCATTTGATGAAAAAGTTAAAAGTGAAACAAAACAGGGAGGTTCAAAACTCACAATCTAGAAACAAGTTTCCAATTTTTGAACCATTGTAAATCTGCTTTTGAAGCCAAATTAACGATAACAAGTATATATAGATTTGTACTATACATTAAATTTCTTAAAATTGAGTAATACTATATTGAAGTCTGTATTGTAACATTTATGATTACCATTGCTTTATGCAACACTAATCAGACTTGAATCTGGTCTCTATATATTTTATAATTTCTAATTGTTTGAAGCAAAGGTCCTTATTTGGAATTCTATTCAATTTTAAATTATGTCTTTGTGTTACTAAATTACTGTCTGTGTCATCAGAACTCTCTTTTTCTGTCATTGAATTTATAATAACAGCTATGAAGTTGAATGTTTAAAATGTTCTAGGAATAAGAAAAATATTAGTTGATAAAAATATATAAATATAATTAAATAAAATTTATATAATTATATCTAGTTAATTAACATAATTTAAATAATTAATTAATAAATCTGCATAAAATTAATTTATATAATTATATCAAGTCAATTAATAAATTTTTTTCATTTGTGTAAAAGAACCATCAAGCATAAATGATAGAATTATTTTGATGATCTATTTTCTAGATCTTTGATAAACAGTTTGTGAGATACTTTAAACATTTATACAAGCATATTTAAAACTCGTCATAAGGCATTTGGAAACACGTTTTATCAGCCTCTATAGCTCAATGGTTGAGCATTAGACTAATTATCTAAAGTTACCGGGTTCGATCCCGCGTGGGCCGACAATTAGCACCTGTTCCACAGTGCGTTTTCGCTACATTAAATTTGTAGCAAGCGCTTTGATCTATAAATACCGCATTACATTATCGATCTTCAGATTTTGAACTAATGAAGCATAGATCACTTATTTTATTTCTCTGTAATAAGCTTTCTAAAAAAAATAATTAATTTTTGTAACCAAAAAAAACTAAAATGGCTATGGGCATAAAACAAATAGTATTATAATAATCATCTCTCAACAATACTTAATATTTTTTCTATTATTATTATTATTGAATTTTTTATAGCGCAAAATTTACAAAAACAAATTTTCTAGAAGCGATTATCTTAAATTTTTCTCACCTTTAACCTTTCCACCCACCAGGGACATCTTGAAAAAGAATGGTACTGCTGTAGATGCGGCCATAGCAACCATGTACTGCTCGTGTACCTTCCACTTGCAGAGCTGTGGTGTTGGAGGAGGTGCTTTCATGGTTATTTATCAGAAGTTAGGATACTGTTGATTTGAAGTTTTGAGCAGTTCCACGCGTGAAAAGCTTTAATATAATCATAAAGAATATTATTCTTTATTGATTTTTTAAATCATTTTTGATCTAAAAAAATATTTTTTTCAAAATTTATTGATCAAAATTTAAAATTTAGTGAAAAAACATGAATCTAAACTGGGATTAGTTTGCTCAGAGGCCACTAAGCATTATAACCTAACTACCTCACTATGACGATTTATCAACAAATACTCGTCTAGCAAAAAATTGATAAACGTTTGAGTTTATTTGTACATCGTATAAATATCGATCGTTTTTAAATTGTGCAAACTCAAGTTTAAAAATCGATATAAAAAGTTATTTTTGATCATTTGGCAATTATACCTGACCTTAAACAAAGCTGATAAAAACTCCAATTTTATGCGATCGAAACCAGCTTTAAACTAATTCTCCTTAATTCTTCTTTCAGTTTTAACCCCAATCTTAACCCTACTTCTAACCTTGACCCTAATCCTAATCCTACTTCTAGCCCCAACTTTAACCTAAAAGCGTGTTACAGCAAAAACCATTGAAAAAATTTCCAATTTGAAATAATATATACATATTCAGTTTTTATACTTTTCTTCATAATGAAACTGAAAGCTGAGTGTTATTCAGTTAATAAAATGACTAATTTAAATTATAATGGTGAAATTTTGTTTTTCTAATTGTGAACCAGGCCAAAGAATGGTTCAGCAAAGGTGATGAAGGAGATAAACTTTAGGGAAACTGCTCCTGCGGCTTCTACTGCAGACATGTTCGACAGTGCTTCTTCTACCGCAGGTTCCAGTTTTGAACTAGGGTTTCTTAAATACAAATGTATAACGTTTCAATTCTTTGAGCCAAACGTAAATATTCAAATAAAAATACTTAGGAGTTTATTTTATTCCACGAAGCTTTTCGTAAGATGAACTTACATTATCAAGTGGAGGTACGAATAATAATAAATATATAACGGATTTTGAAATTCATATAAAAGCTTGTTTGAGTTGTTTTGTAGCAAATTAAATCAACATGAGACAACAAACTTGGCGGACATTTTTAATAGTTGTTCCATTTAGAAACAAAATTTGATACAATTTTGGTGCAAAAGTTCAGATCTTATAAAAAAACTCATGTGAAACTAAGAACCAATCTTTTTTTATTTGGGGCTCACAAAAAACTTGATAGCCTTTGGTTTTGTTAAAAACTTTTCAATTTTTCTGTTTTTTTTTGACAATATAACAAATAACTGCTCGAGTCTAGAACGACTCGGACCGTGAAAATAGGAGACTTAGTTGAATGCCTAATTTGATGTTTTGTTGAATGATGTGGGATTAAAAATGTCCATTTGATTTCAAATAGAGTAGGAACTAAAATAGGATGCTTAATATTTCCATAAAAATCACTGGAATTAAACAAAAGTATTTTAGCCTAGTAAAAGAAACAAACAAAAAAGTATTTATTTACAAAGCTTGTGTCAAAATTTTGCATAATCAAGTGAGGAATCTCTAAACAACGATCAATTAATAAATACTTAAGTAACCACAATGGATTCTTTGAAACCCACAAGGGGGGCTGGCCATAGCGGTGCCTGGCTTTGTACGTGGTACCTACACGGCGTGGAAGGAATTTGGAAAACTTCCCTGGAAAGATTTACTGCAACCTAGCATCAACTGGTTGAGAAATGGGCTTAAAGTAAACCCCATATTGGCGTATTCTGTTGAGCTGTCTGAACACAGAATAAGGCAACTCTCTGAATTTTCGTAAGATCTTTCCATTTAATCTCTATTAAAATTTCATAAAATTATAGTTTCATTTCCGAATAAATCTATGACATCCCTCAAAATTGATTCTCCATAGATAATTCAATCTCTTATTTTTCACGATATTTTTTTTGAACCATAAAAATATTTTTTCCAGAAAAGTGTTTTTAAACCCTGACGGATCGATAGTAAAAGAAGGAGACACTGTGAAGCTTCCTAAGCTAGCTAACACATTAGAAAATGTGGCTAATGATCCTGAAAGTTTCTACTCTGGGGACCTGGCCCAAGATATAATTGACGATATCAAAGAAGCCAGTGAGTGCTTGTGTATTTTTTAAACATTTCAAAACTTAAATACTTTTTCGACATTTGCTTTCCATCTTATTCAACAATCATAATTTTTTCCCCTTTATCTTTTATTTGAATTGTTTTTAAATGACCGGAAACAGACGGCATCATAACCAAAGAAGACTTGTCGAACTATAAAGCACACGTGAAAGATGCTTTCAAACAAACAATCCCAGGCATCGACCTCACCATCAACACTCTTGCTCCTCCTAGTAGTGGACCTATTCTGGCTTACATGCTCAAGATTGTCGACAGTAAGTTTGTGTAAAATTTATCCACAATTGACTAGAAAAGTTTTGTTATACGAGCTAAAGAAACAATGCATTTCCGTTGAAAAAGTTTTTGAAGATGCACTTTTCATAAAAACAAATATTTTCTCTTTTGGAAGCTATATCTTGCAACAAAACAACAAGAATTGAGCAAGACTATAAAATTCAGATGACTTACGTTACGAGGCCATTTATGAAGACTTGATCTGAGCACTTCTGCCCAAAAAGCCATGGAGAAGTACTTCGACGCACCATACATACCCACTAGAGGACCAAAAACATCCTTGGCTTCAGTGCTAAAAAATGACCTTAAATGTATGGAAATCCCACTAAACAACATAGAAGACCTAGAAAAACTAAGAATGCTGGCAGCTGACAGAAAGATGTGGAAGAGGCAGATCAACAATTGACTCTGATTTTTTTTCCAACTATATTTTGTTTCAAAATGAAAGTTTATTAATAATAATTTGGAAACCAATCTAGTTAAATGAAAATTACATATATTTTTAATTCTGTAAAGTTTAATATCGCTTTTTGATAAACTGTTGAAATAGTTCAAAAACCTCACAATAATACACCCCAAATAGATCTAAGCACATATCTAAAACAATATCAACACATATATTAATCAAAAAAAATTTTCAGTGATAAACTTGACGCCCAACGATCTGAACGGAATCAAAAACAGAGGAAATATCTACCAAGTGATAGCCGAAGCCATGAAGTTCGGCTTTGCTGCCAAAACTTATTTGGGTGACGACAGATTTGTCAATAACTCCAAGGTTTGACATTTTTGTTTAAACTATTGCTTATATATTCAACAAAATTTCTTTAATTTTTGTTTGAAGAGTCAAATAAAACCTTTCCCACAATTAAATTCAATAAATTTCCATCTTACTTATTTGGAAGATTCTGGAAGAAATCTCCAGCCTAGAGATGATAAGCAAGACCGTTTCAAAGATCACCCTCAATACCACCCACCCGATAGAATACTACGGCCCTGCCAACAAAAGCTCAATAGACAAAGGCACATCCCACATGTCACTCATAGCTCCAGATGGTTCTGCTGTGGCTGCTACCAGCACAATCAACCTTGGGTTTGTTTTCTGTTGTTATGGGCAAGAGAGCCCTCGATGAACTTATGAGTCCATTATTTATAGGGGTTTTCTTGTGATTCGAGTAAAATAAGCTGAGTTTCAAATTTCCATGAGCTTTCTTCATTTGTTAATGTTGATCTTTTTTATCTTTATATCTTTGATTGTTATATGCCATTCTTATTCCTATAGCTTTTTTGAATTTTAAGGCTAATGATTCACAATATAGCTTTTTTAATTTTTAGTAGTTTTTGTCTATTGCTTCACGATAAGGTTTCACAAATTGTAGTTTTCAAATACTTTTTATCTGTAAAATTTTCATATTTCAAATGTTAGCCTTACTCTTTTGGTTATTACTATATCACAGATTTGGAGCGGGTGTGATGGGTAAAAGGACGGGTATATTGTTTAACAACGAGATGGACGACTTCACCTTGCCTAACAACAGAGAATCTTATGGAAGCAACAATCTTATTGAGCCTGGTACGATACTTTTAGGCTCATAATACTTATAAAAAATTCAGTTTTTTTGGGGTAATATTTTAGTTAAACACACACAGGAAAGAGACCAATGTCATCCATGCTTCCTTCCATATACACTGACAATGAGGGCAAGGTGCGATTTGTGGTAGGAGCAGCTGGAGGTCCAACGATCCTCTCCTCCAACTTCTATGTTTGTATAGCGTTTAGCATCTGTTTACGAATTAAAAAAGGCATAATAAACCGTACAAAATTTCCTATCTAAAACTTCCATTTTTGTCCTTTCTTTCTGAATCAAATCGTGCTCCAAATTGAAGGTGCTGACTCACCGCATCTGGCTCAACTACACCATAGAGAACTCCATAGATATGTCCAGAATACACCATCAATTGATCCCTAATAAAGTCATATATGAAGAGGACTTTGACGAGGTTGTTTCAAAATGGAGGTTGTTTTTGTACTGAGTAAATTTCAACGGTGTTTATTTTGAAATAATTATTTTAACAAAATAAAAATTTTGATCGTAATTAGTTTTCATGCTAATATATTTTTCTGCATGTTAAACCTCAAATAATTATCTTTCCTCAACCCCATTTGTTTTCCGTAATGGCTTCCAAGTGAACTTCGGCTTAAGCACCACACAGCAATTGAAAAACCTTCCAAAGACCATTGATTTATTGTGAATGGTATCAAAAATGAATTTAAATCCCAAAGCAATCAGCCCATTAGATGTATAACAACCGACTGCAACCACAAAAAGTTTTTAAAGTCAATTAGAAGTTGGCTTGTTGGTGTTTAAAAGCATTTGTGTGGTTGTATTGTCGTTCAGCCTTTCCTATCAGTTTTAAATGTTTTTTTCACCCTATTTATGCTTTGAACTTGTTTCAATTTCTTTTTTACATGTTTCTAATCATTGTTGAATCTCACACCTTAGTAGTTACTTTTCTCATTTCCTCCTTTTTTTCTTTTTTACGTTTTTTTTTTAGTTTTTTATGTTCAGTTATTTTGCAACTAACTTAAGCCCATAAATTTAGTTTTGGTTATGTTCAAGAATGATACAAGGAAGCATGAACCAAAAAGTGCTATTTTTAACACTTCAGCCATTGTGCACCCCATATTCTTTATGACGTCATTAACCTGAAAAATTTTTAAAAACTTTATATTTCGTTAATTTTGAGTTTTTGCATGTTACATTGAAGCTAGATCGATATTAACAAATCAATTTATATGAAGATTTGCGATTTGCCTGGTATGAAAGAGTCTATCAGGCTGTCATGGAATTAAATACTAATTATGAACCACAGGGTCTTCTCAATGAACTTAAGCTCAAAGGCCATAAAACATTTGAACAAGACTCTCACACTCCTCACTCCAACGTTCAAGTGATTGAAATCACTGGGAAAGACCAAAAAAAACTGCTGACAGCAGTGTCAGATGTAAGAAAGTGTGGAAAAGTCTCTGGATTTTAGAAAAACGTTCAAAGGTTCCAAAAATTTGAAGTTTATAAATGTTGAAAAGTTAACTCAAACACGGAAGTTGAAGAAGTTCAATGATGATGACAACGTTGTAAACCTGTGATATTTAAACCCTCATTCGATTTCATGTCATTACAACAATAAAATTTCTATTAGCTTTGATTTTTATTGTCTTAGATTGGCTTAAATCAAAAATTCAAAATTTAACTTCCAAAGGTTCAAATTTTGAATTTTTAAGTTCTTATTGGGAATATTAAGTATTAGAATGAATTGGCCGTAACTCATCTATGAAACGATTCTCTTGCTTCTTGTTTCAGTCTTCAATTCTATCAAATTTTAAACCTATTAGGTCGTTTCTGTTTAGATAGATCAACATTTCCCTAAAATATTGAATGACCCAGGTAATGCTAGATGAGTTGAAGTCAAAAGGTCATGATTTTATGGAAGGTTACCTGGCTGCGCATGTGTCGAAAATTAACCTAGTTGAGGTCAAGTTTGGTGGAGAAAATGGCACTGAAGAGCATGTGATTGGTGATAAGCTCTTAACGGCTATTTGTGATTGGAGAAAAAGAGGAAGTCCATCCGGTTTCTGAGAACCACGTGATCCAATGTTGTTTATTCAATGGTTTTTAGCATTTTATTGTTCTTGCCAAAAGTGCAAATATAATTGGTTTTATGTTTAATATAATTTTATCAGCTCAAGGAGTGGTGATATAGCTTGCTTTATTTGGGACAAACTAGAGAAAAAAGTATTCTAACGTTTTCTTGCTTCTACCAAATTTCTATTATATTAAATTTTTCTCCAAGTGAAAAAATTTTTCTCGATTTTAAGTTTATTTTTTTGCAAAAATTTTTTTTTTGCAGAAATTATCTTTAAACATTTGAAACCTTACGTCACGTTAACTTTTTTATTTATTCACAATTATTTGATTTTTTACTTAAAATAAAAACAAAAAAAAATTGAAAGTAACAATACTTTTACATCCCAAAAAAAACAAATATCTACCCTCACAACGCCAACAAATGGATTCGGAGGCAGAACGAAGACTGAGATGCATTTTGATCGGTCTAGGAATACTAACCCTTATAGTTTTAGTCGCTAGCCTGGTCTACTACCACTCCAAATTTTCAGTCTGTCGCGAATCCCCTTTACTCTGCAAGCTGGAAAAGCCTAATGCCAGGGCGAGAGACATAGTTGGAAGTTTCCGACAAGCAAGTCAGTGGTTGTGTACTTTTTTATTGGATTTGTTTCTTGGGTTGATGTTTTTTTGAAGTATTTCTAAGCCCTTTTATTTAAAAAAATATTCAAAAGATTCAGAAAGAAGATAAGTTATATGTTGAAAGTAGATATTAGTGTATCAATCAAATCAATTCCAAGTATGATTATAGTGGCATTAACTTCAGGAGTTTCTAGACCATAGTATATATATCATCAAAAATCAAATTTATTTTTGACATTTTCCAAACTTGATTTTTTTTACATTAAAACCAATGACATGAATTAAACGACGTCTAACCAGTGCCATGCTTTATAATATATATGTTTTCCTTAGTTTGATTTTAACTTTTAATCGAAATACTCTGTTAAGCTTGAATCAATTGTGTGTTTTAATTTGGGGAAAATGACCGTCTGAAGCATTTTAATTATAAAAAAATTCAAAATAAAATAAAATTTCTTCCATAACTCCGATTCGAAATCTCTCACTTAGTCGATTCTGCATGACCTGCGGCTTAAGAGACCAAAGTGAACGTCTGTTTGCGGTAATGTGATTGAGAGCAGTTGTACCCTTAACCGCAGATCTACCACTCTGTATCATTGCCTCATCCGATTCAAGGAAGCGTGGAAAGAGCGCTGGTTTTTAGAAAAGACCCTATAGAAAATGGAAAAGATCCGGGTTTTTAGATAGACGATTTTATTGAACTTACAGTATATTCTATTTTTTATGTTTTTAAAAAAATAATTTACAATATTTTTAATAGAAATGCTTTAAAATAATATTTATTTTTGTTCTTTAATTCAAAATATTGTATCGTTCATACATATATATTTTATGTAAATATATTTATACAAATAGAAAATATTAAATATTAAGGCCAACAAACAAAATTATTGTGTTCTTAAAAATTGCATTAATTAGTTATATTATAGAATCTCGATTAAATATTTATCTTTATCTTATTTATGATCTTTTAATAATATTTATTTATAGATTTAAAAAAAAAATTGAAGTTCCAACTAATTTTGTTTTTAAATCCCAAATATCCGGTATTGAACAATTCTATGACGTCACTCAAAGATTATTTTTACTTTTTCTATTCCTTTTAACCATTTTATTAAATAAACATATACGAAAGTGATCCACTTTTAACCAAATTTAAAATATTCTTTAAATTTCGAGTTCAAGTTTCATAATTAATTATTTTCTTCGCAATATATGGAATCATATGGCGATTATTTTTATTATTATTTTTGTTATTATTGTTATTATTATCGTTAATACTATTTTTAATTTTATAATTATTATTATTGTTATTATTATTGTTATTATTACTATTTTTGTTTGTATTAATGTTATTTTTACTATAACTGTCATTATTAGTATTGTTTTATCATGATTATTATTCATATCAATTAAGATATTCCCATAATTTGATGCGCATGATTCCTGAGCATATCAAAAAGCTTAGCCATTTATAATATGTAGGACAACCGTACTTTTTTACCTTGGTACAGTAACAATATCACTATGAATATTAATATAAATAATACCACTATTTATAATAATAATAATAATAATAATAATAATAATAATAATAATAATAATAATAATAATAATAATAATAATAATAATAATAATAATAATAATAATAATAATAATAATAATAATAATAATAATAATAATAATAATAATAATAATAATAATAATAATAATAATAATAATAATAATAATAATAATAGAAATAATAATAATAATAATAATATCAATATTTTTCATATAAATAATATCACTATTTTTAATATATTTATCATTTTATAAAGATAGTTCTATGATTAAATAAGTTGAGATCCACTTTTCACTAACTTAAAAAGCTTAAAATTATTTTGAAGTTCAAAGTTCTCTTAGTTATCGGGAATACCACTGGAATAAAATATAAAAATATATAAAAAAAAGAATAAAAAAAATCAAAAATAATAAAAAAAATCAAAAATAATAAAAAAAATTAAAAATTATAAAATAAAAATCAAACAATGTACAATAATTACTGGAAAAACATTAAAAATAACGATGAAAAAAAAATCAATAACAATAATAATAATAATAATAATAATAATAATAACAATAATAATAATACTAATGATAATAACAACAATAATAATAATAATAATAATAATAATAACAATAATAATAATACTAATAATAATAACAATAATAATAATAATAATAATAATACTAATAATACTAATAATAATAACAATAATAATAATAATAATAATAATAATAATGATAATAACAATAATAATAATCTCCTTCGAGCTCTATATAAGCGTGTGGAAGAGCCGGCTTAAAATGTTACAATTGTGAGGTATGTGGAATCCTTTTCTGAATTTGCGTACGTGGAAACTGGAATCGTTCAGCTGTTAATGGTTGTTAATGAGTAGGACTTTGGGAAATGTTTGGTTATGTTTTGGATGATTTTAGAGGGATATTTGGTTATATTATTATTTTTTTTGACTTTTCTATGATTTTTTGCTACAAAAGTTGGTTAAAGAAATAATCGAAATATAAAAACTGTAAATGTGAAAAACAGTATAACAGTTTATAAATAACGATATAACAGTTTATAAATAACAATATAACAGTTTATTGATTAACGATATAACAGTTCATTTTTTAACGATATAACAGCTAATAAAAAACAATATAACAGTTTATTGAATAAAGTATAAAAATTTTAATTAAATAATGACAAAATGTATAATTAATTAAATTAACTAAAAATTATTGAAAATCAACTAACAATGCAAATATGATATGATTAAAAAGTGATACATAACCAACATAAAAAATAACAACCATAATATTTATTATTATAAATAACAACAATAATGATGAGAAGAATAAAAATAATAATTAGAATAATAATAATGATAACTGACAACTAAAGTGGAGTTAAACATTTCTTGAGTGGAATTCGTTGAAAACTATGGATATCACTGGTGAAGTGAGTTTTATTTTTTTTATTATTATTATTATTAGTATTAGTAGTAGTAGTAGGTGTAGTAGTAGTAGTAAGGGTAGCAATATAATGTACTTAAAATAAGGCATCGGTATTTGTTTACTAGTGTCATTACGTCAGTAATTTATTGATGACGTTGAACAACTAATAGATTTGGCGGGTAACAAATAAAAAAATAACATTTATACTAAAAACTAAATTATGAAAATATAAAATATAATTATATTATGAAAATATAGTTTAAAAAATTTTTTTGTAAATAAATGACTGAAAAGTATTATTTCTTTGAGTTTTTAAAATTATAGTTATAAATACGATAATTATTAGATTCATGTTTCAAAAATATTTATTAATTTCAACTTGATAATTATATATTATAATTTAACACCTAATACAAAGACTATAAATAAAAAGTAGATAATAGAGGATATACGGGTCTGCCATTGATAAAATGATGATGGATGGATGGAGGAATAAGATGGATAAACGGATGAATGGAAGAAGGGATAAATGAACAATTGAGGGAATGGATGGATGGATACATAGAAAGATTTCAAATAAAATTAATCTGAGAAACAATAATAATAACAACAAAAACAAAACCAATATATATAAACCCATAAAAAACCAATAAAAAATTAAATAAATTAGCCATCACATCCATAACACAAACTTTGGTTTCCTAGGGGTTTATCTATTAGTTGGACGGTTATCCAACTGTGCTTATTATCATTATTAAAATTATTATTATTATTACTTTTGTTATTTTTATTTAGATTGTTGCGTATTCGATGTGAGTTGTGTTCGTGGGGTTATGTTTGATTCACTTAATCTTTATTGGTTTTCTAATGAAGCTATTTTTTCTTAGTATCAATTTCAAAACCAATTTATCTTTTTCATTAAGTTGTTACTCTATATATTTTTTAATTTAAATGGAATCCATCCATCCATTCACTCACCCATCCATCCATCTATCCATCCCCCATCTATCCATTCACCCATAAGATAGTTAAACGACCAAATAGTTTAACCATCATAAAGAATAGAATTTTAAGCACGTTAGTGAACTTTGGCATGGGTTGAGGCAGTTTTATGGCCATGAGCGATGTGCTTTAAAACTATTCAAAGACTTTGTATCTATTATATTTAATTTAGCTATCAAAAAAAAACTAAAACTTCTATGGGTGATAAAATAGTGTGCCGAAAAGGCGGTCTTTTTAATGCCACTGTAATCTTATTCGATATTCGTAATTATAATTTCGTTTATGCGGTTGGAGAAAATCTCTTGAAGTTTCTAACAGAAAAACAGAATACAGACAGATGAAAGAGAGTCTAGTGAAGCGAAACTTGCATAAGATGTTTGGTAGCAGATTTGACCATACTTCAGCTTCTTTGGCCCACATTTTAACTCAGTTTTGCATGTGTTGTTGTAGTTGTGTTAACGGTTTGCACGTGTTAATTGTGTTTTTGTGTGTTGTATCGAGAAATAAAAGGTATTAATATAATTTTTACGTTGTTGTACAATATACAAAATATTAATACTAAATTTTATTCTATTGTACAAAATACAAGGTAATGGTGAAAAAGTTCTCATACGTAATATATTTTAATTTGTACATCCTACTGTGTTATAAAAAGTAATATACTTTTTGTATTGATACAAGTTTATAAAAAATTTTTTATCTTAATTTACCTGTTTTACAGGTATTTTGTATTGATACAAGTTTACACAGTTTGTATTTCACCTGCTGTTTTACAAGTTTACACAGGTACTCTGTTCTCCACTTTGTATTAGTACAAAAGATTTGGCGTGTAATGTATCTTGAGAAGATTTATTAGGATTATTTAATAATAATCAAAACAACATCAATAATAAAAATTTTTATAATTACTATGCTGATTATTTTATAAATAAAAAATAAAAGCAAAAAGAAATGATAAATATAGAAATAATAATAATAACAAAAATAATAATAAATATATTAATAGCAATAAAAATTATTGTTTACCGAACAATAAACAACGCAATGAAATACGATACAGTATTCATCATAGACCACCAAGGAGTGGTTAGGAGGATAATAAGTATAATGAGACTATTTTGGGGTAGTGTAATAACAATAATAATAATAATAATAATAATAATAATAATAATATTAATAATAATAATAATAATAATAATAATTGAAATTAAATATAACAATAAAAAAAATAATAATTAAAATAATAAGAATTTGAAAAAAAAATGATTATTTAATGAAATTAATTTTTCTTTTTTAAATATAATGATAGTGGTAAAGGTGAACGTATGACCAAGAACTACACTGAATGAATATAAACAATATGGGGAAGCAAAATAATAAAAACTCGGGTAACAGTTATAATATCAACAAAACAATATAATAATAACAATAAAAACTAGGATTGAAAAAATGAAACAATAAAAACAATAAAACTAAAGCAAAAACATTAATAATCAAAAAAAATTATAACATCAAAAATAGTCATAAAAAACAAAACCATAATAATGGAAATAATAAGAATAAAAAAACATAAAAACAACAGGCAATCATATACTCTAAATTACCAAAAATTGGAGGCAAGCTCTCATTTCCTTTGGATGTCATTATCCCAAAACTACTGTCATTACCATCATTATCATCACTGCCATCACCGTCGTCGTCGTCATCATCAACATCATCATCACCATCATCATCATTCTCATCATCATTCTCATCATCATCCTCATCATCATCATTATCACCATCCTTACAATCATTCTCATCATCATCACCACCATTATCACCATCCTCATCATCATTATCACCACCACCATCATCAACATCATCATCATCATTATCATCATCATCCTCATAATCATCATCATCATCATCGTTATCTTTTTTTCAAGGGCTCACTGCTATTCATTATTTTCATCCCAGCTACATTTTATTATTGTTATAAGTAGTTGTTGCACTAATTATTTCAATGTTGTTTTGTTATGTTTCATACTACTATTATCATCACCACCACCACCCTCACCATCACCACCATCGCCCTCACCACCATCACCATTCTCACCACCATCACCATCCTCACCCTCACTACCACCACCCTCACCATCACCACCACAATTACACACTTATCCAATTTCACCTGTTATTATCCCAAAATACTGTTTCACCGTTTACTTCAGTCTTTTATTAAGGCGGTGCGGAATTCTGAGTGGCATTACAAGAGATAGTATTATTCTGTAGTGTTTATATAGCGTAAAGTTTAAAAGTTAAAAGTTTCATTAAATTCTTCTATAAGATGTTTTTTATTTTTGTTGCGATGGAGTTTACTTAACTGCTTAGGATTCAAAATTTAGTTTTTTTCACATTGACATTTATTTATTTTTATCATTGCATTCACTTATCTATTTTCTTATACATGAGTTAATTTGGCTATTTTTCGGTCCATCAAACCATCCATCCATCTATCCATCCGTCTATCCATCCACCTATCTATCCGTCCATTCATCCATCCATCCATCCATCCATCCATCCATCCATCCATCCATCCATCTATCCATTCATCCATCCATCAGTTCATAAGATTTTCCCATTTTAGCAAACAAAAATGAAAAAAATTTATGGATGGATGAATGAATGAATATATAGACAGATAGATGGATGGATGGGTAGATGAATGGATGGATGGATAGATATCTGGATGGGTAGATGAACGGATAAATGGATGGATGATAGATAGATGAATGGATAAACCGATGGATGGATGAATGGATGGATAGATAGATGGATGGGTAGATGAACGGATAAATAAATGGATAGATGGATGATAGATAGATGGATAGATAGACCGATGGATGGATGAATGGATGGATAGATAGATGGATGGGTAGATAGACGGATAAATGGATGGATAAATGAATGGATGGATGGATAGACCGATGGATGGATAAAGAATGTTTAAATGATGAATATGGGAACACTAGATGATTTATGACATAAGAGCACAATCGAAATAATAATACTCCTTTTATTTATTATTCATAATATATTTATTATTGTTATTCTTAATGTTTTCATATCGATTTCTTAAAATATTATTTTTGATAATATTATTTCTATTATTATTATTATTAAAGTTATTGCTTATTTTAACATTATTATTGTTGTTCTTTTTTATTATCATTTTTATTGAGATTTCTTAAAATATTATTTTTGTTATTCTTCTTATTTTTTTTCTTATTTGATTGATGAGATTAACACACATATTGTAAATCATAACATCACTCTTACTCCTATAACAATAATGATAATAATAAAAATACGAAAAATAAAAATCTTAATATTATTTAATATGTAAGGGTGAAAAAAAGGCTTGAAAATTTTTTAAAAATAATAATGCCAGTAGCAGAAATGATAGTGTAAAAAATAACAAAAAAAAACATAAAAAATCTATAAAAATCAACGACAACAAAAACAACAGTAATAATAATACTAATAATGAAATATGGATGGTAATAGCAACTGCTTGAGCATATGATAGCAAATAGATAAACAAATCAAAAGAAACAAAAACAACGCCGGAAATTGATCACTTTTTGTATTCTTTAAAGTTAAAAATTGCACATCCCTGAAAAATTATAAATAAAATTAGTTAATTTTCTTAAAATGATGTACGGACCCACACAAATCTTATTGAGCATCATAGATTCACATTATCAAGTGCTTGAATCTTAAAAAATTTTCTATCTCAATAATTAAATTATGGAATTTTTTAATTAAATAATAAGAACAATTATATTTGAAATTATTTAAAATTATTGATTTTTTACGTTAAGAAAGTCTTTTTGGAATTTTTAAGATGAATTTATTTGAAAAAAAAAAGAACAATGTTTAACAATGAAGGCACCTAGACTCAGCTTTAATTGTTTTTCTATTTTTTAATCAAAAAACAAAAAAATAAATATATAAACTCGATTAATAATAATAATTTTCCAACATAATTAATTAAATAAATAATAAATTAAACAGTAAAACACTTTCAAAGAAATGGCTGATTTGAATAATGAAACAGTTCAGATAGGCCCTAAGTTTCGATTCGTTAGTTCTGCTAACTCATTTGTAACTATGGTTACACCGTTACATTTAATTTACGTAATTTTATTACATTTTAATAATAGTTACATAGTTCAAGTACACCAGTTAAATTTGCATAAAGTAATTACACTTAATTATAATTACATAATTCAAATACACTAATTAGATTTACATAATTTGATTACACTGCAACCAAATTTACACCTGAATATGATTTTGTAATTAATCGTAAACTTTTGTGATGAATTTTTGAGCACCTTCGTGTTATATTTTACAAGACTAGTGTAACTGATAATATATTACAATAATATTGGCTCAAAATTTTGATTTTATTGTATTGTAAAGAATTTTACAAATAAATGATTTTAAATTAAAAGATAAAAAGTTTCGTTATTCATACTTGGAAATGTTACTTTGATAACGGAAAAGCCTGCTAATTATAGAATTACGCATAATTAAACAAGTAATACATGAATACTACTATATACATGCATATAAAAGGTGTACAAAAAAATATTACATAATTTTTTATTATAAAATAAATATCATTTGTTAATGTAAGCTAGTCTTCGGGAAGCTTCGTGTCTTTTTCACTTAAATACTTTGTGTTTGTTGTTCTTAAAAATTGCATTAATTAGTTATATTATAGAATCTCGAAGCTTCGTGTCTTTTTCACTTAAATACTTTGTGTTTGTTGTTCTTAAAAATTGCATTAATTAGTTATATTATAGAATCTCGATTAAATATTCATCTTTATCTTATTTATGATTTTTTAATAATATTTATTTATAGATTTTTCAAAATAAATTTAAGTTTCAACTAATTTTGTTTTTAAATCCCAAATACCCGGTATTAAACAATTCTATGACGTCACTCAAAGATTATTTTTAATAATATAAAAAAATAATAATAGATCTTTTTTTTAGTTACATACATCCGTAAAAGCAAGTTTTAATAATTTAAAAGTGAATTCAAATGATCATTCTGTGTTGGTTAGATGGAGCAATTTAGCAAAGAGGTCAAACGTTAAATTAATTTTAAGATCAAACGTTGCAAAATGCGTTCTTATCACTTGAAAAGCTGTCGGTTTTGTTAGCGCTGTATAAATTAGAAGAATTTTATTATATTAAATTAATATTATTATTATTTGTGTAATCTTATTGATTATAGAAAAAATATGAAAAAGATGAATAAGTAAAATTATTTTTTTTTTTTAAATTTTTTAAATGCTGTTGCAGAATAGTGAAAAGAAATTTTCTATCGAAAAAACAATATGAATATATTCAATAGAATGAAATGTAGTATAAAAAATAAAATTTATTGAGATCAAGTCAAAATATCAAAAAAAAATTTGAGTGAAACTTTAGAAATAAATTTTAAAAATTTTAAAAAAAGTAAAACATTTTATAAATAGATTCAATAGAATAAAATAAATTCAAATAATATAAATAATAAATGTAATATCTATTACATCCCTATTTCTCAACGCGCCATTAAAAGCCCGCGCGGGAATTCTTCACGACTTTTGTATTATTAATGACCCTATAGGATATTTATGAGATGGTACAGCAAAATGGTAAGGCTGGATTGTTTGTGAATTGATGTTTTATGAATGGTACAGTAGGATGGCGATGAAGAGATGTTTGGGAATTTTTATAAATTTTTTTTTGAAGGTTTAGTTATATAAAGATGCAAACTATATTAAAATTATTTTTTTAAGATTTATGAATATAATGATATATTTCTATATTAAAAGCTAAAATGAGATTTTATAATAGATAATTCAAAAAACTATTGTAATAAAAACCAAATAATAACATCAATCTAACACAACACTAATAACAACCAAATCAATAAAAAAATAAATAAAAATCAAATCAAAAACTTCATTTACACCGGAAACAACTCACCCTTTCCCCCTCCCCCCCTCTCCCATAACTTCAACTCAACACCAGAAACATCTTAGAATTTATCTGGTTATATGTCTGCTTATATGTTTGGTTGTCTTGGTCTGTAGTGTTGGAATGCCCACTCTTTCTCTTTGATTTATTGTTTAGATTATTTTTAGTAGTAGTAGGCCTGCTGAAGTCATATCTGACTATGGGTAACTTGGTGTTTTATTTGTATTATTATTGATATTATTCTTTTTATTATTCTTTGTTCATGGTTTTGCATTTTTTATGTTATGACTGAAGTTATTTTTTGAAATTTTTTTTTCACCTTTCCATTATTGCTTTTTTCCTTAGTACAATTGGCATCGTTTTTTCTTTTAACGTTTTTGTCATTTTTGTTCTTAAATAAATATCATTTTAAAACATATTCTTTCATTATTATTATTATTATTTTTTTATTTTTATTGTTTTATTACGTCCTAAAAACAGCACCAAGCTCAGTTCTATAGAAAGCTTTCCGTAAGACAATTTTAAGAAACCGGAAGTAGGTCCAGTACGTAACGCAAATGAAACTGGCTTCAGTGTTGGTTTTATTGTGCGGCAACACTGATTATAAAAAAAAAATAAAAAAAAAAGATGGAAATGAGTGAAATAAAATAAAAATAAAATTGGTTGATAATATAAATGAAATAAAACAAAATAATGAGGACAACAATTTGATTTTTATAGGTTATTTTTAGTTTTTACCACCAACACTACTAGCTCTAACCTACTACCACCATCATTATCATCATCATCCTCACCACTATCAACATCATTATCACCTCCACCATCATCATCATATCTACCACCATCATCATCATCACCCATCATTTCGAATCAACAACGAAAACCAAAATTGAACTTAAAAGTGAAATAAAATTTGAAGGCAATGAAGCTAAAATAAATGTGTTTGAAAAGCTTTGGCGTTGTGTTTAATATACAACAATGAATGATAGAAAAAACAATAATAATGAAAAACAAAAATTTTTTTATTGTAAAAAATACCTAAATAATAATAATAATAATAATAATAATAATAATAATAATAATAATAATAATAATAACTTCATTGATGTTTTTATTGTACAGTAACAACAACAATAAAAACAAAAATTTTATGTTTTGTTTTTTTGAGAAAATCAATAGAAATAATAATAATGATAAAAAATAAAAATAACTATTTTGTTTTATTGCTTGCACTCCTTTGTTGTTATCTTGTTGAGATTTGATTATTCTTATTGTTTTCATTATTATTTTATTTTTTTGTTAAAAATTATTTTTTTTATTATGATTATTTAAAAATAGTAATAGTGAAAATGATAAAGTTATTGATGTTTTTAGAATATTTCATCTATTTTTTTTTCAGTTTATAAGAATTTTTTAAGAATGAGTGTAAAGCTGCAGTAAAAACTAGTTTTTGGACTCTGTACCGAAAAGATCCAATTCAAAAATTTTAACCACTTTGATTTTTTCAAACAGTTGATACTAGTTTTAATATCACAAAATTTATAGCTGTGCCTAGAGTTATTTAAAAAAACTTGCAGTAGTATCCGTTCCAATTTTGTTTTTTTTTCTTAAAAAACTACTGAACGTTTGTGGGGCTTGTTTATTAAGCATGAGGGCTTCCCGTTACATTGTCAAGTGCTTGAAATAAACTGTTTAAGCTATTTGGTTTTAGATTTATCATTTCTCCTTGGAATAACCTAGTTTTGAATCAATTTTATGAGTTACACCCTTGAAAAAATCGATATTTATATAACACTAAAAAATTTTGATGATATCATATAAGCTTACCAAGAATTTATTTTAAAAAATATTAAAAAAAAAACAAAATTTAGTATATAAAAAAATTTCTCGTTTTTATAAAAACAAAAAAATAATATCAACAACATTTCAAGCCTCACTCCCCACCATGAACTCAACCCTATACTGCATCCCACAGTAAAAGTCCTTTAGAAAACATAGGAAACTTGAAAAAGAAACGTAAAAAAAATTGACCTCTATAAAGAAAAGTTTAGTTTAAGAGCGATTAATAGAATAATTAAAAGACTCACACATATATAAAATCACAAAAACAAACGAACACACACACACACACACACACACACACAAACACACACACACACGCCATCTATTTCCTCTTATTTATATCAATGACAAGTTATCAAATCTCATCTCTTCCCAACGCTGTTTTAAATCTGATATTCGTTTTAATAGAATTGGATTTGATGTTATGCAATTTGACAGTAATGAATTGAATTATATTTATTTTTTTGTTTATTTTCATAATTTAATAGAAATGGATTATTTCATATTGTTTTACATTTATTGTTTATTTAATAAAAATGAATTATTTTATGTTTTAAAAAAAATAAATGATTATACGCTAGAAAAAATGTGCTTTCATTGGAAAAATTTGATAGATAATTGAAAAAATATTCCCATATATTTCAATTAAAAAGTATTTTGTATTTAAACTAGGTGAGTCTTCCATGATTAATTACTTCATCCAATAATATCAAATCTGCAATCAATTTTAATAAAAAAATAATATTTTAAAATAATTAAAACTTAAATAAATAATTTTTATTAATTAATAATTAAATCTGGAATAATATGGAAAAAACATGCTTACATGCGTCTCTTCCACGTCACTCTCACCTCACTTCTCGTTCCTGATGTACAGTTTTTGTCCGTGAGCTCAAACCTCCTTGGCCATTTTGGGGAAAAAATTAAAAAAAAAAGAAAATTTGATCAATAATTGAAATTAGATTCAAAAATTAAGAAAATTATTAAAAAACTATATAAATTTTTAAAAAAGTCAAAAAAACGATTTGAATCAAACACTTTTATTAACTGAATAATAACAAGAGGCTTTTCGTAAGTTGAACTCACATTATCAAGTATATGGAGTGTTAATATAAAAATTTTTAAAACTGAGAAATAATTCTTTAACAGGATTAGTTTTGGACGTTGAAACGAAATTGAAAAAAAAAAAAAAATAAAATTCTTTTGAAAAATTTTGAAAAAATAGATAAAAAGAAATAAAATTTTTACTCCAGAAACAAAAAATTTTTCAAAAAAATTCAAAATAAAGCATTTTCTGTAATCTCGTTTTTTATCACAATTTGAAGTTTTTTCAAGGTTATTTAAATTAAAAAATTTATTTATTTATTTATTTTTTTTATAATTATACACTATAGTTTATCAAAAAAGAATTTTTATATTTCAGCGTCTTTGGTACAAGAAGCAATTTCTGAGAAAATCATGCTAGACAACAAATATAAATTATACAACTCAAAATAAACATTAACAATTCAAGTCACTTTTATTGGATTTTTTCAATAAGCATAAAAATAATATTATCAAAATAATTTTGAAAAAAAAAAATAGTTAAAAAAAATAAAACAGTGAAAAAAATAAAAATAACTGAAAAAAGTGAAAAAAATAAATATAATAACCTGTTTTTTTGAAACTATCTCATAAACAGAACAACGTCTTGAATAAATCTTTCATATGGCTTTTAATACACTTGAAAATACTTTTTGAAATGTACTAAGTCAAAGAAGTTTTGTTGTGATACAAAACTATGATTATCATTACCACTCCCACCACCAACACACTAACACCATTAACATAATCCTAATCAGCATCATCACCCTCATCTTCCATCCGCCTCCCTTCATCACCATCACCCATTTTGCCTTCACCACCATCACTACCCTTACCATCATCACCATGACCCGTTCTCCCTAAACCACCATCACCACTCTCACCCCCACCATCATCACAATCATCATCACCATCATCCGTTCTTCCTCCACCACCATCACTATCCTATCCACCTATCCTTTCTCCTACCTCCCTTCATCACCATCACCTGCTCTCCCTCCAACCCCTTCACTACCACCATCCTCTCCCTCACCACCATCATCACCTCTTTGTTGCAAGATCAGTTTTTGTTAGCGGTATTGATTAGCTTTTCAGCAAGTTGGAGTGCTTGAAAACAAAATCTATATGAGAAAAATATTTTCCATGAGCTTTGTATGTTAATCATTTAGAAAACTTGGAAAACCTTCAAAAAGCTATTTTTCTGTCAATTGATTCAAGTATAAATTAATTGGGTGTATAAATAGAAAGAACTGAATAAATCTAGTGGTAACATTCTCAACAAAATTGTTAAGAGTTACCCAAGAAAATTTTGATTTAGAAAAAATCAATTAGAATCAAACATATATTTCAAGTTGAAGGTTTTCTTCTTTGAGAGTAACAACAATTTATTATCACATATGATGATTTTATTACCACCGCACCACCAACAAAACTTTTCCCTCTTTTACGCAAATTTTCTTTTTTTTTGCACTACCTTTTCTCCCACCCTACTTTTCTATTCTACAACAACAACAACAACAAAAACCTCATAGTCTATCTTCTCTTCGTTCCTTCACCTTTCTTCTTCTCTCAACCTTTCCCGCAATTACTCTCAGACAGACATGGGTCAGACAGTGGAATGGGATGGCATGGGCTACCAACAACAACAGCAACAATATCCTCTCACCTCCTTCCTTAGCAGTCTTTCGGAAGCTGTCATTTTTGCTAAAAGTAGGGATTTCAGTTTATTTTTATTGGAAAATTTCCATATTCTAATAGATTAATTTGAGTTTTTTTCTTAGTTTCAATAAATCATTATTTAATATAGTTTTGCTCTACATTCATTCTCCACAACCATCACTACTTTCCAAAAAACATCCCAAAAAGCATCACTAAAAACTTTGCGCAACCACCCTCCCACACCTCACAACCTTTCACTCCCCCCTCCTCCTTAACTTGACCATCTCTCTTCACCAAATACAACACAACCACCCATACCACACCAAAAGCACTCACACCCACACAACAATCTATTCAAATCTACCCTTTATTGGAACCCAAAACAACAAGCTTATAAAAACCACGCCCCAATACAACTACAAACCCATCTCACACAACCTTCCACCTAATATCCATCAAACTTCTCACACTCCACACAGTCACCATCAGCTTAAACATCCATCTATTTTTTTCTATACAACCACTCACCACACCACACACAACCAACTAAAACCCACATCCAATTCAACCATCCACCCACAACTAACACAACCATCCACAGACAACTCAGAGAAAGGAATATTATATGCTTTAATAGGGACATTTCTCGGACTGATTCTCTTGATGATGGTGATAATCATCCTTCTCAACCGATCCTTGAGTTCCTATCGTAAACCATTGAATAAGGACTACTCCCAGAATATGAACAAACCTCAAATGACTAACGGTAGTGCTTATCAAGATAGACATCATTGCAATGGTACTTCACAACAAAATGGCCTACCAACATTTCAAACCACCCTCCCACACAATCGATCCTATGATCCTAGGCTTTACAGAGATTTCGCTTGTAAAGATTTCAAGAATTTTAGCCTTCCACGTTCTTTATCCCATGGAGATCATAGAGTTCACTTTTTACATCCTCACCGCCTTCACGAACACCACCCCCACATGTCTCCAACTTGTGGGGATAATGTTTTTGTACATGTCGAATCGCCTAATGAAAGTCCACTCTTGGTTTCTAAGCAGACTTCACAAAAACCTCTCCAACAACCCACGAACTTTCAACAGAACAGACGGAGACAACAACCCAAAGAACAGTTTCCTCAACAGTTACAGACCCAAATTCTAATGAATCAACAAAAGGACTATATCAAACCCTACCAGTACTATCAACAAGAGAATTTTATTTATTCGCACCAGTTCAAAATTTCACCCAAAAACACTCATTCTATGAAATGCAACACTAGAACTGACAAGAAAAGCGCTCAATCAAGACAGCAGCAAAGCATCAACAAACCACAAAAAAAATCTTATATACACACGCCAAAATCTGACCCCCTGCAAAACCACCAACCCCATCTGTACAGCAATACCCCATACAACCCTCAAAGTAACCACCAAACAAGCAGAAACTGCTCTGGGGTTTATGATAACTACAACAATAGTGAGGAGGGTGTTTGGGTGAGAAGAACCACGCCCCAGAATTTCATTCCTTCTTCAAGGTACTTCTCTTCGATCAATCAATCTGTCACCACACCACCTTCTACTCCAAACACACCAATTTCTCCCAAGATTTCTCTCATCCCCAAACCTTCGCCTCTCTCCACCAACAAACCTCCAAATCAGTTTCGATTTCAGAACTTACCACCTCAAGCCGCCCAGCCTAAACCCCCCTTCAGACAGGAATCCACAAAATCTACAGTTTTTTTAGAGACAGATTTAGATTTGGTAAACAATCATTTTCAAGCTAATAAACCTATTGGTTGTTATGACAAAAACACTGCACTACTACAACACCAACGACAACTTCTGCCACAAATGGAACAATACTCTATTGCTCAACAACAACAAAAACAACAACTACAACAAAATTACCAACAACAACAACAAACTTATCAACAACAACACAACAGCTACAAACAACAAAACCAACAACACTCAATGAAACCTGTAATACGACAAGTTAAATCCCTACCACTACATCAAGTACATAATACTAATGCTACCAACCAGCAAAAATTTGACAAAAAACACAAAAACGCCCAAAAAAGTCCAAAACAAAACATGAATTTTCTAGAAAACCTTCCACCAACACAACACCAACATCCTATCCATCAAAACCAGCTACTCCCTCATCAACACACAGACCCCCTACCAACCCAACATCCACCTCCGCCCCAACACTTTTTCAAATCATCATCATCCTCATCCAATCCCTCCTCAAACCGTCCTTCTCTCAGCTCTTTCCAAGCAACCAGACTCACACAACCTAACCAAAACTCTCAAACAAACTGTGAACTCAATAAAGAGAATAGAAACGGTACTAATAATGATTTTAAAACGGTATTCGATGATAATAGAAACAGTAGAAGCAAGGATATGGGGTTGAATGGAGCCAATGACGATGAGGTTTTTGTGGGAGGGTATGATGGTGATCTTTGCAAAAATAATGAAGTCATTTTAGAGGAGAAGAAAGCAAGCGATAACCATTTCCCTTTGTTTCATGAAAACGTGCAACATAAGGATGATGATGGTGATGATGAGATTAACGAAGAAAATATAGATGATAATGATGAAAATGGTGGTAATAATGATGATGATGATGATGATGATGATGATGGAGAGGATGATGGAGAAGATGATGATGATGATGATGATGATGATGATGGTGATGATGATGAAATAGCCTACAATAGCATGAATCATCAAGGGAAGAAAAGTAAGAGAGGTAGAATATGATGGTAGTGATGATGATGATGATGGTGGTAGTAGTGCTGATGATGGTGATAGTGATGATGATGGTGGTAGTGAGGATGATGGTGATGATGGTGGTGATAATAATGATGATGATCAAGATCAAGATGATCATGAAAATGATGAAAAAGAAGATGAAGATGATGAAGAAGATAATGATGAAGAAAAATATGAAACACTGTATTGATATGAAAAAGATAACAGTAATAATAGTGATGACAATAACAACAATAGAAGTAAGATTGGTAAAAAAATAAACATATATACGTGAGCAATATAAAAAACAGAAGATTGAATAAAATTGATGATAAGAATAAAAGAATTAATAACAGTTATTAATATTATTTTTAAAAATAAACATAAAAGTGCATTAAAAATAATGATAATAATAATGAATAAACAACCATAAAAAACAACAAAAACATAATAATGATAATAATAATAATAATAATAATAATAATAATAAAATAATGATATACATGGAAAGAATAATATCGATGTTCAAGAGTGAATTTCCTAGTTTTTCAACTACCTGTTTCCACTTTTATTTCCAACATATCTTTTTTTGAACTATTTCTTTGAATTTTATTATTGAAATATTAAAAAATTCTCATTTAATTTTTTTTCTGTTATGAATTATTTGAAGCTATGGTTTTTTTTACCTAAGTCCATTAACATTTTTCTTGCTTATATATTTTTTTTGACTTTAATTATGTTTTTTTTGGTTCGATGATGATGATGATGATGATGATGATGATGATGATGATGATGATGATGATGATGATGATGATGATGATGATGATGATGATGATGGCTCAAGATTTCATGCTCCCTATTTATATTTTATTTCCAATTTGAGTTCTGTATTCTTCTTCATTTTTTTCTTTTTCATTTTTCTATTTCTTGTTTCCCATTTCCAATTATTTCTGTCCCTTCTCCATGTTTAATTTTTTTTTTATTCAAAATTTTTATTCTCAATCTTACAGCTCAAGTGCCTAATTGAAGTTAAAATGTTGTATTTTCTGAGATTCTTTGCTTAATTTATTTTATATTTTCTTCCTAGTTTTCGGACAAGCTTTTCTATTTATTTTTCAAATCATATTTCGTTTGAGTTATTGAATTTCTTTGCTTTATTTTGTTCTATTGTTTTATTTTTTTGTAATATTATTTCCACAAGTTGCACTATCTTATTTTAATTTTTTTATAAATTCATCATTAATATTTATTGTTTCTATGAATTCATCATTTCCAATAGTCATGCATCAGTTTAGTCAAGAATACAAAAACAAACGCTCTAAACTAAACTAAAAATAGCTACAAAAAAAGGTGAACCAAATCCTTCATACAAATTAACACAGGCCATATCCTAGACATAATGTTATATATTAATAATACTAATGCTATTGCAATTTATTATTAATCTTTTAAATATTATTATTATCATTATTATTATTATTATTCTTATTATTATTTTTATTATTATTATGTGCTTTTTCATGGCTAAGCCGGTTAGGAGTTGGTATTATTTATATTATTATTATTATTCTTATTATTCATGTATTAGTTAACTGATCTGGGTGTGTGTGGGTGAGACTGTATTTATTTTTTTTTAATAAAAAAACACACACTACTAGGCATATTTTTTTTAAAACCAATAGGAGACATATTATATACATAATGTTATTTGTATTAAAAATTTACTTTTATACATATGTGCTAACGTACCTATACTAATATTTTTATACTATAATGATATTTATCTAACACAACCAAATTTTATTAAGATACAAAGCTTTTGCTTATCAGAGTAACATTTTCAAGTTTGAAAAAAATGCATAACTACAAATGTATGCTCCAAGTGGAGTAAAAAAGCTTTGTATCTTTATAAAAACCATTAGTGTTCGCAATTCTTTTTATTTTATTGTGGCTAGATAAATTTCTAATCAAGCCTTTTATATATGCAGTAATAGGTATTTTTTGTATTTGTATATTATATATATACATAAAAATTATCATTGTTTTTATCATAAATTTCGTTTTTTGTAATTTCTCAAACATATTTTGTATATTTTTTTTATTTAATATACAAATTATGTATATATATATATTTATATAATGTTACTTTGTGTTATAAGCATGTCACAATATTATAGATATGTTGATAGATAACCCTATTATCGTTATTATCTATTTGTCTTTGAAAAAGTTTTGTGGTGGAGCCACTTATGGAAGATTGTAACTTTATTTTCAAATGAATGTGTGATATTCTTCAAAATTGATGTTCTATAAATAACATTACGTGTTAAGATTAATGCAATTTCCACAGTAAATGAGAATTTTGAGAAAATATTGGAATTGAATAAAAATCAAGTATATTGGGAAGCTTACTATATCTTTGAGTAATACTATATGTAAAAAACTGGTATTTTATTTAATAGTAAACCCATCTATGAACTGCTGGTCAGTCTGGTTACCCACTCTATCCGCCATTTTGAATTTTGAAAATATTTCTAATTATTAAATTATTTGTTCCATAAATATTTTTGTGAGTATGATGAGTATTGGGGATGGAATGATATAAAAATTCATTTTTATTTTTTCGGTTTATTTGATAGTATTTATTTATTAATATTTTGCTATGTTATCTGATAATATTATATTGAAATAAATTTAAAATTTGAAGCTTTTCAGTTTATTTTGATTTTCTTATTTACAATATTCAAAATGAATTTAAATATTGCGATGTTTAAAAGTGAAATTGAAAATAACAGTGTTCAAAAGTAAACTTAAAAGTTTAAAATGTTTAAATGTCAACTTAAGTTTAAAATGCTTAAAAGCAGACTCAAATCAATCTGTTCTCTCAACGTGTCTGTAGAGAGATCACGGTTTTAAGCCATTATTCTGAAGTTTTTTTAAGCTGAAATATTTTGTATGATATTTTATAGTTATATTTATTTTTTATGAATTTTAACCTCAATATTCTAAACTTTTATTATTTATATTTTATTTTTAAATTTCTTTAATTTCAAATTTAATGCTTTTTTAAAATTTAATTTTAAATAATTTCTCGTTTTCTTTTAGTTGTTCGGTTTAAATATTCTCACTCTAATTTCCCCATTCGAACCTTCTAATTGTTTTTCTATTGAGTTTGATGAACTTTTTTTTCTATGATGTCAAATATTCAAATAAAAATTCACAAACGGCTTCAATTGAATATTCGAAAAATTATTCAACAAATAAATTATTTTTTAAAAAAATTATGTAATTATTTGAAAATTATCCTGTATTTTTGACTTATTTATTTTATTTAAAAACAAAAAGAAAGAACTATTCAGTTATAACACAAAACTCCGCATGAACCCATTCAACAAAAGCAGTCTATGTCCAGAAGGTCATTTCATGACTCATCTATCTCTCCATGTCATGAACTCGTTACTGACTTGGGTCCCGAAAGTATCTTGATCGACCTTATAGAAGCAGCAGATGGGATCGATAAATGGAGGTTTCGATGAGATAAGGGAGCACAGAGTCTAGGCTTTTGAGACAAGATGGATAATGTCTTTTAACAAAAGGATTAGCAAATGCTTAACTAGCTTCGAAATACCTTATCACATGATAATGTAAGCTAGCCTTACGAAAAACTTCGTGTTGTTCAATAAAGACTTTGTGTTTGTTGTCCTTACTGTTGCACGCCATATTATGATTCACAGCACAACCATTAGCTTTTAAGCTGATATTCTTTATCACATTACGTCGCCGTGTTTGTAAGCTTACAGTTTAATTAGTACTAAAGTCCACACAACATCCTTAACAGTGGATAATGTATCACAAGATTACTTGCTCCAATAGGAACTAGTTCTTGTCTTGGTGCTATTATAAGTAACACTTCGGTTTCATGTTTGGACGTCATTTCTTTCTATAATGACGTCAATTTTTAGTATAATCTTTAATTGTTATTTTGTGTAAAATTATCCTCAAAATTGTGAGTCACAACAATACAAAATTTGAGTATTTTTTATTTTGACGAAGCTTTTTGATATATTCTACATCAACACCATTGTAATTCAGAAATGTAAAGTACACAGAGGCTAAATTCAACGTTAGGACAGCGCTTTTTCGATATAGATTTCCATAATTATTCGAATGTGGAGAAAATCCCGTGAGAAACAAAAAACGAGTTTTATTGAGAAGTTAATCGATACTTTACTAATGAAGCAAATAGTTATGGGAAAAAAAAACAAAAATTAAAAAATGATAATAATAATTAGTTATATATTTACAACTACCTACCACTCTAATAAAATGCTGCAGCGTAAACCAAACGTGTATTCCACACGGAAAGTATACTGGCACTGAATGCTACGTGATAAAGCAGCTTTTGATTCAGCTTGAATGCAGTTTCAAAAAAATAAAGAAAAATTATGGACTTTCACTTATCCAAACGGAACCAGAAGTCAAGTTAACTATATCCCTATTGACAGAAAATGGAAAAATAGTCCTATCGACTGTCGTTCGTTCAACACATACTCACCACTTGAGCGCAGCATACGTAGAGAGAAGCCAATAAGGTTGGGTAACAAATTGTGGACTTCATGTTGACAAGAAGGATGTTTGTTGCGAATTGAACAATAATTTTGATTCTATTGTTAAACCAATTTTTTTTCGGTGTCAGTAATTTATGATGATGATTAGCTGTTATATTTATTTTTTTAAATTCGTTTTTCAATTTTTATTGTATTGTTAATCTTATTTAAGTTTGTCTGTGGCCGACGAGCCCTCTAATAAACTTGAGAGAACTACAAATGGTCTTTGTTGCCTGAAAAGTGTTCGATAGCATAGAGATTCTCAATAGTGTCAGTTCGCAAGAGATCAGTAAAACATAAAGCGGACCCAGTGGAAGTGAGTGTTTGTGAAGCGGTGTAAATTGATGGAAGAAGGGGGTACTTTTTTGTCAATAGGAACACCGGGGTGAACAGCATGAATATATTATATTCAAGGCTTTTATAAATTAAAATAACTTTTTCTTTATCAATATTTTATTACATCAAATGCTTCAAGATTTTTTATCGAAAAAATGGTTAGCAATACTAGAAAATAAGTGAAACTTGTTAAAACTGTTATAATTTCTAATAAATAATTTATGATTCTTGATCTTTGACAAGTTTTTCCTTTACATTTGACTATTTTAGCGTGCAAATTCCCATAGATAAATTTTATTTCAATAATTTTAAAATGGAAGTTATTTCATCGAGAAAGGGCAAATCCTTACTAAATTTTGAAGGATTTTCACACAATTTGATAAAATCTGTACAAAAAATCGTGGAGGCTTTAAATTGGTGTTTGATAAATGAAAAACAATAATGATATTCAGATGAGTGATTTTAAAATTCAAAATTTTTTTTTCAGATCTTATAAGTATTTAAAGGGATGTCGATTACTACTATGAATGACAACGCGTTAGTATCAAGCCGGGCTCATAACCATCTGGCTGATATTAACAAAAACAAAAATTTTAAAAACAATGAGGTTGAAAATAATTTATCAAAAACCTAATAAGAGATTCAACATAACATAATTATGTTACAGAATTAAGAAAAACAGCTAAGATTTCACCCGAGCCGTCATCTCGTTTAGTATTAACAAAATTGTGTAATCATCCAGAAGAGGTAATGAAATACTTAAATTTTTATGCAAAATTTATCAATATTAAGTCTTGAAAAAATTGTTTTTAAGAGAGTTTCCAAACAATATCTATTTTTTTACAGACGGTCTTGACTTTGCTATTGTTCGACTCCATGCTGATAACCGTCCAAAGGGAAAGATAGACGCCTTCTTCGAACTTAATTTTACCGGAATACAAATTTACTGATATTATTATGGACTTTCACTTATCCAAACGGAACTAGAAGTTAACTTGACTATATCCTTATTAACAGAAAATGAAAAAAAAAGCGCTATTGACTGTCGCTCGTTCAACAAATACTCATCACAGGGTATGTAAAGAGAAGCCAATAAGTTTGGGTTAAAAATTGTGGGTTTCATGTTGGCAAAAAGGGTTTTTGTTGCGAATTGCACTGTATTGTGGAAACCAAACGATAGAGAGGTTTTGAGAATAGTGTCAATCTAGTGCTTGAAAGAATGAACCTTCAACCAGAGCAGCATGTGCTGTTTGCTATTATAATAGTAAAAATTTCCAAAACAAACTTTTGAAGATTTGTTACAAATGGAGAGGATAACTTCCAACAAAGGTGAGCCCATTCTTCTCTTAAATGCCTCCGCCTATAATTACCGCAATGAATGCGGTACTGTGAAGAGGACTACATGAAGGTGACATTTTTTGGCATGATTATATATAATTTTAATCTACAGATGTGTTCAGTATAAGAACGTTTTGTAGCACAATGATTAAATACAATTTTAATTTACAGATGTGTTGAGTATAGAAGAGCATGTTATGGCACAATAAGCACTCAAGAGGACGTTGTGCTGAAGCATCAAAATCACAATCATAAAAACAAGAAAATCAAAGCAATGAATGGTTTCGAAATGATGATACTGAGCACTAATAGCCAAGTTCAGCGGCTGAACCAGGCCGATTGGCTTATCGATGATACATATAAGAAACCTTTACCGATTTTGATTTGCCGAAATTAACTCCATTATCAAAAGATGTCTGGGAAAGATTGGTTTGCCAAGTATCCTCGAACTAACAGGGTGACGGTTGTGGTCCGAATGGCATTACGACTTTTCCATGGAAGCACGGAAAACACTTGGTTTGGGACGCAAAGGTTGTCGACGCATTTACCAAGTCACATATAATTGGCAACTTTATCGAGTCGGGTTCCGGTAAAAAAAAAATAAAAAAGCCGTAAATATAAAGATTTGAAAGGCAATAATTACTACCAATTCTTAGCATACGAGACAACGAGTTGCAATGGCCCCTCTACCATTACGTACTGAAGCAGTTTATTTTCGTTATCTTACATACTTCATTCTTTTTATAGCGGGTTATAATAATAAAATAAAAAACAAGGTCAGAGTCAAACGTTTGGAAAAAGCTATAGACTTTAACGCAGCCAACCAAACAGTTAAGAGTATGAGAAAAATGTAGAAGGAAAGTTGATTCATGGTCTTCATAAATGATACAAAACTCACTTTCTGAGACCCAGTGGCCATCAGTGATCAAGTTGTGACATCTCTAATGAGCACAAATAACTCTGCCACACAAATGTACGAGAAAATGCTTCAAAGCATGGCTCTATCTAACAGATTATAAAGAACTGAGAAGCTACAATTTTTTGCCCTAAAGGTATGGCAGGGAAGAGTGAATCTAGCATGAGGGTTGTCAAAGTGTTCTGTTCAAAAAGGAAGCCATTGGTATGAAAAAATTCTATAGTAATTTTCTAACAATTGATAATGATATAAAAATAAATTGCTTATATACAAATCATTTTGAATGCTAATGTTACAGTCTTGAATGCTAATGTGGTTGGTACAGTTGAATATGGCCTAAAAATCAGAGCATAAAAATAGTCCTATGAATCATGAACATTTTTGCAACAGTTAAACAGAGCCTAAAAATAATATTTCAACAGTGAAGCATGAGCATGCAGCAAGGAGATCCAATCAAAGGAGAGTATCTTCATCCCTGATGTACTCACCATTATCAGCCTGGTGGAAGACCACAACATCCACAATATCACACTTCCTGCAGTCAACAGCTGCCTTTGCTGAAACTCCGAACCCCTGTGTTTGTCATGGCAAGCTTTTGAAGGCAGTTTTGATTGCTCTTCAACATTCCTATAAGATCTCGTGGTTTTGAACCCAAGATTTCTCTTTAGAGTCTATGGTAACAAAATTCAGTCATGGTGTATATAGCACTAAATATAAATACCCTCAGTTATACTCACACTGAGTTGACTAAATCACACCTAATAAACTACACTTATAATCAATTGATCCTCATGGAAACTAGATTCTCACCAAGGGAACATCATTCATGGTATAGACAATGACCCCCTGGTACCGAGGAGTGGCTTCAGTGATGTGGTTCATTCCTGATTTAATGATGTGCTGTCCAGATAAGAACTTGCTCTCAAAACCTGCCTTCAACCATACCTTGTGCTTAAAAGAGGGTGGTTGTGTAGAGTTGTGATGCTGGGATGGGAGGTGAAGTGGTTATGTAGGATCATGATTCTGGGTTGGAAAATGAAGTGGTTCTGTGATTTAGGGTAGGAGCAGCTATAGGATGCTGAAGTGGAATTAAAGTGGTAATGGTGGTGTGGGAAGTGGAAAGGTTGTCGAATGTGAATCATATAAACAAATTTGGTTGTATTTGAGCTGTTGAAGTTATAATGCCATCTCGGACATGGTGATATATATTTAAACAGCTATCATTAACGCCTCAAAATCCCTCAAAACAAACCAAAAACCTTGGCATAAGGAGCCAGATACTCTAAAGCTGTGATTTTCAATTTGAACTTTTTTGAAGCTGTGAATTTTCCGAAGCATGTGCCTATTGAAATTAGTTTATCCCTTGGAAAGTGGGCAGCTTTTTTCACCAAAAACTCACTGGGGGAATTAATATACTAACATATATCAAATACAGGCACTATGTTCTGATATTCGTTATTTACAAGATTTTCAAAACTTTATAGTTGTAGCCAACATATAAGCGACATTGATAATGATGCAATATTGCAGCTGTTCGAATATAAAAATTCAGTTTAATTAATTGCATTTATCGATAATTTTTTAACAAACCTGGCGTAGAAGACTCTTTCTCTGTGTAATCTGAAGCAATAATTTCCATCGGATCTTTTTATCAATAGTTCGATGTTGTCTCCAATGCTGTGAATTTGATTTTTCGAATTATATAGTTTTATTGAAATATTCAATTTAGTTAATTAAACTGAGTTTAATTACAATCAATAAACACAAAAGTTCATGTACCACGTTATGAGAAAAAATGGCGGAAAATTATTTATATCTAATTATATAATTTTATTAAAATATTCAATTCAGTTAATTAAACTGAGTTAAACTTTTTTTGAAGCATGTAAAACTAACTATAGATTAGTGATAAAAAACCAAAAAACTCACTATTTGGAAAGTTTTTCTAAGAAAACTTGAGTTTCTTCGTCAGTAAGCGGCCTCATGCCAACTCGAATGATGAAATTTCTAAAACTACGAGTGATTTAGCGCGGTTAAAAATAAACTTCGATTAAAGAAACCTCCAATAATTTATTTAATTGAAAAAAGATTTTTTTTAATTAAACATTTTATAAAATATTTTTTTTTTAAATAAAAATTTTTGAGTAAATATTTTTCAAGTTAAAAATTATTATTATTATTATTTTTTTTTTTAAAGGTAACAAACGTATTTATTTTCTAAAATAGTGACAAAAAGGAATCTAAAAAAAAGAGAACATGAAGTTATATGAGAATAGGAAATTAACTACAAACTAAATCAGGAACGAAATTAACTAACGAAAGTAATGTAAAAAAAACAAAGTATAATAAATAAACGGATGTATATTTTTTCATTTTATTATATTTATTTTAAGCGGCAAAAGTATTTGTGTCTCTGTTTTAAGTTGAACCAATCATAGGCTTTGTTAATTGAAAAATGTTAGTTTTTTTTTTTGAAAATATCAGAATGTTTAAATATTCACGGATTTTACAAAAAGCTTTGTTAATTAATAAATGTTAGATTTTTTTTCATAAAATTTCTTTAATGTGTCAGAATGTTCTTAAAATTTTCTTAAATATAGTGTTCTTTGAAGTGAAACAGATACTTTTTTTTCAAATAACAAAAAAAAATAGTTTTATTCAGATACGAATGTAAAAAAATGATTGTTTCAGTACTTTCACAATTTTTTGAAGTTCTATGATTGGTTCATCAGTTATAGGCTCACGTCTGGAGCTAATCGATGTTTTTAAGGTGAGCGCGAAGTGCCTGTCCCATTGGAGACCTTATGGCAAATTGTTGAGATAGCTCTACATTATCTCCTTCAATAGCTTCACTAAATTGATGTTACTTTCAGAGACATCTTTATGTTTTTTTGTATATTGGTTTTCAAAAAGTTCAAAAAGTTTTTATAGAGATTTTATTTGCAAAAAAAACAAAATAATTTACGATAAGTTGAAGTTTCTCAAAAAACATTAGCACAAGCTGACATAATTGAATGTTAGAACGATAGTATGTTTTAATTGCCAGGCGACAATATCTAGTGGATATGAAAAGCCCGGTGTTTTAATATGGAGTTATGAGGATGTTAATGGTTACGAGGTTAAACAACTGCTGAATATTAGTTTCTTTTTATATTTATAAAAAAGACCTTTTTTCTTTATTAATTTTTTTCATTTTATGATGATTAATTTTTTTAATAAAAAAGATTAAAAAAAAATTTTTTGTTAATTTAAAAAATTAAATTTTTGTTTTTTTAATAATTTTTTTTTTTTAAATCAAGACAATTATGTAAAAAAATCATAGCTGAAACAATGAATTTCAATAATAATGATAATAATAAGCATAAAAATAAATTAACTAAAAATATTAATAGCAAAAACACTTAAGAACAAGATGTATAATAATAATGATAATAAACAAAATAAAAATAACAGTGTTAATAATAAAAATAATAACAAAAACAATTAAAAATCAGTTAATAACAAAAATAAACAAAAGCTATAATAAAAAAAACAAAAAAACAATTCTTGATAAGTCATAACGGAAATAATGGTTAAAACAACAAAGTACGATAGGAATGTTGAAAATGAGAAAAGTGATAGTGCTTATAGCAGAAAAATAGAAAACAAACAACAAAAATAATAATAAAAATAATAATAATATTAATAATGATGATAAATAACAACAAAAAAAAAGATTTCAAATAATTTATTTTCATGAGAATATTGGAAATTTTATACAAAAAAACGCTGAAATAATGAATTGCCATCATTATTGTCACAATGAAAATAAGAATAAAAAAAAACAAAAAATAAATATAAACTAGAATAATAACAATAATAACTATTAGAATTATCACTATCATTGATATTATTGAAGTGATAACGTTATTAAACCACAGGAAAAATTATAACTTTCAACGAACAAAAAAATAAGAATAAAATTTTTCATTATTATTGTTTTTATTATTGTGTTGATACTAAACCACAGAAGGTAGTAAACAACCTCGATTTGTATTACTGGGATATTGATTATTGTTATTATTCATAAAAAATATGCTTATTATTATTATTATTATTATTATTATTATTATTATTATTATTATTATTATTGTTATTATTATTGTGATGATTCTAAGCCACGAAGTAAACAAAACTTAGTAAGGCGTAGACCTACATTGCCAAGAGATGAATGTGTTTGAATCTGTTGCGAGATAACGTGCATAATAATAATAATAATAATAATAACAATAATAATAATAATAATAAAAAATATAATAAAAAACTATAATATCAATAAAAATAATATAAATAAAAATTTAAAAAAAAAATTAAATGAAAAAAAAACATAATGAGTTTAGAAACTGGAATAAAAAGTCGTGCTGATAACAATAATAAAACAATAGAATTATTGGGAATTATTTTAAAATAAATTTTAAAAAATTGTATAAAAACAAAAAGATTGATGAAAAACAATAGTGGAAACAATGGAGAAGGATGTAATTATTGTTTTTGTAATGGGATATGAACTTTTGTTTTTTTTTGAGAATTTGCGTTCGTTAATGTGTTATATGTTAAAAGAATACTAGTTTATTTTGAATGAAAAATAAACAATATAAACAATATAAAAAATATAAACAATATAAACAATATAAACAATATAAAAAAATAAAAATAATAAAAAAAATATTATGAAAAGATTATAGTTAATGAATTAAATAGTGAAAATAACCTAATGAGTTGATATTATATTTTAGGAAATGTTAATTAACTTATAACGATAAAACAAAAAAAAATCAATAAATTAACAAAAACTAGAAAGATTCAACATAAAAAAAAATAAATAAACACTAGCAAAAACAACTAATAAACTAGAAAAAATATAAATAATAAGCAATAAAAATAATAAACAATAACAATAATAAACAACAAAAATAAAAAAATAAAATAAAAAAATTAAAAGTTAATCTAAACATCCACAGTCTTAAAATGGAATTAGTTCAGAAAGTTGTAAATATTTTCAAAATGGCAGAAATTTTCAGAATTCTTCTGATAAGAATTGTATCTTTTGAAACTTTATAAGTGGGAGAAATTTCTAAAAGTTTTATCGCTGGTTAATTGGTTTTCAAATGCAATTTTATAAAATAAATGCAATATAAAATAAAATAAAAAGAATAATAAGAAAAATACATGATACAATCTGTTTCAATATAAAACAATGACATATTATACAGGGTAATACAATACAATACCATTCAATAGAATAAAATACAATACAATGATACTATAAAAGACCAAGTTTTATTTTTATTCAAAATAAATTCAGAAAATAATTTTAATAATTTTTGAAAAAAAATTAATAAATTCAAAAACGTTCATTGCAATTGAATTTTTCAAGCAAAAAAAAAACTAAATTCCTTCTTTTGAATTTCTGACGCCATCCGAACTAAATGCAACATGAAGGATTAGTTAATATTTCTGTTTTTTCTTTATTAGTTTTCCTATTATTATTTATATTTTTCCATTTCCCAAACATAAATGTTTTTTGAATAAAAACACAATACTTTTTTTTTATTTGACGAAAATATTTTTATTTTTCAGTTCAATTCACTTTTAAATATTCATTTCTAATCTCGATTTCATTTTCAAAATTCAACTTTATATTTTTATTGCGTAATTCTATTTTATATTTTTTCTGCATTTATTTTAAGTAATTTATTGCCATTTTGTTGTTTTGTGCATTTCAAATTACAAAAAAAACAAATTGGAATCAAATGATGGAATCTTTTTGAAATTTTGGAAAAAATTTATTTTCTAAAAACTATTTTCATGTTTCAAAAAATTAAAAAAATCAAATATTAAAACAAAAAATGACATTTTGATTCTTCGATTCAAACATAAATATTCAAATGAAAACACTTTTAAGAGTTTATTTCATTCCACGAAGCTTTTCGTGAAAAAAAACTGAAGTCATCAAAAACTTTATTTTTTTACTGAATTTAGAACAAAAATTATTCCAAAAGACTCATCACAAAAGTTTTTTATTTGAGAAAAAGAATAATACAAATGGAGAAATACACATTTTTTGAGTTTTTCTTTGATGAATTTTTATTTGATACGCACTAGAAATTATTACCGGGTCACTAATTTAATTAGGTTTTTTTATGTTGTTTTTTTGATAGTTTTGAGCTGTTAAAATATAATTTGTTTTTTTTATGTTAACACGTTTTGTTTTTGTTTTATTTTTGTTTCTTAGTTTGTGTCTTTTTTTGTTTTCATCTATTTTATATGATTTTTTTACTATGTGAATCAAAGTTCTCAGATTTTCCGTGTTCATTTTTTTTATTTTCACGCTGTAAGCTTTTGTAACTATTTGAACAAAAATAAATTTTATAACAATGTTTATTAGAGAAAAAATTTGAAATCTTTTGAACAATTTTTTTTTATTTTTTGGCAATTTATTTCATTATTTCATGGTACAAGATAGCATTAATCCTAAATAAAATAACATAACATCCTCATACTGACATTTTTATTTTATAGTTACTGTGTGTTTTTAATCATTGGATGATATTTACATGTTAATATTATTCGATTCTATATATTCTATGTTGAGGTTTTTTTTTAAAAACATGACCGAAAAAAAAAATGATTTTATTAATAAATAAATAAATATTAACAAAAAAAATAATAATAAAAGTATATTAATTAGCATAAAGCTTACATTTTGAAAGATTTTCTTCATTTGAAACCCAATCTGATATTCTTTTTTTTAAGTTACTGTTCCACCAACAATCTCTCTTTCAGTAACAACCCTATTCACCAAAACAAACCGATCCACCAGAAAAACTCATTTGACCAAAAAAATATTTCACTGTTTATATTATATATTATATTTTATATTTTTGCTTTTTTGATTTATGTATTTTAACTAAAATACTACTATATACTCAGCGCCTTTTAGTCTCATAAGCTAAAATAAATTTTCAAGAAAAAGATTTTCTTCAAACATTCATTAACAAAATTTTTTGTTTTTTTTTAAATTTTCAATTTATATTTAATAAAAAAAAATTAAAGAAAAATATTTTATTTAATATGCTATAAATTTTTTTCTTTAACTTTTTTGCTTTGACGCCATTTCTTCATGTAGAGCCACTCTTTTCTCTGAATTGAGAAAAAATTGCACAACTTTTTGAACAAACAGGCGTTTTTCATACTCTATTTTTGCCTCAGTCAGCCATTTTATATAATTTTTTGAAACAATACTATCTGGGTTGGTTTGTAAGGAACAAAAAAAATGAAAAATATGAAAAATCTACCACACAACATCTGCTCACCCCAACGCCCTCAACACCAGAAAAATATAAGAAATAATACTGCCCCAACCAACTCCAACACCAAAAACACACAAGTTTGACCAACACCCCAACCAACCCTTACATCCTTAAAAGCCTTCTACAAGGGAATCTAACGCTTATGAGAACCATTCTCAGGCGCTTTGAGTTACCAAAAGCAACAACCCCAACACCCAAAACAAAGGTATGTATGAATCCTCGCCAACCAACCCCGTCTGAACATAATGATTATCAACATCAGCTTAATATTAATTGAAGGTTAAATTCTTTAGCTTCGCACTCATGTAATCAGTAATTACATCTAATTAGATTACGTCATCGCAAGAGATGTTGTTTATAGGAGTGATTTATTATTTTTTTTTTTAATTTTTTAATTAATTTTTTTTATTAATCTTTATTCATTTTTCTAAATTTATATAGCGCAATTTACATAAAAATTGAACATGCATCAATTAAATTTTATCTGAATAATTGTTTTATTTATTCATATTTATCATTTTATTTATTTCCTATTTTTTTTATATATTTCTTATACTGCGTTATGTTATTTTATGTTACATATTTTTTCCGATTCACTTTTCGTTATCATATTTTATATGTTTTTTTTGGTTCATGTTTTGTTATATTCCCTCATTTTATGTTACAAACTATATTTTTAAAAAAGTATCGATTTAACGGTGAAAATAATTTTTTTATGATAAGTTCACTTTTAGTTTTGAAATTTGATATCTTCGTCTTTTTATTGTTAGAACTGCCAAAAGTAATGTCATGAAAAAAATGTCACATATTTTCTCAACACGGCTGTATTTATATATTAAATTTTTTGTTTAAAATGAAAAAAAAAATTATAATAATAAACTGAAATATATATAGTTTATATTCAAAAATATTTTTTTTTTATTCTTAAAGAAATATTTATATATATAGATTTATATAGCTTTTTACTTTTAACACATAGTAATAAATTGATAATAAGAATAACAAGAATAATAGCAATAATAAAAAATTTGAGATATTTAATTAATATAAAAAAATGCATTAGTCGTACATACTAATAACATGTAGCAAACCCATCAGTAGCAATAGTTAATAGTAATAATGGCACTTCAGAATTTGATTCTGAATAAATAAGGACTCACTCAACAATGCAAATATTACAGGCTCTATTTGAATTTGGTAGTAGTAGTAGTAGTAGTAGTAGTAGTAGTAGTAGTAGTAGTAGTAGTAGTAGTAGTAGTAGTAGTAGTAGTAGTAGTAGTAGTAGTAGTAGTAGTAGTAGTAGTAGTAGTAGTAGTAGTAGTAGTAGTAGTAGTAGTAGTAGTAGTAGTAGTAGTAGTAGTAGTAGTAGTAGTAGTAGTAGTAGTAGTAGTAGTAGTAGTAGTAGTAGTAGTAGTAGTAGTAGTAGTAGTAGTAGTAGTAGTAGTAGTAGTAGTAGTAGTAGTAGTAGTAGTAGTAGTAGTAGTAGTAGTAGTAGTAGTAGTAGTAGTAGTAGTAGTAGTAGTAGTAGTAGTAGTAGTAGTAGTAGTAGTAGTAGTAGTAGTAGTAGTAGTAGTAGTAGTAGTAGTAGTAGTAGTAGTAGTAGTAGTAGTAGTAGTAGTAGTAGTAGTAGTAGTAGTAGTAGTAGTAGTAGTAGTAGTAGTAGTAGTAGTAGTAGTAGTAGTAGTAGTAGTAGTAGTAGTAGTAGTAGTAGTAGTAGTAGTAGTAGTAGTAGTAGTAGTAGTAGTAGTAGTAGTAGTAGTAGTAGTAGTAGTAGTAGTAGTAGTAGTAGTAGTAGTAGTAGTAGTAGTAGTAGTAGTAGTAGTAGTAGTAGTAGTAGTAGTAGTAGTAGTAGTAGTAGTAGTAGTAGTAGTAGTAGTAGTAGTAGTAGTAGTAGTAGTAGTAGTAGTAGTAGTAGTAGTAGTAGTAGTAGTAGTAGTAGTAGTAGTAGTAGTAGTAGTAGTAGTAGTAGTAGTAGTAGTAGTAGTAGTAGTAGTAGTAGTAGTAGTAGTAGTAGTAGTAGTAGTAGTAGTAGTAGTAGTAGTAGTAGTAGTAGTAGTAGTAGTAGTAGTAGTAGTAGTAGTAGTAGTAGTAGTAGTAGTAGTAGTAGTAGTAGTAGTAGTAGTAGTAGTAGTAGTAGTAGTAGTAGTAGTAGTAGTAGTAGTAGTAGTAGTAGTAGTAGTAGTAGTAGTAGTAGTAGTAGTAGTAGTAGTAGTAGTAGTAGTAGTAGTAGTAGTAGTAGTAGTAGTAGTAGTAGTAGTAGTAGTAGTAGTAGTAGTAGTAGTAGTAGTAGTAGTAGTAGTAGTAGTAGTAGTAGTAGTAGTAGTAGTAGTAGTAGTAGTAGTAGTAGTAGTAGTAGTAGTAGTAGTAGTAGTAGTAGTAGTAGTAGTAGTAGTAGTAGTAGTAGTAGTAGTAGTAGTAGTAGTAGTAGTAGTAGTAGTAGTAGTAGTAGTAGTAGTAGTAGTATTTACACTCAAACACCATATATACACACCAATATTTGCATACATCTTCATCTCATACAAATAGCATTTAAAATGACACAAGATCTATCGCGCAAGGATAAATATTACAATAAGCACGTTCATATTCCAGGCAATCTATATATTTGAAAACGAGGATATTTCTCAATGTATATGAATAACATCTAAATTTTCTGTAATATTTAGGAAATTTACATATTGACGGGTTTCCAATGTATATATTTATATATATCTATCGACTATTATATATATATTGGCTGTTACATATATGTAAATTGACTTATTGTAAAAGTGTTTATATATATATATATATATATATATTCGTAACCGTTGGATACAATACTGGGCTATATATAGATATATATGAAGATATAATTATTTACATAGACAGTATTTATAGTTTTATACGAATGAATTAAGAAAAAAAATATATAATAGTAATTAAAAAATATGAAATAGAACACATTTAATATACACAAAATGAATGTATGTGTATGAGTTTTATTATTTATGTGTGAATGCATGTGAGTTTCATGAAGTACTTGTGAATCTAAGTCTCAGTTCTAATCACTTTGGTCTCAATATATATGTAACGTTGAAGAGGAAATTTTTTGTTTCAAACTGGTGTGGTTTGAAGATTTGTTTTCAATTATAGTTTTTTATTTATTTGTAGTTGAAATAATTTTTTGGAGAATTTTTTGAATAATAATTTTATTTTGATAAAATATAGTTTAAAAATCTGATATTTATTTTGTATTATGGTTGAGAAAAACATTTGAAAATAGTTAAAACTACTAAAAAAATTAATATACTGTGATGGAATTATTGAAGAATAATAAACTTTAGCATTTCTACCTTTTTTGTTGACGTTTTTTTGAACAAAGCAAGTCTTAAAGCTACCTGTGAGTTTACTTTTGAATATAAAATGCATTAATGTTATAGGGGTTTTTAAGCCTGGATGAATCATTTATGATAATAGAACTGTTTTTTTAGTTTGTTAAAATGTCAGTTTTTGGTGGCTTGAAGTCACATTACCAAGAGATCAAATTAAATCAAATACAATAGCCAATATCATCGCAAAAAACTCTCTTTAAATAAGTCAATTTTCACAGTTTTTTTTATATGTAATTTAAATATTTTTTTATATATGTATATTAAAAATCTGAAAATAAAATCAACAAAATAGATAAAAACAAAAAAAAATGAAAGATTAATAAAAATAATAAAAAATAAAAAAATATGAGATATAAAAAACAAAAAAATAATTAAAAAAAAACAAAAACAAATAATAAAAATTTGGAAAAAAAGGGAATAAATGTACACTAACGTGAATGATATTAACGATCTACAAAAACACAGCACTAGTAATATCTCAAACTTAATTATATTAATGTGGGGGTACATCACGTGACGATGTTTTTGAATATATTTTTAGGAAAAAAATTCAGTATTTATCTAATTACAATTGTATAAAAACTCATTCATTTTTTTCTTCATGGTTTTGAATTGAACTGAAAGTGAACTTAGATAAATATTTGAAAAAAATCAATTAAATTGAAATTTTGAGTTAAAAGAGAGGAATTATAATTATTTTTGCATTTATTTATAATTGAAAAATACTTGAAAAAAAAAATAAATATTGAGTTTTTTCATTCATAATAAAAATATTGTTTTAAATCCAGATGCATTTAATTTTCTTTAGAGCTTAAAATAGCAACAAAATCATAAAAATAATAAAAAATAAGCAAAAAAATACAAAAAAAATAAAAAAATAAACAAAAATTTTATAAAAACAATAAAAATAAAAAAAAAAGAAAAATAACAAAAATAAATCAAGAAATAAAAACAAGAATAAGAAAAAAAACAAAAATAACGGCATAATAAAAATAAATTCTAATTAAAAATTGTGAATAACAACTACAATCAAATGATAAAAATTTGTAAAAGTATAACCAAGAATCCAAAATACTAACAGTAATAAAAATAATAATAAAAATAATAACAAAAATAATAAAAAAAAAAACAATAAAAACGTAAACAGCATAAAATAACAAATTGAATAACAAACAAATTGTTGGTAGAAATAATGAAACAAAACAAAAAAAATAGAAAAGTATTAATTTATTATTTCTTTTTTTTTATTCTCGTATTGAAATTAATTTCCATTTAATCATTTCTAGATATTTTTACCATTTTTATTTTATATAATTTTATTGTTCATTCTGTTATGATTTTTCAATATTTTTATTTCTTATTATTATTATTATTATTATTATTATTATTATTATTATTATTATTATTATTATTATTATTATTATTATTATTATTACTTTTTTTTTTTCAATAAAACATAAGACATTTGTTGAAAATTTAGGTTTCTAAGGTTATAAGAGAACTGATGGTATTAAAATAAACACTGAAAACAATAATAATAACAATAATAATAATAACAATAATATTTTGATAATTGTTAATATGATAAAAACAAAAGCAATAATGAAATGAAACAAAAAAAACCAAGAATTATAAATAAATGGCGAAAGCTATTTTAATAAAATTTTTAAATGAAACTCGTTTATTTATCTATTAACGTTATTTTTATCATTATCATTTCATTATTCTTCTTTTATCAAGCAAAATAGGATTTAATAGCAAAAAAACGTAAAATGGCATTTTTGACGTTGTTTGCCTTTCACAAACATTTTGCTGAGGTTGTTATTAATAATAATAATAATAATAATAATAATAATAATCATCATCATCATAATAATAATCATAATAATAATAATAATAATCATAATCATAATAATAATAATAATAATCATAATAATAATAATAATAATATTATTATTATTATTATTATTATTATTATTATTATATGAATTCCATTAAAACGTGTTTTGAATAAAGCATCCCAATTTAGATTCTATAAAACCAAAAATACTCGATTACGCATTCCAAACGTCGTGTTTTTATGTTTTATCATTTTATTTTATTTTATTTTTTTTTTTTTGTTCTTCTGTTATTTAACATTATTTTCTGTATTATTCATTCATCAATTATTTTTATTACTGTTTTCCAAAAAGCGTGATTATGGTTTTACTAGTCGATATTTTTCCATTCAAATTTTCTCATCATTTAATTATTTATTATTTTCTCAAAAAGTTTTCTTCGCGCTCACAAGCCCATCTAGGTCATTGCGTAACCAATTAAATGGAACTAAACTGAACCTACTCGGAATCCACGGTTAAAGCATTTGGAGCAAATATTATTTTAGTGTATGTATATTAATATATTTTTATAATAAATATATATTTGTTTTTTTGGTTAAAGTGGCGCCCATATTCATATAAAAACTCTCTGCCATCACTCTATCTCAAAAATCTACAAAAACTGAGATTTCTAGTGAAAGTTGTGAAAAACCTCAAAAAAAATTTTTCTGTTTTGTTTCATTTTTTTGTTTTTCCCCATTGGTATAATTCTTTTTTGTGGAAACTTTTTTATTAGTTTATTTATCAAATTCCATGATTTGAAGCCCAGAAGTAAGGTTAGATTAATTTCATAAAACCCAAAGTTGTTACCAACTCGCCCACAAGCGTAATAATAAGAGAGATGTTTAGAAATATGAGAGCAGATTTGAAGTTGACTTTGTTGAACTGACTCATATCCTGTTTTATAATTTATTTTTTTTATTTTTTTTTTATTTTTATTTATTTATTTTTTTTATTAATTATATTTTATTGTTGATATTTATTTTCTTATCTTTTCTAAAATGTTATTTTTCAATTATTCTAATTATTTTTTTTATTGTTTCATGTATTTGCATTTTTGTTGCACATGAGAAGAATGAAAGGAAACAATGAAAAACAAGTCTCATTGCTTATTATGGTAATGATTCGTCACGAAAAACATCAAATAAGAGGAATTTTTAATACATTAATTGAGAATCGGAAGCTATAATTTTCGATAAGTTTAGCCTTATCATAAAACGTTAGCGAAAAAAAATATATGGTTATATAGTGATTCAAAGACTATAATTAAGAATTAGTTAATTATTCATAAAAACAGAAGTTATTTTAATTCCAATGCTATTATTTCAAATAATTAATTGTTCAAAAGTACTTCAAAGAAAAATAATTTTCTAAACGATGTCACTTTTTATCAAGAGAAATTAATCTCTATTGAAGTACTTTTTGGGGAGGATATTGAAGGGAAAGCATCGTTTCAGAAAAATTATTCTGTTTTTAATAGACGCGTATTTGATTTTCAGACTTTTGAATGTAGTAATGTTTGTGGATACCCTCCTCATAATGAGTATTGATGTAACTTTTCAGACATCGTATGTATTTTTCTTCAATATTTTTTGACGAAAAACATTAAATATAAGGAATTTTCAATACATTGCTTCAGAAGACTGTGAGAAAAAAATACATCAGAGCCTTGCTAAGTTCTTTTTTTCATTCACCATAAAACAACAATTAAATTTTTGAGTAAAAACAAAACTCAATGGTGATTGTAAAATGTAAATAATTATGCTAAAATAAACGCTTAATGGTTTAAATGGATTAATAAAGAAAGGAAAAAGAAAATAAAAATCAACCAAATTATTTGAAAACGAAAAAATCAAGAACTTAATTTTTTTATATTTATTAATCAAAAAAATAATAAAAAAAAAGAATAATAAAAATTTAGAAAAAAAATAAAATAAAATAATTGAATAAAGAAATGCGAATGATCTATTGAAACAGATGAGACGTGGAAAACGATAATTAGTGTTGCGGTGATGATGGAGGAATAGTGGAAATATGAGCAAAAAAAATTGAGTTAAAAATGATACTAAAAATTTAGTTCAAATACCCACCATGTAGTAATAGCAGTGGTAGTATTACTACAGTACTTTTAGTTTAGTTAGTTGAGTATTACTCGCCTCATCTAAAGTTACCGGATTCGATTCTGTGTTGGGCCAACAAATAGAAGTAATAAAAGGGCTTATGAATAATTGTCTTGATTATAACAGTGATTATAAAAACAATAATAAGAACAAAAATAAAAATAAAAATAAAAATATATATATATATATATATATGAAATTTTTTTTCAAATTTCAAGTGAATGTTGTTCCTATCCTTGAAAGAATTTTTTTCTCAAAAAAATAAATATGGAATCAATATAAATAGTATAAAATAAATAAATATGATTTAGTTCATGGCGAATTGGCGTAACGTAATGTAAATGAATATATCCTAACGCTTCTATTATTACATAGTAACCTAACCCAAGAATTTCGCAGCTATTCAAATTAATTTACATAATATTCCAAAAGCATAATTTGACGCAGTCCTATTTGAAACAACAGTAATTAGTTAATTAATTGAAGAAAACAAGCCATATTGCTTTATGTAGCACGATCGTTGCTGCAGTGAGAATTATGGTACTGATAGCTATATGAATTTCTAAACATGGAGAAAAATATGTTTTTGAAGACATTTTTTTTCGCTTCCAGTTTATTCGATGCAGTGGTTCGAAAACCCTGAGTTAATTGGAAAGAATAGAAAAAAAAATTGATAAAAACGCAATGGTTAACAAGTTATATTGTCTTTTGATTTAATTCAACTAAAAAAACTGCGAGTCATTAAAAACGGTAAAATTTGAATATTAAACTTTGGAAACATCAATTGAGGATTAATTTATTTAAAAGAAAAACTATAATTTTCGATAAGTATAGCCTTATCATAAAACATCTGAATATTGCCAAGTTCAACTTACGAAAAGCTTCGTGTTATTATTCAGTTAATATCATTGTTTGATTCAAATCGTTTAAAAATATAGATATAAATGCATAACTTGTGAATTATAATATATTCTATAATATATACATAATCTTTGTCCACGTATGATGGATAAAAATAGAACAAAAATGACGTCATCGTATGACGTTACAACAAGAACGGGGTCTGTGTTGTTTGTGAATTGTAGACTGTTGCTTAGACACGTGGGAGGATGAGGAAAAATTAAAAAAAATATTTATTCTCACTTTTTTGTTAGCATTTCATGATTATTGTTATTCTTATTTTTGGTATTATTATTATTATTCTTATTCTTAGTATTATTACTATTTTTAATGTTGTTATTTTTAATATTGTTTTCATTATTTCTATTCTCAGTGTTATTAATGTTATTATGGTTATCACTATTATTATTATTTTTATTATTTTTTTTTATTATTGTTGTTATCATTATTAATGATTTTTATGCTATAAGGTTTTTACTATTCTCCATGACAACCTATTTTTTTTTATTTTATATTTTTTTATTCCATATTAATAAAAAAAAACGAAAAAAAAAATAAAACTAAAAAAATTATATTTCATTTAATTATTAATATGCACACACAAAAAAAATGCTTATAATTAAGCTAAACTTATCGAAAACTATGGTTTTTTTGCTCAGTGAATAAACTGAAATCCTTCCATAAATCGACGTAAGAAATTGTTAGATCTTGTAACTCTCTGGGTTACATCACTATAATAAACCTCGTGGATTATTATTATTTATCCATAATTTTTTTTGCATGCAGGTTCTTATTTTTTTTGTTTTTTTATATATTATTACTAATACAATAATTTCTTGTTTGTTAGGGGAATTATTAAACTTTTTCTCTGTACTACGAATACTCATGTGTTTTTGTGGGAAAGTTATGTATTTCAGTCAACAGAACATTTTTCTGTCATATTTTTTGAAAACGTCATCCTGTCAAACTTGACTGAAAGAAACACATCAGTGAGGGATTTTTGTGTATTAAATAGATAATATTAAATAATGAAAAAGAATAAAAATAAATGAATAAATTATTATTATTATTATTATTATCATTATTATTATTATTATTATTATTATTATTATTATTATTATTATTATTATTATTATTATTATTATTATTATTATTATTATTATTATTATTATTATTATTATTATTATTATTGTTATTATTATTATTATTATTATTATTATTGTTGTTATTATTATTATTATTATTATTATTATTATTATTATTATTATTATTATTATTATTATTATTATTATTATAGATTAGAATTTCAATAATGAAAAAGCATAATAACAATGAGTTGAAATAATAAAAATAATAAAGAATTTTGAAAATTAAATAAAATAGTAGCAATAATAAAAGTAATAATAACAATAATAATAACAATAATAATGATGATAAGAACAACAATAAAAATAAACAAAAATTAAAAAAAAAAATCCAAAGTGAAAAAAAAATTTCAATCTTATCAGATTAAATTTTTTGATTTTGAAGTTCAAAATGTCAATTATTTTTCAAAAAATCTTTCAAAAAAATGCGCTTTACAATTTTATTTATAATCTTTTCTTCAATATATATCTATAAATAGCAATAAATAAAAATAAAACATATATATATATAAATAATTTTCGTATCAGATAAAAAAATGAATTAAATTGAAATATATATAAATATATATATAATAAATATAAATAGAAATAATGATAGCTGACGATGGAGAACGTTTAGAATGCTATCAATTGTTATCAGCATATAAAAATCTTGATGATGATACTATGATACTATGCTACTATGATACTATGATACTCTGATATTATGATACTATGATACTATGATACTATGATACTATGATACTATGATACTATGATACTATGGGAAGCAAAACGTTTTGTGATAAAAGAATAACTACCGTCATCACCATCATCACCATCATCATCATAATCATCATCTTCATCATTATCATCTTCATCATCATTATCATCATTCTCATCATCACCATCATCATCATCTTCATCATCATCATCATCATTATCATCATTCTCATCATCACCATCATCACCATCATCATCTTCTTCATCATCATCATCACCGGAAAAAGTGGTGGTGGAATTGTCGTTACCACTGGCCACCCTAGCGACCCTCAAGTTCTCCGCTATTTTGCCATTCCCACTGGCAAATGGTGTTCCTCTTACCAGGCGTAAATAAAGGCGGTGGTTAAAGCACTTCAAGTAATCCAGGCGGAAGTGCACGTTCAGAAAGCCCGAATTGTCAGCGATAGCCAATCTGTCTTACTTCACATTCAGGCAACGCACCCATCCCAAGCGTGCAACGACAGGGACGAACACACCGTCCTTAAAACACTTTCAATGCTGACGGCATGGAGCTGCCAGGTGACCTTTACGTGGTGCCCGGGTCACTGTGGCATCACTGGCAACGAGCTAGCAAATGCTCAAGCGAAGAAGGGGGCTGACGCTGACCAAACGGACGTTGACTATCACTACACCACAGCCAAAGCGATGAGACACAGAGCAACGAGGGGTGGGCCGGCGTCGCATAAACTCACTCAGAGGATCTATGGTGATAAAGAATCGAAGGTCAATGAAAAAAAGAAGGCCAACTGGGAAGAAGAGATCAGGTGACTTTAGGCCGCCTTCGATCTGGTCACCATCTGAAACTCAAATATCGTTTGGCAAAAATCAACAGAGCAGTTGATACCATCTGTCGGAAATGTGGCCTAGGTGATGAGACCGCTGAGCATGCCATCTACAAATGTCCTTGTATACATCGGCCATCTGCTAAACCCCCTCATCCCGACACAATGGCATTAATCCCTAAACTGACTCTGATGATATGGGATAAGTGGAAATCGATGTCAGACCTCTCAAACATTTCACAACCCCAACCCCTACTACATTAACTCACTAACTCGCTTTCACTCATCGCTCAACAACAGCAACAACAATCATCATCATCATCATCGTCGTCTTCATCTTATTTTGATGAGTCATTGATGACTCACATGTCCTCACAGTGATCCACTGTGTGCGTGCGTGTTTTTTCTGGGTGTGTGTGTGTGTGTGTGTGTATGTGTGTTTTTGTACGTTTATTTTCGTGGGTTTTTTTGTACTGTTTTCTTTTGAATGTATGTATGTTTATTTTCTGTTTGTTTGTGTGTTTGTTTTATTGTGTGTGTTTGTGTGTTTATTTCTTGAATGTATATGAGTGTAAGTATACGTTTTGTGTGTGTGCATGTGTGTGTCGCGAATGTGTGTTTCCTAGAATATCTGTTTTGAGTGTTTCTCAGAATGTGTGTGAAGAATATTTTTATAGGTTTTTCTAGATTCCTTTGACTTTCTCATGTGTTAAATAATGTTATATTTATCTGCGGATATATATATATATATATATTTTTATTTCTATTTTATTTTTTCTATTATTATTTTTTAAATTATTAATTGAGTTTTTTCTTTTTTAAATTACATAATTTGAAATATTATTTCGTTTTTAATCTTTCCACCTAATTGGTGCTGATGTCACATCCCTGAAGCGCCCAATCAAACATATATAAGTGCAACCACATTAAAGCTATGTCTTCCTAAAAAATTAACCATAGAAACCTCTCAGAAATTTTAAAAATAACTAATGCTGTTTAAAAATTTTCTAGAATGTTTTGAAAAATATAGAAAGTTTTTTTAAAATCTTCTAGAATGTTCCATAAAAGTTTAGAATGTTCTTTAATATTGTTCTAGAATGTTCTTTGAAATATTCTGAGATTATCTTTAAAACTATTCTAGAACTATCTTTAAGAATATTCTAGAACTATCTTTAAGAATATTTTAGAACTATCTTTAAGAATATTCTAGAATTATCTTTAAGAATATTCTAGAATTGTTTTTTTATGTAAAACAGCATTGGAAACTTATTTGAGTCTGTACGAAGCAAGACTAAGACAAAAGTAATTGATAGCGTGAGTCCACTTTTAAACAACTGTCTAAAAAATACTTGAAGATATTTGAGAAGTTTTTTAATATTTTAGAATGTTCTATGCAAGTATTTTGAATATTCTAGAATGTTCTAGAAAAGTTTTTTTGAAATATTCTAAAATTTTCTATGCAAGTTTTTCCCATATTTTAAAATTTTCTATAAAAATTTTTAGAGAACTAAATGGTTTGTGGTTTAATAAACTTATGAACCGCTGTTTTATTTAATTTTGAACTCAAAATTCTTCGTTCATGAAAACTTCCAAAATTTTCTCTAAATTTCCAAAGTTTCTCTAAAGTATCCTTCCACGGTTTTTTTAAAGAACGTTTTCTAAAACGTTTTTTGAAGATTCTAGAATGTTCTTAAAAGATCTAGAATGTTCTTTGAAAATTCTCCTATAGATCTGGGTGTCTTTATAATGTCCATTTGGCGCTTAAGTTCTCCTTTATACGACCTGTTTATCTCTGTCTTTTAATATTGCTTTTGTAAGAGTCTTTATGAAGGGCCATAAACAAAATATGATTTAAAAATATATCAACAAATAATTTTCAAAAATAAGTATCAAAACACAAATATATATTAGCATACAGTATAAATAAATACTATCTATAAGTATATTTTTTTAAATTTTTTTTTTAATTAAATATGAATAAATATAAAAATATAAATCTTAGCTGGAACATAATAATATTAGCACTTCCTAAGCATCTTCGTGTAAGGTGCGTTATAAAAACATAACTAAAAATAGATTCGAAAGTAGTGCACTAACTAATGTTAAATTTGCTACACAGAGCTTTAAAATTTGTGTCTAAGTTATGCTTTATCGATTTTAAAATAGCTTGATAATGGTTTTTTTTTCTGGTATTTATTTTGTTTTTTTAGTTTTTAAACATCGGTTGACAATTTGAGTTCGACTTACAAAAAGTGTTTTGTTTGAAGCATTTACAGTGAATTTTCACATATAGTTTAAGATATTTGAAAATTGATTCATTAAAATAAAGCGTTTTCCACCCAACACAATTTGATGGAAATATATTCACACTGATGAAAACTAAAGTTAGCACCTATTCCTCAGTGCTTTGGCTATAAGTTTAATGCGTTTTAAACAATTTTGAAGATCTAAAATATAGAGCTATATAAAAGACACTTTTGGTTTTAATCATTTTGAGAATTTTTGAGTTGAAAAAACTTCGAATTTAGATTTTTTGTGTTTTTTGGTGACATATAGTTTGGAGTTTCGTTCATTTTTTTCTTGAAATCGATCTCTAAAAGTTATAATTGAGAAGAAAAATGGTCTTTTTTTCTGTTTTTTATATTCAAAAAAAAATTTTCAGTTTTAAATTTTAAAACAATGAATTTTTTGAAAATTTTTTTTCTAAAAAAAAAAAATAATCTTACAGTATAATATAATAGTTTTGAGTTCAATTCACTAATTTATCATTAAATAATTCTATATTATTATCATTATTTTTATATATTATTATTATGTATTGTAGTTATTATTATTATTTAATTTCACTAAACAGTCATGAAGAGCTTTTGAAACTAAGAAAAATAGCGAAAAATAACTCTGAATTTATAACTCTCTTTTTATTTTTAACTATATTTTCTATACGGAATGGAAAGCTTAAAAATAAATAATTTCATTTAATTATGTCATTATTTTTATTTAGTATGTTATTAGAAAAAAATTGTCTAATGATGCTTTTGAGAAATTCAAAATGCTTATGAAGGGGAATTTCGAACCTTGCTCATTATAAGCCTTTTAAAAATACCTCAAAACCATCCTAAAAAATATTTTTAAAAAAATTTTAATAGACTTCAATTCTAATGTTTTTTGGTATTTAAATTTAAAATTAAAACAATTTTTAAATATAAATATATACTGTTATAATTTGTGGCAGTCTGATGAGGATTAAACTTGGAAAATATTTTTTTTCTTAAAACCTTCTTTCTTTTAATATCGTTCTAGGCACTAGCGATTAAATTTCTTTGTAGTTTCAAATATACTTTTTCCATATAAATCCCTCTTTCAACAAAAAGTAGAGTTTCTTTGTTTTTTGAATAGTTAATTTAGTTGCGAGCCTTATTATTATCGAAACTCGAGTTTTTTCATTTTATTTACATAACCATGAGTTGAATACAGGATGTCTGAATTAAATTCTGTTGCGTCCTTTTGCTGGAATTGCTATGTACGTCTGGAATAGAGAAGGATGGATAGATGGATGGATGAATTGGTAGATGGATGGATTGGTAGATAGATGGATGGATGGATTGGTAGATGATTAAATGGATGGATGGGTGGATGGGTGGACAGATAGAAATATGCATGAACAGATGGATGTAAGTATAAATTAATGAATGAAAAATGGTTTTCTGGATGAATCAATAAGAAAATGAATGGAAGGAATGGATGGGGGATGAATGGAAAAAAAAAGTAAAAAATTGATGATTAATGGGATGATAGATGAAAGAATAAAACGAAAAACAAACAGATAATTAAACAGATTAATTAATATTGGACATCGGCTGATGGATGAAAATAGGTGGAAATATTAAAACAGTCAAAAAATGAATGGATTTAGGATAGATTAATCAATTGGATAAATAGATAAATGGATGGATAGATGGATAAAACAGACCTGAATATGATATCGAGTCAATTGACCCGGTCAACAATAAAAAAAATAATAAAAATAAAAACATAATGATAATAATAAAAAACAATAATAAATGAGTGAAACTTATCCTAACACTAAATATAATGGTGGGAAATCCGATTATAACAGTTTTATAACAATAACAGTTCCTTTGTAACTTTAGATTATCTGCATCACAAAACTCATTTATTATTTTTTTTATTTTTATTATTACTATTTTTATTCTTGATATTGTTGGAAATATTTTTTTTAATTATTTTTTATTTTTATTTATAGCTTTATTGCTATTATTAAATATAACTTGTTTTTTTTTTTAATTTTGTCAGTTATTGTTAAAATTTTTCTATATCATTAATCCTCATATTTTTTATCCTTTCCAGTTTCATTTATATATGAACTTTTAAGCTTATTGTTTCCCAAAAAACATAGTTAAGCTGTCGGAAGTTGAGCCCCTTCAGTAAGTACTCAAATTTTATATCTATAATACTCAATACTAATACTTCGTGTTTGATATTAATATTTATTTTATTCAATATTTTTATTTTTTTTATTTCATATTAATTTTTTTTGATATTATTTAATATGGTTTTTTAAATATTTAATTTTCTTATTTACTTTCTTCATTATAGGAATAGTTATATCATTTAATCTAAAAATTTAAATACCGCATTACATTATATTGACATCATGAAATTTCAAGACTTGAATTTTTTTTTATGTTCACAGTTGTTACTATAAAATGCATATAATATATAATAATAACGATATTATTTATGCCTTCGAATTTATGATTATTTTAATTATAGTTTATATGAATATTATAATATTAGTGGTACGAATCCTACTAGTAATGCACAGGCACTTAGCGATCAGGCAAAGAGTTTTGAATAGCGAGCCTATAGTTCTTGAACCAATCATAGAACTCCAAAAAAATTCTGGAAGTACTGAAAATTTTATGAAAAAAACCTAACATTTATCAACTAACAAAGCTTTTTTTACAATCCGTGAATATTTAAACATTATGATACATGAATATTGATTTGCATACATTTGGATTGATTTATCAACGTTGAAAATCCACATTTGGGGATTTTGAATAACATAACATAACATAACTGAATTTAAAGTGGTTCAGTAGACTGGAGTCTGTGTGAGAACCACTGCCAATAGCTTTTAAATAAAAAATATTCATTGTGAATAATTTTAATTCTAAAAATAAATAATAAATTCTAACAAAATCCTAACAAAGCATATGATTGGTGCATAGCTGATTGGCTAATCTAAAAGTAAAGAATAAAATAATTGCTTCAATCTCAAAATGTATTTATAGCATTTAGTAAGTAAGACGAAAAGTATTAAAAAAAATTATTTTCCCAGTTGACGGTGACTCAAAGCATCAGACAACAGTAATACTTCAGAATTTTTTTTTTGCTTTCCACTAATGGAAGTTTTATTTTTATATTTTATAAGTTTGTGTTTAAATTAATAATTTTAAATTCAGCCTAAAAGAAGTTCAAAAAATGTTTGAAAGTCTATTTCAAATTAAATTTTTTATGAAACTTTTAATGAAAAAAAATTTTGATTTCATAATTGCAGTATGTTATTTTGTTTTAAATTTTCCAAAATATAAAATTTTTTTCTGGCATTTAGATTTACCAGGCTAATCAAGTTAGCCGTCTGCTTGGATTTATCTAGAAGACTTAAAAACTGAAGAGAATAAATAACTTAAGGCTAAAGTCACTTAAAAAGAAATTTATGTTTGAAAAATTTTTTTTTAATTTTTAACGTTTGCTGATCTATTGAAGGATTAATATAAGTTACCCAAGCGTTTTTAAAAGCTATCTATGGATGTTGTGTGAAGTAAGCATGAAAGATTTAAAGATGGCGACATTAAAAGGTGAGAAAAAGTTGGAATTTTTTGGTGAATTGCAGTAAAAAATTGCAATAAAATGGCTTTATAGTTTACGATGCACTTTTGTACATGTATAAATACGAATAGAGTTGTCCTTATAAGGTAATTTCAATGATATAAGAGAGTTTTTAGTGATATAACTTCAGATTTAGTAGCCTTTTTATCGAGAAAATTTACGGAATTCCTTTATGTAGAGAAGCGCTTCTATATGGAGAGTTATAAACAACAATAGTGCAAAACATATTGACAATACTATCGCTTTTTTTAACGTCGAGCGAAATCAATTAATTTTTCTTTCTTTTTTTTGCACTTTTTCCTCCCAAATCAATACATCAAGCAGATAAGCCATGTTTAAATTCAGCCGTTTTTACGTGTATTTCAGCATTTTTATAATTTGATAACTTAAAATTTATATTTTTTCCAATTTATAGTATTATGAATTTATCTTTTTAAAATATTTTTTTTGTGCGTTTAATTCAAAAACGTCAAAAACTTAATTATGAAAAAATCAAATTTTTTTGCTTCAAACCTTAGTTTCAAAAATAAATCTGAAACTTTTTTCTTAGATCAATGAAGAAAAAAAATTGCTTTTTAAAAAGATTTAGATGGAAAGCTAAAGCACGTTCACACGTACATTACCACATGTCTACGCACGCGGCAATATCATCAAAATGAAGGTTGAAAGAACACACACAATACACACACCTACACATGCACAAACACACTACACACAAACACACACTTGCTGCAGACAGATTGAATGCAACACTCATACACAACAAAAGAATCTAATTATTTTCCAAGAAAAATTTTTCAAAGATTTTAATTAATTCATTCGTTGCTAAGAATTTGAGATAAGTTTGTACTTCTTAAATTTATCTATCCCTCAGTAATTAATTTATCATTTTTTTTATATAACACTATTATAATGAATCTGAGTTAACCAAACGCCACTATAATTTTAATTTTTTGCATTGCTTTAAAATTAAATATTATAACATGAACAGAATGAATAAAATTTTAAAAATATATGTTAAAAACAATACATTACACCGAGCAAGATTATAATGGTGTCAACTGAGAGTTTCAACACAATCAATCTAGAATAATCTGTATTAAAAAACGCTAAGAAAACTTTTTTCAATATACTTTGTTTAAGCAAGGCTTTTCAAGACATAGCTTCATCGGCAGTTTGTGCTTTAATAAAGTATATAAAACGAAGTTTCTTGCTTTTTACATATACAATTTTTTAAGGCTCTAACTTATTGTGAACCTTTTTATAGCTTGTTTTCTTCACCAAGGGTCGGGCGTTTTTGAAAAATCTATCTTTGAGTCGGTCTTTCCATTCAGAGCGATTGAACTGACCTGAACAAACCATTTTTAGTTTTTTTTGTTGTTCAGTAAAAGTCTTTTCTAAGTTTTTTCAACCCACTGGGTTTGTTGTAAGAGTTCGACTCCAACTTTCGTTTTTAAATGATCCAACCCGCACTACGCTCCACGTGTCCAAACCCCCTCATTCTGCTGGTACGAAAAACTACTTCAACATTCTGAATGCCAAACTCAGAAAGAAGTGTGTCAGAATAAATTTTAACACTCATTCTAACTTTGCGCATCCAGTGAATCATGGCCAGGTCGTTTGTTTAAGGCGGTTCAACGTAGATACTGTTACATTCCATATTTCAGCAGCATGCAACATGGCGCGTCTGACACAATAAATACGGCCTTTGATCAATAATGATAGATGGCGATTTATAAAAAAAGAAAGAAGTTGTTGAAACTTATCCCAGGCACAATTAAAACAGGCTATTGGAGGAAGCTCACATCCACCACCTGCAGCTAACATATCCCCAAAATATGTTATCTTCATATTATTTCAATTCAATAAAATAGCGAGTATAATATCGTAGCTTAAATCTCATTATAGATTTCTAAACCGCATATTTATCATCAACAAGTCCATGCTTATATTTCAAACAAAACTCCCACTTCCAACATTCCATCTGATATTCTATCCACCATTAAATAATAATAAATATAACAATAATAATAAATATTATAATTAAAAACAAAAATAATATTAAAAATTTTAATAAATAATAATAACAATAATAGCACATCTCTGGTTAAAATTTTATATTGAATACTTCGATAATCTATACATATTATCGCAATAGATCGCTCAATATCAATATTCATAAGAGTTCTTATAACTCCATCAATTCCTTCCGGCTGTCATTCATCTAGCGTTTCATTTTATCTTTTTCAATCATTCTTTCTGTTATTCAATGATCTATTATGTGTAAAGCGCGCTATATAAACACTGATAAATTAAATAAATATATCAATTCAGCTTATTCATCTGTCATTCTATCTATTTAAATATGTATCTATTCACCCATCTATTTATTTAAAACTAATCCATCCATCTATCTATTTGCCTTTTACTTGATAATTTTATCCATTCTTTAGCCATCATTCATTTAATCATCCATCGATCTTTCCCATTTGGCCATTCCACCCTTTTTTTATCAATCTTTTATACAGTAATTTCATTTATTCTATATTCATCATATTTTCTCTCATTTATTAGTTCATCTTTTCATATAATCATTCTCCCATTCATAAATTCATTCTGACAATATATGTATTTATTTCAACATCTATTTATTTATCTTTTCATCTATTCATTTCATCATCCATTTATTTTGATCTTTCTTCTATATGTTTCATCCATCTGTTTATTATGCCACCCATCATGCATTTATTCATTCCACCACGTGCCCATTATGCCACCCCTTCATCCATCCCTATTCTTTCACCCATCTAACCATTATCTTTCTACCCATCAAACCATCATTTCATCCCCCCCTCCCTCCATCTATCATTCTTCAACTTATCCATAATTTCTCCACCAACCATTCACCACCCATCCAACCATAATTTCTCCACCCATCTATGCATCATTCCTTCACTCATCCATTATTCCTCCACCAACCATTCATCACCCCTCCATCCATCATTTAACCCATTACCGGTATGTTCCATTCGTCATAAGGTGAAGTAATGTGGTGTTCAAAGAAGTCACTTTGACGGATATTCGTTTTCATTATTATTATCGTTAAGTAATAAATAAAATTGATAATTCTAAGTTATACAAATTTTCAAATGATAATAATAAATATTATTTTTCTTTTTTTTGTTTTTATTGTCTTGAGTTCAAACACCTAAAGTTGTTTCTTTGAAACAAAGAATAAACTAAAAAATTTTTAAAAATTCAGGGCTGTTTTATTATAAATAATTTGAAATTCAATTGTAAGTCATTCAAAGAAAGATTCGAATTTTAATAATTAAGTTTAAATGCTTAAGAAACAAAATTCGACAAGAAAATCTCAAAAAACCTTGTATTTTTATATAGCCAAAATTTGTCTATACGTCTCAATATTTGAAATATAATTTATATAGTGCCAACTTTAAATATGCAAATCCCTTTATGTATGGTGTAAGAAAGCCTTCAGATCTATAGTAATTGAGTTTGATATGCTTCTTCATCTAGATTTATCTCCGCCATGTTCCTTGATGCAACATTATGCATCAACATCAGGCGGGAAATTAGGTAGGTTTAAGTTTATGTAGCGCTTTCTACGTGGCTTGCTTGCTGCTTATTTAAATATTTGGCTGTGGATTGGGAACACAAAGGTACCCGGATCGATTTCGAGTAGATCATTTGAATAAAAGCTCAAGAAAATTGAAAAAATGTGAGAATATGGGCTCAAATAAATTGCTAACATATTTAATAAAGAAATAAATAATATATGTACTAGATGATTAATAATAAAGAAATGAAAAAGAAATAATAATAAATATATATTTAATTAATAAACAGAACTGCCGAAAATATTTTCAGATTCACAAGAGTTTTATTAAAAGAATCATATAATGTCATTAATCTTGAAAAATGTTAGGCCATGTCAGCGTAGAAGTATGTATGAAATATCATTTCATCAAATGTGGTAGTAGTAGTAGTAGTAGTAGTAGTAGTAGTAGTAGTAGTAGTAGTAGTAGTAGTAGTAGTAGTAGTAGTAGTAGTAGTAGTAGTAGTAGTAGTAGTAGTAGTAGTAGTAGTAGTAGTAGTAGTAGTAGTAGTAGTAGTAGTAGTAGTAGTAGTAGTAGTAGTAGTAGTAGTAGTAGTAGTAGTAGTAGTAGTAGTAGTAGTAGTAGTAGTAGTAGTAGTAGTAATAGTAATAGTAATAGTAATAGTAATAGTAATAGTAATAGTAATAGTAATAGTAGTAGTAGTAGTAGTAGTAGTAGTAGTAGTAGTAGTAGTAATAGTAGTAATAGTAGTAATAGTAGTAGTAGTAGTATTAATCACTTATTTTTTTTGTTTTCTTGTCATATTTTATATCTTTTATTGATTGTTATTTATAGAATTAAAATTATTTGAAACTATGAGTATCAAAGTAAGGATATCAAATTTATTTCTTTTGATTTATTCAAAACAATATAAATATATTTTCAGACTATAAATATTAGTTTTCTAAATTAGTTTAATAAGAACTTTGAGAATAAAAGTTTGAATTAAATTTTACTTTATGAGGCTCATTGAAGTAATTGTATAGTTCTGGTCTTTCACAGCAGAAAAAAAGCTAAAAGAAAAGTATTTACAGATAAAAGCTTTTTGGAAGGTAATTATCGATATGTTTAATGATAAGCTTAAATTTGATATAAGTTTGAGAATGAGAAAAAACATTTGAAAAAATGATATGTTGTATAATAGAGAAATAAATATTTAAAGTGAAATATCATTTGAGAATTTTTTTCCACATAAATCAAATTTTTGATTGAGTATGCTTTACATCATGAGTAACTGTGCCTGAATATATCATTTTGAAATTTTGAAAAATTTTAAAACAAAAAATATTAAAACCAAAAAAAGCCATTGAAACAAAAAAAAAGATATTAAAACAAAAAATAAAGCCATTTTGATTGATATATGCTTTTCATAAGTAAACTTTTTTACTGAAACAGCATTTATTGAGAAAAATATCCCATTTAAATGAAAAAAAAATTTTTGTTAGAAATATGTTTTTTTTCATACATACCTCAAAAATACAATGTGAAATGGAAATCCACTCAAGATAAATTGCCATAAATTGACTAAAATGCTTTTGTTGATGGAGAAGATTTTTCATTTATTTATTTTTGTTGGCTTTTGTTTTTTTTTTCAATAGTATATTTTTTCAGTTTATATTGTAAAATTTTTTGGTTTTAATTTTGTATTAATTTTTTTTATTAGTTTATATAACAATTTTTTTTGTCAGTTATAATTCTTATTGTTTACTAATGTGTTCAAACTAATAAAATTAATTTATATCTTTAATAATTATAAGTATAATTTTTTAAATTTTGATTTTATTAGATGAAACTCCAGAATTTTTAAAATTATTTAAATAGCTCATTGTTGATAAAACACAAAAATTACTTGCCAATAAATGAAGAAATTTTTAAAAAAAAATAAAATACAAATGAAAATATTGAAAAAAACTAAAAAAATGAAAACATTTCAAATACATTAAATCAAATCCTTTCCGAGTGCTCTATTGATTTTCTTATTTTTTTTGATTGATTGATGTTGAAAAAAAATATTTTTTTTACACGTCTTTTATGTTAGATTGATGCGGCACAGTTTTTTTGTAACCTAATTATGTAACATTTAAAAACTTTTGTACCTACATTTTCATGATTATGGTGGTGGTGGTGATAGTTTTAGCATTTTTATTTTTGTTGTTATTATTGTTAATTTTATTCTTTCTTTATTGTAGTCATTTCATTATTGATGTTATTATATTAGCCACCAACAAATTATAATAACAATAACACCGATAACAGAATTTAAAAAAAAAATAAAAACAACAAAAAATAACAATAAAAAAATAGAATAATAAAAATAATAAAATGATAGATGGCTGAAGATAAATGGTTAAGGGGATTTGTGGAAGAATAATTGAAATGATGAACAATGATACTTGGGGTTTGTGGGAGAGTTATTACATTTGAGTTGAAGGAATTCTTTATTTATGTTTAATTTTATGGTATGTTTATGTATTTTATTATGTTTTATTGTGTTTTACAATATAGTATTTCATTGTAGATCAGTTTATTGTATCGTTGTGTATCGTATTCTATTTAGTTTATTGTATTGTTGCATATCGTATTGTATTGAACCTCATTGTATTATATTGTATTGTAATGCAAATTATTGTATTGTACTGTATTGTGAATACTTGAGCAAACGGGCTGTAATACCGTGTTCTACACTTATACCATAACTTTTATATTTCAGCTTATTTTTTTATTTTATCGTTTTTTATTGTATAACATGTATTTCATTATATTGTGTAGTGTCGCATTTAATTTGACAGTCATTAATTTTTGCCTTTAAAATACTTTTAAAATTTTATGTATTGAATTATATTTTAAATTATTTTTTCCATTCTTCATATATTTTTGCCGATTACAAATATATTAGTTCATATTGGATGGAGAAAAGCTAAACTCATAGTTGTGAAGAATGTAAGTATTAAATTCTAATAATGATGATTTTTATTTTTAAAAATTGGTCTCACAACTATTTATATAATAAAATATATATATATATAATAATAATAATAATGTAATTAATAATTTTTCCCGCTTCATATTGAAAAAATGAAGCAAAAACTCGCGACAACCTTGCGAAATACTCACAGGCACAATAGCACATAAATAAGGCGTGATGAAAGGGAAAATGGATGGTTAGGCCAAGGTCGAAAGACAATCGAGAGATGGCGCTTGACAGCAAGGCAAACAATATGAGCGTAAATTGCTGGTAATGTTTAGTATCGATTGGTAATGGGTTCATAAATTATGAAGGTATTATTATTATTATGAGTTGATGGGTTTGTAAATTATAGAGATAGAATTATTATGAATTGAAATTTTTTAATTATAGATACTATTATCCTAATATTTATTATTATTATTTGATAAATTGATAGGTTTTTAAATTATGAAAATATTGTTGCAGTGATTTTTTAACTCATTGAGGATTATATAGTTCTTAAATTATGTTGTTATTATTATTAAGATTATTTATTATTATGAGTTGATAGATTTATACACTTTAAAAATATTATGTTTATAAATTATAAAACAGTATATTTTTATTATTGTTAATTTGAAGTTTTTGATGAGAATAGCTCACATTATCAAGTGATAAATAGACTTTTAAATGATCAAAAGAATAAAATAGAACTAAAAATATTTAAAAAATGACAGTAATAACAAAAAAATTAATAATAATAATAATAACAATAAATAATGTTTATAACAAAAAAAGTACATTTAGATGTAGAACTAAACTATTGCTATTCAGCCATTGTGGTTCAGAGCTAGGGATAAAAGGGGAATGATGAAAAGTTATTTTCGAAAAGCTAATTGTGTTGGGTGTAATTTAATGAATGTTTTGTTAACAATTTTGATGTTTTTGTTTTGGATTTTTTTTTAATGTGTTATATTAGCATTCAAGGCTGACATATGGCATTGTGTGGGAACTTGCCTGTTACAATGTGTTATTAATTATTATATGGTAAATTTTATTATATGTAATTCTATCATTAATTTTATAAAATTATTATTTTTTCATATATTTTTTTAGTTTATTTGAAAGGTTATTTCTTTATAATATTTTTAAAAATTTAATTGAATAATTTTCAATTTTAATACTTGAATGATAAATTTCTTCAAACACATTACAGTTAAAAGATGAGAAGTGTGAAGTTAAGTGCTGCGGAGACCTGGCGGTTGTCGAAGATAGAAGAAGAATCAGACCTCAGCAGTAATCCATCTTCCCCTTTTAAAAAGCTTTCCACTCACCTAACAATAAGTCATTCAGGAGGGAAATCAGTCAGTCCTAAAGCAATTTCTTCTAGTCATACAAGTCAGAACGGAAATTCAAGTGAAGATGATGGATATGAAAAAGTTCCCAACTCGAAGGAAGAGTGGGAAGCGATGAAGAGAGAAGCTTTAGCGGCTGAAAGGGCTGTCAAAGCGATTAAAAGTAAATACGATTCATTAGAAAGAGCACGAAAACAAACAAGTTGTAATAGCCCACTTATTTCTAGATTGGATAATATAAACAACAACAAAGATCTACTAGCAACTAATCAACAAAAATCTTTCGAGTTACCTCCAGAAGAGCAGATAGATGATGATTGGGCTGATATTCCTCTACCTCCTCCTCACATTCTCAATAACTCTCTACCCTCCCCTCCCAGCACATCTCGAAACACAAACGCTATGAGCAACACACCATCACCAAGCGTTATGCAGCGCAGCTCGTCTGTGCAACTTATACAAAACAAAAACAATGTTCAAATGAAACAAACTTCAGATCAACAATTAAATCAGCAGAAACAACAAACCAACCATAAACATCAACAAAACAAAGTTCAACAGCTCAACTATCCTCAACCCCAACAACAAAAACAACCTCAACAAAATCCACCTCAATCTCAACTACAACAGCGCAGCCTGCAACCCAAACACCTTTTGAGCTCTCACGAGATATTACAGATGGAAACCTTCTACAAAGGCCTCAACACTCACGTGAACGTTTGTGAATGTACAGCCACACTACTGCGCAGAATCCTGCCAGCGACCAACAATCGATCTTCTGACAACAAGCCTGTTATTTCCTCCCCTATCTCTATAGAGAACGAGTGGAAGATGATGAAGGAAGGGGTTCCCATGTTTATTTTAGACTCTGGAGATAACCGGAGACAGAGGCGTCTGCAGTTGATTCTGGCAGAGCGAGGCACGGGTTTTCTTCTATGGAAGGATATCATAGACCACCTCAGCCACTACCAACCACTCTCTGATCGCCTTCATACATTGAGGTCTTCAACTGATCATTCCAACCTTCTGGCTATCTTCTTTCCTAATCAAACGTCCGCATCCTCCTTTTATCGCTCGTATCAGCTTATCATTGAAAACAATCATGACATTCTTCAAATTTCAAAAAAGAAAAAAAAGAAATCACCCACGCCAACAAAAATCTCCATCAGAAAAAACGATATTTCACAGCCGTGTTGTTTCACCCACATTACCAAAGTCGAGAGCGTTGACCCCACCAAATGACTGCGCGACCTTTGAATATATGCTTTAAATATTATTCCATACCTTCGGAACATTACTTTATATATATTTACATTACCTTATGTAACTTTTCATGTTTTGTACAACATCCTTCATAAAATTACCTTACGTCATACAACATTATCTACATTTATTCAAGTTTGACTGCATGTATTAAAGATTTCAGGACCCGTCATAAGTATTAGGACGACCGCAGTTGCCTTGGGCTCTAACCCACTAGTCTCAGGCTGCAGCGATCGATGGCATCTATCTATCACTGCACAATATTTCCACTTTTTTAGACCTGTACAGTCGTATTCTTGAAATAATTGTTTTTTGTTTAACACACGTAAATAAAAAGCCAAAATGTAAATAAATTCTAAATGTCTAAAACATTACACAAGTCATATTGGTGTGGAATTGGGGTGCGGTGGCTCAATGGGAGGTGCAAGGTTCAAACCATGGATATAGAAGCATCAAGCATATTTGGGTGCGTAAGAGTTTATCAAGGGAATAATCTTATATAAATAAGGTTTAAATATGAGGTATAATTGGCATGTAAACTCTCTAGTTGACTTCATCGTCAGATTCAATTCCGTTGAGCGTGGCAAGAGATGTGTCTTGGTTCTTTGGTCTTTTTGGTATCGAGTTGGAGCTGTTATTCAGATTAAGAAACACTGGCGATTTTGATTGGCCGTTATAATTAGCGTCAGTATTCTCTGAGTCTGAGTACAAATCGATTTTATCCTTCCTCGTTAGTGTGAAAGCTTTATCATTATCATCATCGAGGAAAGAGGGCTGGTACTTACCGAAGATAGAAGAGGTATTGTTACTGGGTTGTTTAACGCTGGTTGTGGTTGCTGAAGCGGCATATTTGCTCTCATCCACTTTCTTCATCCGGTCCAGTAGAAGGTCTCGTTGTTTTTCGTTCACTGCCATTGCCTTGGTTTTATTCTTTGTTGTTTTGGTGGTTTTCAAAGCGCTTGATTTTTTAATGTTGTTGTTGTTGATGTTGTTATTTTGGTTTAGTTGTTCGATTTTTCTTTCCAGTTCATCTAGTTCTTGTTTGCTCTCTTCGGCTTTATCATACTCTTTCTGTAAAACATCATTAGTAGGTGGTTTAGGTAGGGGATTTTTAGAGTAAAGTTTTCTTTTTGTAGTCTTTTCTTTAAGAATCTAAAAATGAAAGTGAAAATGAAACGTGAAGGTGTGCAATTGAACTTAATAAAGAGAAACTTAAAAAAAATAAAAACCTTTTCAAATATTTCATTCACATCAAATCTCCAAATTCTCAACATACTAAACAATCTTCAACTGACCATACCAAATCAACGGTGAAAAATACAACAAAAATAAACAACTCAAAAATACCCTCCCCCCACACTCGGCTGAACCTCGTCAAACGAATTCTTCTTAGGAAGGGAGGCATCCCCTTGGCCTCCATTGTGCAGAACAGGGGTGGAACGGATGGAAGAAGAGAGGCGATGGGGAGGTTTGTGGCGGTGTTGCAGGGAGTAAATGTTGTAGATGGCTGATTCCTTCTCTTTCTCCTTCGTTTGGTTTGGGGTTGTTTTAAAGTTTGGGGTTTGAGATTATGAATTGAACTCAAAAACTGTATAATATATCATAAAATACAATTTAAAACTCTAAAATAAGAATCATAAAAACACGTGCTTTCCACAATTTTGAGACTATTCACAAACTCTCAAATATTTTTTTAAACTAATAAAAACATCATAAAAATTAGTTTTTTCTTTTTATCTTTTTTATTTTTATGAAGATTTAAAAAAATTTAACTTATTGTTTCATTCACACAATAAAATACTAAAACTTCAATATTCAATATATGGATAGAGGCGAAAATAACCTGAAGTTGTGAGTAAAGACGTTGTATTTCCTTCCTCAAATCTTCAATTTCCTCATTAGATGCCTTTTGGCGAGCTTTTTTCAAGCCCATCTCATGCTTGTGGTTCTTCTCCAGGTTTTCTAAATGCCTTTCTAAGTTCTGTTGTTGGTGTGGAAAGCTTAAGGGAAAGGTCAAAAATAAATTTGGTAAGTTTTAAAAGTAGTTAATTGAATATCCTCAAGCAAACCCACCCTGATATTCTCATCTTTAGTCTCAAGTTGTTGGTTCAATTCATTGACAGACTGCACCAGGTTGTGTTTCTTTTTGAGGTCTTTTTGGTGGACCAGAGAATTCAACTGTTTGACCTGCCTCTGTTTAACATCTAATTGGCTCTCTGCATCTTTCAGTCTCTTTTCTTGTGTTCTCAGTCTTTCTCTCAGTTGGCGGATTTGCTCTGTTAGGGTTTTCGTTTCGTTGTTTTGACGCTCTATCAAGTTTGGCATTGAGTCTTCCTGTCGAGCGGTGAGAAATAGTTATTTTAAATTTTACACTATTATAATACATTATATAGGCGTATAGTGGCAACTTGACACAAAGAAAAACTGCATTATTTATAAAAGACAACTCTCAAGGAAATTCTTTGGAAAAAACCTAACCAAAGGGAGTCAAACATGAAAATAATGTTCAAAACTCAAACTAACTTGTAGCTGTATTTTCTTCAGATAGACTTCTTGTCGTTTGAGCATGCGTCTAAGATCCCTGTTTTCAAACTGGTACTTCGTGATCAGATCTGTCAACTCTACATTTTTGTTCCTCAGCTCTGATAACTTCAGTTTGTTTTCGTTCAAAATGTCTACTGGTACTTTTTGCTTTTTCATTCCTCTCTTCAACTCTTTCAAATCTTTTGAGTTTCCCATGAAGACGAAAGCTCTTCTTTCACCAGGTTTCCCATCGTCTTTTTCGTCATCCGAGTCTGAAATTTCAGTTATATTATATCATTTTTCAGATTTCTATCTATGAAGGAATAGAAAAAACTGGATAACAATTTTCGGAACTGAATTTCATTTTCACTATATCATGTTTAATTGATTTTTCATCTAAAAATAAATATCAAAAAACGAGTATTAACCTTTATAACTCCGTGATCGATCAGACGAGTATGATTCCGAGTCTGAATAGTAACTTTCATCACTATCCCTTCTTTTCAATTCCTTATCAGACATCTTTTTAAAATTTAACGAAATAGATTTCCAATGTTAATTTACTAGAGTAGAAAACGCTAGCAGAGAAAGATTCTAGAAGAAGCCTTAGGTTGCAAATAGTATATCAAAAAAATTTTTAAACTCTTTGAACAAAATTTAACAGCCTTATGATGAAGGTAGAGTAAGTTTCATACCTATATAGAAAAAATATCAATTCTTCCCGAGAAAGCTGTCATGAGAGGATGTAGTTTGTTGTCGCTTGCCTAGCAACCATGTGTATGGTGCGTAGTAATTTGAAAATATTTTGTCCCATGTTTGAGTTTTCAAATTTAGCACAATTAGAAGTTTTAGGTCGAAGAAAATTTTTAAAAACTTTTGTTTTAAAATATTGATTTAGGCTCTTCTAGTATAAAAGTCAACGTTTTCTCAGATTTTGTATTATTTAACTGTTCAATTCAGTTCAAATTTCTCTTTAAATTTTTGCAAAACCATTCAAAAAATAGAATTTTTGTTGAAATGTATTTAAAACAGCAAAACCCTAGCTGGAAGTATGCAACGAAGATAAAAATAAATGCATTATCAGAAATTTAAAAATGGAAGCTTAAACTTTACCAAGCATAGATATATAAGTCTTGAAATGAACAATGCGTCTATATATGATCTGTAAATTTGATTTGATCAGGTTTGAGTCATTGTAAGAGCAAGATAGCTACCATAAGTGCAAAAAATTACAAACTAAATTTTATATTAATAGACTGTTAGAAAGCTTTTTGTAAGATTAATTTATAATATTAAAAACATTTATAGTTTTAATCTTCGAATATTTATTTACAATAACGATAATGAAACTTATTTAACTGTAAAGCATTTCGCATGTTATTTTTATAAAATATTTATATATAAACTTAAAGCTTTGAATTTTTCAATTAATTTTCTTTTTGATTTTCACCAATCTAAGCTTGATAGGAATAGCAGTTTAAAATGAATAAATTAATGAAAATGTAATGAAGTTTAATGAGCTGTGGTGGAAAATTAATAACAATAACACAATAACAATAATATAACAACGAAAATAATAATGCTAGAAAAAATAATAATTTTAAAACTGGAAAATTATAAAATTTTATAGCAGGCAAACACAAAATTTCAGCATTAAGTTTTCAATATAAAATATAAGGATACAACATAGAAAATGTTAAGACTTGGAGTATTCGAACAATATTAATTTTAAAATATTAAAACAAAAAAAAGTTAATAACTGAATTAAAATATTTAAACATAAATAAATGCAAATGTGATGAAGTACAATAGCCTGAATCTAAAAGTAAGAACAACAAAAAAAGTATTTATTAAATGACAGGCTAGTTTACATTATCACTTGATAATGTAAGCTAGCCTAATGAAAAGCGTGTCATTTAATAAATACTTTGTTGTTCTCAAATGCAAATATGAATATAAGTCTGAAATATTGTACCATAATATGACATACACTAATGAATAAATTGTAATGTTATGCAAACAAAACCAAAAGGAATATGTAACTTAAATAAAAAGATTATATTATTTCTTTTCTATTTATTTTCAGCTTGACTGAGAATAAATGAGAGAAATATATATTCTCGACCCACATAAGGATTGAACTGCAGACTGAAGAATGTGGGAGTATTATTGATCTATATGGAGGAAGGAATGAATGCCATCGTTCTCATTTGCCTCGTGGAAGCCATTGTAGTCCTGTAGAGTATTTGTTGAAATGTTTTTGGTTTTATTTGAAAATCTAATTTTCTTATGAAAAGCTTGGTGAATCTGGTTGAACTAATACTTTGTGTTTGTTTCTATATCTAAGTTATTGATACTGATGTCAAAATTCAAAAAATAAGCCACTTGATTATTTTTTAAATTCATATAATGAGTTTTATCAAGATATAAATTTCTATAGCTTGCAAAATGTGTGCCCACTTAAGGGAGTTAGAGGAAAATATGTATTAATTGACTTCAGCTACTGGAACTCTAAATCTTATATGAATTATTTGCACAGATCCTAAAAACTCACTCCACAGTAGGTACTGTTGTTGAAGATTTGTGGAGGAAGGATGTTGGAAGCATCACCTGCAGCTTTACTATTTTCCCTCATAAACAACTTACCCTCCTCATTTGCAGCATCCGATATGTCTATCTCCTCAAAATCAATCTTTTTTGCCTTCAAAACTGCGCTTATAAAGTCTTGTCTTTTTCTGATCTGCAGTAAAAATGTTATATAATAGTTTCTAAGTTAAATCTTCTCCATTTTAACATGCACATATTGCAAATATTATAAAATCGGCGTTTCCAAACTATTTTTTTTTCACCTCTAAATTGCCCGAAACTCTTGAAATATAAACTTTGATGACCATTTTTTATCACGGATCAGGATATTGGAAGGAAAATATTATATATCCTGAAATAAAGAACCGTAAGTGAATCTAATGAAACTGTTTCTTTTGGACAAAAGCCAAGTATAAATTACTATAAATAAATCTTTTAAAATCTTTCAAATTTAAATTTCAAAATAAACGCAACTGAAATTATAAGATTTGGAACGATTTAAAAAATTTTTTAAACACCAGTAATAGCTTAAACAATCTATAGCTATGAATACAGAGTAAAAAGTATTTGATTATGAATGAGACATTATATCAAAACTAAGAACCAAATATCCTTGATCCAAAACTTCTGTATACTTTTTTGAATTTTTTTTCATGACTCATGGCATAACTTTAACAATGTTACATTACTATTTTTGTCTATTAATCTTTTTGATTCTATAGAGAAATTAATATTTTCATAAAACTATTCTCATATCCATTAGTGGTGTCTTGTTTCATGAAACATTCCATGTACTTTACATTGTCAGCCATGCATTTGTTTAACAGTTTAATGGTACTTTTCCTCTTTAACATCGTTAAACTGAAAAATCTAACTGTTAAATTTTTGATATATTATATGAATGTTTTTTTTTCTGTTATGTTACAGTAGTAACAATTGTTTTTTCAAATTCTTTTATGTTTTTTTTTTCAAAATTAAAGTTTGTTTTCATGAAAATTCAAAGAAAAATCAAAAAATTATCAAAGAGCAAAAAGGTGGACTTTTTTATGGGCAAATAGAAGGTTTGGCCAAAATTAAGTCATATTATTGTACAAAAAGAAAGACAACAAATAACGATTTAAACTTCAAAAAAAAAATTTTATGTTACAGTTCATCTTATTTAATTTTTGAAGCTTTTTTTTATATGATATTTTCTGGTAAAAATTTGAATAAAAACTTTCAGATTTTTCATTTCTATAAATAAAATTAAAATTAAGTTCAAATGTGACCATTGTTATTAGATAAACTCTTAGAATCTCTCAAGATTAAGGAATGTTCATTATCCTGTGGTTCAAAATGCGCAGTCGATCGAAACACACAAGCCACAACATCACAAAGACATATTTGATTGGTTGACATAATTTCACAAAATAAATGAAAAAATTTATTTATTCGGGTATTATTAATCATTAAATAAGATTTATATGGAAAACTTTGTTTAATAATAAAAATGAGTCAAGATTAAACGCTCAAAACGACGATTTATTGTAACATAGCTCATCCAGGAGTGTTATGCTTGCGGTAATATAGCTTACTAATTGTTTCGATTGGCTGCGCATTTTGAACCACTGGGTAATGAACAATGATCAAGGCCATCACCGCAGCAGTCGCCATGCTATCTCATACATGAATTAAAACATGCGGGTGTATCGCTTGAAAACTGAAGAACGAAATTAGTTTGTGAAGGATTGTTGAACAGGCACTTGAAGATTCCATTATGCTTATTTAATAGCTTTATCGCCGAGCCAATAGCATTAACAGACCTTCGCGATGGGTGAGTCTTGACGGTAAAAAATTTAGGATAACCCCTAAATCGCATGCGCATAAAAATAGTATAACTAAACACAAAACGTACGAAAGTATTGAAAAAAGTTCATTTTTTTGAAATGTTATGATTTGAATAAATATCCAAAAAATAATATTTATTCAATAGAATTTTTTTTTATTTAATTTTTGCGTAAATTTAATTTTGCTTTAAAATCTCAAACTGAATTATTCACATTTCTTATATGTTTCATTTTCAAATAAAAAGTAATTATACATTTTGAAGTTAAGGAAAATGTGGAATTTTCATATTTCGTTTTTACTTATTATCTCCAAGACTAGAATATAAAACGAACCCCTTATCTAAATACAATCTCATATCTTCCCATCTCTCAGTGATCCTCAATAAAAAAACTCAATTGAGAGAAATTTTGAATTAGAAAGGTAGAGAGTTCTAGGGGAAAAGACCAAAAAAAAGGGAAAGCAGATTTAGAAATGAGGGATAAGAATGAGTTGAAAGCGGGTAAAAAATAGTAGACCAGCATGTCTAAAAGGTTGAATGAAGTAAGAGAGGTCAGAAAGAAAGTTGGGTTAATAATTGAAAAATTATTGAAAGCAACTGCAGAAGGACGGTTAGAAAAATAGGAGGGGAGCTAAGAGAGGAGCCAGAAAATCTAAAGGGAGAGTCAAGATGTTGGACAAAAGTGAGGGGTGTACGGTGTTAAACATTTATATTGAAAAAAATTATTTTCATGATGAAATTGAGTTTTTCAAAGTTTATTTTGTTTCGAACGGATAAAGGGTCTGGAGAAGGCTTTATTAAGACTCGAGTGATAACAGTAGATTAAGAGGTGGAGAATTTGGAAGATTAACGAAATTGAGAATAGCAGGATAGAAAAAAAAGAAGAAGCTTATAAGTGGAATTAGATAAATATTAATGGCGGGTTTTTTGAATATTTTGCTGTGTGTTTTTTAAAGTACGAAAGGTGAGTCGATCTTCCATAATATCTCGAACTTCATCACAATAGACTTGGTCTTGATGAGATACTTATACATTTGCAGCAGAACTTTATACTCAAGCTCACACCAGTCTTATGCCGGAATAGGCCATTCATGATTCGAGTTTTGTTTTTTAAATTTAAACCTATAAAATAAAAACAAATATTTGGTTAGTTTTAGTGAAAAAAAAAACAAACAAAATCTCAGTATATTTGATAATTAGTTCGTTATACAGAATAGCTTAAAACGTTTGGAGATAAGTATTTATTAATTAATAAATAAAATTGTCTTTCTCCTTTCACCTCCTCAATAATGTGCAGTTGTTGAGACTGTTGAAATAATTTTTATGGGATAAATTAAAAAATAAAATTATTCAAAGTTGAAAATTATTCAAATGAAACTTATCTTCTCCAGAAGTGTTATAGTTTTTATGTTGAAACTTTTATGTTGAAAGATCCAGTTTCAGTGATTTGCACACAATATTTTTTATGATAGCTTCTTTTTTTTCTCCGAGGGTCTTGTCCATGGGTTTCTTCTTTTTCTCCTTTTTTCTACAGCCATAAAATCTTTTTGAGTTGACATATTCTTATTTGCCGGTTCTTTGGATGTTTGAGAAAAATCAACTTTTGGAGTTTCATTGTATAAGCTCATAATGCCGGATAACTTCTTACTTGCAGTAGCCAAAAAAATTAAGTCCATTATTTTTAACTTTTCAAGTCCTTTATCTTCAACTACCTTCAAACCATCCATCACTTTTTTCCATACTTCCAAGTACTTCTTTCCAACAATTGTATTCTTTTCTTATGAAAGTCTTCTGAAGTCATCTGATGTTCCGAAAATGTAAACATCTCTTCTTTGTTGACTAATTTATCAACGACATGATGTATGTGTTGACAAATTGTCAACCTTATACCATAATCTTGGCAAGAACAAGAATAGTTGTGGACGCAAATCTTGCACATAGAACATTCGAGTTGCAATTGTGCTTCCTACATGCTCCTGTGTTCTTCACCACAATATCTTAAGATATAATGAAAATATTAATCAACATTAACGAATAAGTATATACTAGTTTGAACAAAAAAGCAACGATATCAGCATTAGCAATGATAAAGTTACCTTCATTTAAAATGTATGAACCCTCCACTTCTTGCCAAGCCATTTCTTTCATGTCTTTAGATATTTTTAGTTTTAAATAATCTATAGCAAACTTAAAGCTGTTCCACAAACTAGTATATTAAAAATTTGTAAAATTTTTTGGAAATATTTAAATGGTAGTCTTCATACCATCACTTTTTCTATGCCTGTTTATGATGCCAGATATGATTGATGGAAGTTTTCCTTTTCTTTGTTTGATCTGGTAATCCTTCATTTTAAGATTAATGCTGTCAACCAGACACCTTATTGACACATCCATTCTTTTTATTACTTTGACCTGCAAAATAATTGTTAAATGAAGGCTTCATAAATAAAAATATTATTAAATACCTTCATCACAATTCACTTTAAAACCCTGTGGTTGGACTCAACAAAGTTGTTACAGTTGGCATGGCACCCCATTCGATATGCCTATACCCATTTCTGAATTTGAATAAATTTTTTTCAGTTAATCTCTAAATTTTTTTGTCTTTTTATTCTCAATTAAAGTTTTTAAAAAAATGCTGAAGCTTTTCTTGAACATATCAACTGATGTTTGTTCACAAACTGCCATCAAAGTTTTGTAAACACTTTTTCTGAGACTTTTATCAACAATCTGTTTAAACAATTTTTATAGCTTATTAGGCCATACAAAATTCACTCATTAAAGGTTTTCCTTCAAATTAAGTCAATTTTTACAGTTTTTTTTTATATTTAATTAAATTACTCTAGTTGACTCTATGGCGCCCTTCTATGGCAAGCATGGGTCTAAGCATCTTATCAAAATGAAATCAATAGACTTTTAATACAAGATGTGGTCAACATGCTTGCCTCCTCAGAGTGCCTGATAAACTTTCTCCCATGTCAGGGTTGCAAGCCAACACCCCTGCCTCATCAAAAGTTACAGGCTTCAGGGGCGTCAGTTGTTTTGCTTGTTTTATTCTTGGAAATGTTACTTTGTTAACGAAAAGCTTTGTATTTTAATAAAATTTATTTTTTTTCTTAAATATAATCTTACTTTCAGTGTTTTATGTTGAATATTCATTTCAAGGCCCAAAATCGACCTTTTTCGGATTTTTTATGCTTGTTTTTTTTGATCATATTATCACCTTATTGTTCTCACTATATTATACTGCTGTACATATCCTATAAATGGGTCAGAATATTTGTTGACTTTGTTGTTACCAATTTTTTCGCTTTCAATTGTCTTGCGACCAATTTTTGCTATAAAATGCGTGTTGTTTGCAATATCTCACTGCCAAATCTTTCCAAAACACACTCAAGAAAATGAGATCCTTAGTTGTCTTTGTGATAATAGCTTTGTTTCTGGTGGTAGCTTTTGAACCAGCAGGTGAGTTCTCATATCACCCTTCTTCCTCATCATTTAACCAGCATCATTTAAATAATTTCAACCAGAAGTTTCTAGCTTTCTAATAGGCAAGAGAAGCCAGTACACAAATGGTAGGCTTTGGTGTAGTATTTGGGATGTCATTATATATAACATAAATTGACTGAAAATAATTAAATTATGAAGTCTTCAATTTCTCTAGTAACACACATTTTATAATTTTTCAATTTCATATTTATTAATTAAACTAATACTTCACCTACAGAACTTGTGAAAAGACGCCCACCTGTTGGAAAAAGAAGCATCAGATTGTCAAAAAGAGGTGATGATTGAGAAAGGAGGATGTAGAATATATTCAAATTAAAACACTTTTAAGAGTTTATTTTATTCCACGAAGCTTTTTGTAGGATGAACTTACATTATCAAGTCGAGGTACAAATACTTTCATCTTACGAAAAGCTTTATGGAATAAAATAAACTCCTAAAAGTGTTTTCATTTGAATATTTACGTTTGGCTCAAAGAAATAAAATGTAGAATGATAAATTATTATTCAACTATTGTTAAATCTTATAACTCATTTAACAATGTTTACGTTGATTTATGAGAGCAAATTAAGTACATTTATAAAGCAAAATTGCTAGAATTTTCGGAAAAATTGGCCTTACAATAATGCGTTAGATGCTAACGTGTTATTTTATAACTATACTTATTGTCATTTTACATTTCCTCTATTAAAACAATACTCAAACCTTAGGTGCAGAACTTGTGAAGAGAGGCTCACCTATGGGTAAAAGAAGCTTTATTAAACGTGGAAGCATAGAATTGCATTGAAGAGGCTCTGGGAAAGAATGAAGATTTCATGATAAACTAATATTCAGCTGTTTTTAACGTCATAACCATTAACATCCTCATAACTCCATATTAGAAAACCGGGCTTTTCATATCCACTAGATATTGTCGCCTGGTAAAAAAAACATACTATCGTTCTAAAATTCAATTATGTCATCTTGTGCTAATGTTTTTTGATAAACTTCAACTTATCGTAAATTATTTTGTTTTTTTTTTCAAATAAAATCTTTATAAAAGCTTTTTGAACTTTTTGAAAACCAATATACAAAAAAACATGAAGATGTCTCTGAAAGTAACATCAATTTAGTGAAGCTATTGAAAGAGATAATGTAGAGCTATCTCGACAATCTGATATAAGGTCTCCAATAGATTGGCATGGAGACTTGTTCTCAAATCAACTGGAAACACTGGACCTAATTTAACTGAAGGTTCTAGAAAAAATCCTGCTTTTACTTTTGATGGTGGTAGTAATAGTAGTAGTGGTGGTATCATCCATTTGACAAAAAAATTATATTGAAAATGGAGTCGAGGTGGGTAGATACAGAAATGGCAAAAGCTCGAAAAAGATATTTCTAGTTTTAATAGTTGATAATAGATTATTTGTCTCCCTAAATAAAAAAAACTATCCGAAAGAACTTGTTTGTATGTGCTTTACACTTGAAAATGTTACTTTGTTAACGAAAAGCTTGGTATTGGTAGAATTTAGTTGTTTTTTCAAAGTATCTTAACTGCCCCAAAGCTAAATCACCACGGTCTTTATTTTTTAACTTTTTACAGAAAATAAAATATAATTTCATTATTTAATACGAAAATCACGTAAAATAATTCAATTTTTTTATTTAAAAAAAAAATAAAAATTCAAGATAACAAACAATTTTAAAATAATGCACGTAGCAGTTTTGCCTATTGTCAGCCATATTATACTGCTGTACGTGTCCCAGACTGATTAAAAAGTAATCGGCCTAGATTAGATAGTACTACGTCGTAACTTTTATAAAAATATTTTTGAGTAGAAAAAAACTGGGATGAAGATTTTGAGACTGCTAGTTCGAGCTAACATCCAGCTTGGAAATAATCTTATATAGTACCCGCTGAATTCAAAAATAATTTCACTGTTATAATTATGAAGCTATCGAAATTGTTTTTTATCTGTCAAATATTATTTATTCAATTGTCCCTTATACCTTTCTATAATTATATTGTAATGTAATGCGGTATTTATAAAGCGCTTTTCTTTAAAGATCGCTTGCTACAAATTTAATGTAGCGAAAACACACTGGGAAACAGGTACTAATTGTAAACCTACACGGGATCGAACTCGTTAACTTTAGATAATTAGTCTAATGCTCTACCTCTGAGCTGTAGGAGCCGACAAGATATGGTTTGAGTTATGAAAGGAATAGCTATGATTGAGAATGGTCTGCAAGACACGATGAAGAAATTTCATTAAAATATCACGAAGCTTTTTGTAAGCAAACTTACATAGTCCTACAATTTATGAATTTTATTTTTTGATTTCTACATTTTATTAAAAAAACAATACGATACAATAAGAAATTTTTTATCAAAAAATTATGAAATATGTTAAATTCTTTTGAAATGTCTATCATCAATAATCATGAGCAGAACTATGGTAAATTTTATTTATCAATTTATTCGGATATTTTTACACATTCTGGCCGTTCATTGAAGCTTGTCTCAATTCTTCTAACTGATGCAGTTATTCCATATTTTAAAAATTGATTAATTTGAGAAAAGGTTATAAAAAACACTAAATGACCTATTAATATTGTATTGGTTTTTTTGTAAAACAATATCGACTGAGTTAATAAATCTTTGGATTTTTGATTAAAATAATTTTTAACTTAAAAAATATCCATTCAAAAATTTTTATTTAAAAAAAAAATGTTTAATTAAAAAAAAATCTTTTTTTCAATTAAATAATTATTGGAGGTTTCTTTAATCAAAGTTTATTTTTAACCGCGCTAAATCACTCGTAGTTTTAGGAATTTCATCATTCGAGTTGGCATGAGGCCGCTTACTGACGAAGAAACTCAAGTTTTCTTTGAAAAACTTTCCAAATAGTGAGTTTTTTGGTTTTTTATCACTAATCCATAGTTAGTTTTACATGCTTCAAAAAAGTTTAGTTTTTCGATAAGTTGCTCTTTTATAATAAATGTATCAAAAAATTTGCCTAAGGCACTTTTTAACTCAACAAACAAAGCTTTTTGTAAATTAAGTCACACAATAAAGTGAAGTATACGAACTTAGTGTTAATATAAGTGCATGAGTTGAATTTTATCTTACTAGGATAGTTTTCTGATTCGTAAATTTGGCATAGTAATTTTCAATTTTGGTTTTGTTAACTATTTTTAGACATAAATAATTTTCCGCCATTTTTTCTCATAACGTGGTACATGAACTTTTGTGTTTATTGATTGTATTTAAACTTACTTTAATTAACTAAATTGAATATTTCAATAAAACTATATAATTCGAAAAATCAAATTCACAGCATTGGAGACAACATCGAACTGTTGATAAAGAGATCGAATGGGAATTATTGCTTCAGATTACACAAAGAAAGAGTCTTCTACGCCAGGTTTGTTAGAAAATTATCGATAAATGCATTTAAATAAGTTAAATTTTTATATTCAAACAGCTGCAATATTGCATCATTATTAATGTCGTTTATATGTTGGCTACAACCATAAAGTTTTGAAAATCTTATAAATAACGAATATCAGAATGATAGCTGTTTAAATAGATATCATCATGCCCAAAATGGCATTATAACTTCAATAGCTCAAATACAACCAAATTTGTTTATATGATTCACATTTGACCACTTTTCCACTTCCCACACCACCATTACCACTGTAATTTCACTCCAGCATCCTATAGCTGCTTTTAGCCTAAATCACACGACCACTCCATTTCCCAACCCAGAATCACAACCACTCTTCTTTTCAGCATCATGACCCCACACAACACATCCACCTTCCATCCCAGCATCACAATTCCACACAATTACTCTTCTCAGCACAAGGTATGGTTGAAGGCAGGTTTTGAGAGCAAGTTCTTATCAGGACAGCATGTCATCAAATCAGGGATAAACCACATCACTGAAGCCACTCCTCGGTACCAGGAGGTTGTTGTCTACACCATGATTGAGGGTGGATTCTCCTGGTGAGAATCTAGTTTCTATGAGAATCAATTAATTATAAGTTTAGTTTATTAGGTGTGATTTAGTCAACTCAGTGTGAGTATAACTGAGGGTATGTATATTTAGTGCTATATACACCATGACTGAATATTGTTACCATAGACACTAAAGAGAAATCTTGGGTTCAAAACCACAAGATCTTATAGGAATGTTGAAAAGCAATCATAAAACCGCCTTCAAAAGCTTGCTATGACAAACACAGGGGTTCAGAGTGACAGCAAAGGCAGCTGTCAACTGCAGGAAGTGTGATATTGTGAATGTTGTGGTCTTTCACCAGGCTGATAATGGTGAGTACATCAGAGATGAAGATACTCTCCTTTGATTGGATCTCCCTGCTGCATGCTCTGTCCTGATTATTTCCTCATGCTTCACTGTTGAAATATTAATTTAAGGCTCTGTTTAACTGTTACAAAAATGTTCATGATTCATAGGACTATTTTTATGCTTTGTTCAGTGATTTTTAACCAAATTAGCATTCAAGACTGTAAGATTTGATTCAAATTGGTTTGTATATAAGCAATTTATTTTTAAATCATTATCAATTGTATTTTTCATACCAAGCATGTCACTTTCTTTTCAAACCACCTTCACCATCAATCCTTTTATGAACAGAACGCTTTGACAACCCTCATGCTAGATTGACTCTTCTCTGGCATATCTTTAGAGCAAAAACTTGTGGCTTCTCTGTTCTTTATAATCTGGTAGATAGAGCCATGCCTTGAAGCATTTTCTTGCAATGAAGCAGGAGAGTTATTTGTGCTCATTAGAGATGTCGCAACTTGATCACTGATGGCCACTGGGTCTCAGAAAGTCTGAGTTTTGTATCATCCATTAAGGCCATAAACACCACACACCTCAAGACTTGTGATGTTTCTGTTGTGAACGATGTTTTTTCGACTTCCGGTCTATATTTTTCTTAGATTTCTGTTTGGTTGGCTGCATCAAAGTCTTTATTGTTTTGTCCAAGCGTTTAACTTTTGACCCTGTTTTTTATTATTATAACCCCCTATAAATAATATGAAGTATGTAGGATAACGAAAATAAACCGCTTTTAATACATAATGGTAGAGGAGCCGCAGCAACCCGTTGTATCGTTTGCTATGGCTTGAAAGTAATGGTTTTTTAATATTTCCGCAGTTTTCTCGATAGAGCTGGCATTAATTTTTTTTCACTCTGAGCAATCTAGTTCTGGTAGTGTTTGATAGCTACGAGTCCTAGGTGTTTGAGGTGTTTGATGTTTATATTATCAGGTCCTGTGGAATTATTGTTTTTGGATTGTTTTATTGCATGAGTGGTTTCTGTGATTTGGTGAGTTTGTTTATTATTCTGTGAGTTGGAGAACTGTTTTGTGGTTGATTTTAAATATTTGTTTATTGTGTTGGTGGCAGTGGTGGTTTTTTAGGGTTGAGAGCCTTCACTGTAGACCATAGAACGTGGAATTTTTTTCTTGTGATCCCAGTCGGCTTTCAGATGCTCTTCCCATTTTTGTTTCTTGTGTTGTTGAGTAAGGTGGGTGATGTGTGGGTAGTGAGGGATATTTGTTATTAAGGGCTCTGACGTGGTTTCGTTCAGATATTTGTGGTGATGTTTTCGAGGAGTGGGGTATGGGTGGGTCTTATTGTTCCTTTGGGAGTATTTTTGCGCTCTGATGCGAGTATAGCGTTTGTAATGAGGTGATTACAATAACGAATATGATTATAGTGGCATCAACTCCAAGAGTTTCTAGGCCACTAAATTATTATGCAAAAAGTGAGAACCAAATAATACATAAATATTTATACACCATAAGATCTCAAAAAAAAGATATGACTTAAGGTTCCTTCCAAAAGAGTGCTTAGAAACAGAAAATCTGAGTTTTTCGGGGAGGTTGTTCCACAGGGTAGAGCCAGTTACATAAAACATTTTTTCCCTATGGTCTTAAGCTTAGATTTACCTGGAACAACCTTCAAAGAATTAGCAGATCTCAGTTTCTGCTACCCGGAATGCTTGATAGCATCTCAAGATCTTTTGACAAGTAGGCTGGACCTTCATTGCGCAGACATTTGAACATCAGCAACAGCACCTTATAGTCAATCATCTCATCAATTTTAAGCCAGTGCAGATCTCTCAAAACAGGACTTATGTGATCATATTTTCTGGTGTATTGATAAGGGATGGTGTAAAAATTGACAATAGCACACATTTCATATTTTGTCGAAAGTCAAAGTCAACCTCTAATGTGTATTTTGTGACGACTGATTCTTTGTTTATTATAAGAAAATCCTTCTAGCAGCAATAGAAGCCTACCTTTGAAGGATTCTGTTATCTCCATTTTATATAAATATTCCAAACAAACGTTACTAGCACACTTAATAACTTATTGGAAAAAGATCAAAGAAAATAATATACAATTATCTTTTGAAAATTTTTGTTTCGTAAAGCTTTGTTCAGAATAAAAGATACTGAAAAAAAAAAAGAGGTTTTTTAATGCTGTTTTATTATAATAATAAATTCTTATGGTGATTTAAAACAGAGTTTTGTCTTTTAATTAAGAACGTTTCCAATATTCTTCTCTTCATCCAGTCTTCAGGGGCTCGCATCAAGGTTTTTCACAAAAGTTTATTTGTAGGATACTTCGATATGTGTTTTGCTGGTTCAGAAGTCCCTTTCACCGCTTCATGTTCCGCCCATCTTACCACGTTTCTTTTCGTTTCCTCTACGTGCGTTTCTCCAAAATTTCGTTCCCCTTCGTAAATCACATTATTTACATGCGAAATTCTGTTTTTAGAAGAGAAGAGTGTCCTTATTTTGAATGTAGTCCAGGAGTATGAAAACGTGAAAACATGGTAAATGAGTTTATTGATGTACTTGTTTATGTACAACGCATTTTTATGCTGTAAGGAACTTTGAAGTGTAATCTTTGATTTTCAGAGCCAGCTTGGGATCAAACTTCCTTCAGTGTGCCAAATTGTTCAAAAACAGAGATGATAAACTTGTCAGGAAAACCAGCAGGTTTATATTTCTTACGTATCTCGCTCCTTTCTAGTTCGAAAGCTGACCCGATTCTGCCAGCTCTATGCAAATCTTCTTTTATAAGATTTCTTTTGTACTGCTTTGAAACCGCCAACTTCCAATGGATTGGTAATTTACTCTTTGTTCCACCTTAAAAGATAGGAAGCCATCTGAGTATCTAGATGTTTGGGTGTCCAGGAATTTCCTTCTCCTACAAGAAAACTAAGAATGCTGGCAGCAGAAAAGAAGATGTGGAAGAAGCAGATAGACAATTGAATCTAATTTGTTTTTCTTTTCAACTATATTTTGTTTCCAAAATGAAAGTTTATTGAATAAATAAAAAAACTAACATCTTGAAGTGAACTTTTGTAGCCTTGTCTCATTGTGACGTCTTCAATTTAGTTTTCTGTCTGTTTCTCAAAAGAAACCAAGATGGCTTTTTGGCATCGTTGGTGCGGAAAAATCGTACCTCCAATAACAAGACTATTGATTGAGCAGAAGTCAACTAGCATATTCTTATTCTCGTTCATTTCTTCAAGTCCGTGTCTTTCCATCTCGCGCTCTGTGAGTGTGTCTGATCCAACCTTCGCATTCGTCTTACATCAGGATGACCACGTCTCGGTTCGAGATTTTTTCTATAACTGATTGGAGTTGAACGTATAAACTGTCCTTCTCTTCCTCTTCGGATGTGTTAGTGGGTGCATAACATAATAATGGACACTTTCTTGAAGCGTGCTGTGAGGATGCGGTCAGATACGTTTCTAATTAAATGATTAAAGTTAGGATGATATACTCTCTTATTTAAACTTTTATGCCAACCTTCAATAGAATTTTTGTATGAGGGAAATTATTTATTATCTACCAGTTTCATGACATTCTTCTTCGTTTTTGCCTGAATAACGCAGCGTTTTTCCTGTTTGGACTTTGATCTTTCCATGACTATTCTAATGTTCTTCGCACATGTCCAAAAGTGTGAGGTTGTACTTATGCATCTCTCACTGCTTTTCTTATCGTTCTGTCTTCCAAAGTGTTTTCACATTTTATGTACACAGTAAAATAGTCTAGTGTGAAAACATTCTGTGATTTTTATTTGAGTGTTTATGGGTAAAAATGGGGCATTCTTTATAGGCTTGGCAGCAATGCGTCATAAATGTTCTGAATGGACTTCCAGCTCTTCTTGAAACAAAGGATTCATGCTTAAAATTGTTCTTAGTTCAGGCGACTTTTCTTTTTTTTCCATGTGCGGGTAATTAACCTATACCGAAATCTCCAACGAGGGTGTACCGTTTCGTTTAGACTTCAAAGCTTTTGAGCATGGTTGAACCTTCCAGAATCGGAAGCTCCGGCTCACATAGACTTGGGAGTCAGTGGGACACTTCAGTCATCTTACCATGTCAAGGTGATGCACTATCGGAACGGTTAATTTTATTAGTTTTCTGATTTCAAAATATTTATACTCTTATGACATGATAATTGCACATTGAAATGGAAATTTTCATTCATTATAACAAAATAAAACTACATAAAAATATCATCTTATTAAAAATTCCATAAAACGATTTCAAATAATTTACCATAAATTTTCACGTGTTGAAAAAGTTCAGCTCGATTTTAGATTGAGAATTACTTCGTCTAGTTTTTAAAATAAAAAAAAATCTATGAAACAGAAGATTCGTTGTTTAGAGATTTTATCAATCTAGAATTTACACATTTCAATTTTTTAATGTATTTACCCAACAGTAGATTAGTTAAAAATAGTCTATGAATATATAATTTATTTACTAATTAAATATTCAAAAAATGTGCATATTGTGAATAATAGAGATGTGCTCGAGGAGGGCTCGTGTCTGCTAATCAAATCTATATCGAAAAAGCGCTGTCCTAACGTTGAATTTAGCCTGTGTACTTTACACTTCTGAATTACAATGGTGTTGATATAAAATATATCGAAAAGCTTCGTCAAAATAAAAAAATACTCAAATTTCGTGTCTTTATGATTCACAATTTTGAGAATAGTTTTTTAAAGACATCGTATGTTCTTTCGTAAACTTGAATTTTACCAGTAACTTCAAATTATGAGGATTTATAAGAACACGTAGAAAAAAATTTTTTATTTAGCTAAAATTTTCAACAGGTGAAACCTTGTCATAATTCATTAGCAAAGTTCCTGATCACAAACATTGAAGACAATGGTTTCAACCGGAAACAACTGTTACTAATAGCAGCTTCATACAAGCCCAAAAAAAACCAAAAGCCGGAATTGATTACAGAAAAAATTAAGAAACAGAACAACCCAAAACAATAACAAAGAACAACATAAACAACCAAATAAACACATAACATGGGTATCATTACCTTACATGCCTACAATAACAGACAAGTTTAAAAAATCTTCACAAACAACAACATCGCTTACCACACTTCATCACGACAAAAACTGGGACATATCCTTTGCTCATCAAACAAAACACGAAATGATAGACTAAAAACGAGTTTACCAGTTGAAGTGTTTCTGCGATAACAACAAATCATACATTGGCCAAACCAGGGTGAGCATAAGAAATCGAATAAAGCAGCATAAAGCTCTATAAAGACATATGTTCAAAAAAGCCAAAGTCTACAATTACAGGAATATCAAAGCACGCCTGCCAATTTAATCACTGCCAAATAAACTGGGACAAACTAGAGATGATCGCAACTTTTTCCCAAAAAAAATAAAATTATTTTACAGAAAAACCTTTTGGTTCGTGGAAGCTTAGAATAAAAAAAACATAATACAATAATCATTGGCTATAACGACCCACAATGTTATGTCAATACCAAAGCCTGGGACCCATTATTAAAGAGAATGCAAATGATACAAAAGAAGGAGAGCAGGAGTTTAACTTCAAATTATAACATCAAACAATAATTTCACCATTCATAAATGATTTAAAATAAATCTCAAAATAAAACAATATTACATAATTTAATAATTTTTTTGTCTATGGTTTTTCCGTTTAAATTCTCTACTTTTCTCTACAACTTTGCTAATGAATTATGACAAGGTTTTACTTGTTGAAAATTTTAGCTGAATACAAAATTTTTTTCTACGTGTTCTTATAAATCCTCATAATTTGAAGTTTACTGGTAAAATTTTGAAGATAATTTTTCACAAAATAACAATTCAGAATTATATCAAAAAGTGACGTCATTATAGAGAAATGACGTCGAAACATGAAACCGAAGTGTTACTAATAATAGCACCAAGACAAGAGCTAGTTTCTTTTGGAACAAGTAATCTTGTGCTACATTATCCACCATTAAGAATGGTGTGTGGACTTTAGTACTAATTAAACTGTAAGCCTACAAACATGGCGGTGTAATGCGATAAAGAATAACAGCTTAAAAGTACATTAATGACGAAGATGAGGGTTTTGCTGTTAAACATAATATGTCGTGCATATAATTTTGCATTCAAAGTTCATAATACTCAGTGGTCTAGAAACTCCTGGAGTTAATGCCACTACAATCATACTCGTAATTGATTTGACGTGTTGTTGGTATTTAAAGCTTTTAGTTTCAACTTTAATGGCTGTATTTAAAGCAAAAATAGCTTGTAATATTTCAATTTTTTATTGACAAGAAGTTTTTCTGTACTATTATGAGACAATTATTAGGTTAATATTATTGTGTTTTTATTATTATTATTTGTATGATGTTTTTGGTTCATATCATGAAGTTAGATTCAAATTTTTGATGCTAATTATTTACATTTTGAAGCTTCATAAGTTTTATTGAAACAATTTGATCTGGTGTGAAATCATTTGATATTGATTCATAACTAAAAAAACTTGTGACGTCAAATAGTGTTCTAAAAATAGATTCAGCTTTGAACTAAATTTTTTACAAAAAAATCAATCGATTAAATCATATTTCAGTTCATGATATAATACACAAGACAAATAAATTGATAACAAGAAGAATAACATTGGATAGCAGCATGGCTGGCTTGTTTAAGGATAATGACTGATGGAATATTTAATAATGACTAACAGCTGGGTTTTTAAATATATTAACAGCTGGCTTGTTAAATATAGCAACAGCTGGCTTTTTAAATATAGTAACAGCTGGCTTGTTAATTATAGTAACAGCTGAGTCGTTATTAACCCCATAATACACTGCTGGATCTGTCCCTAAACCTCTTCCTCCTTCTGGAATAATGAACATAAACCAAAGTCTTCCCATATCTTCTCTTGTCTTTCTTTGAACAACTGGTGTGTGTTATTATAGATGTTGGTGAGTCATATGACAGATGAGAATAAAGACGTTAAACGAAATATATTCCTATTAAATTAGGTGCACATGAAAGTATTAAAAATTTTAATGGTTAAAAAAGTGACAAATGAACTAGAGCTACTTTGAAAGGGGTAAGGTTCTTTATGTGCACAGGGTTCTTGTGCCTTTCACTCACACTTTTCTGTTATCACATATAACATTATGATCAACTCTTATGACATATAACATTAGCAAATATTTTCATTATCACTGTTAAAAATGATTAGCGAAAATAAATTTTTAAATTATAAAACCAATTTATTTTAATTATTTTAATGTAATTGTAATTATTTTAATTATTTATTTCTATCTGCCTATCTATCTATCTATCTATCTATCCTCTATCTACCCCCCTCTTCCACTGACCCTAATGGCCCCTTGTAAGAAACCCCGAAATATATCCCTTTTTTTCTTCTCAAAGCCTTTGGTTCCCTTCTGGCTCAGTTTCTTGTCAAACTCCTTTGTAGAAACATGAGGTTAAATTACTGTAATATTACTATACATTAATTTTTAATACTATACATTATGATGTATCATTGAGATACTGTATCATAGTAATCTCCTGTAATACTTTTTCTTTATTTATACCTTCCAACCTAGCATGCAAACAGACGCAAAACGACGATGAAGATGATGACGACGATGATGATGACTGTGTCTACTCATTGTTGAATATCTCAATGTTTATAGTCATTTGGAAGAATTTTTTAATAGTTATATAATATTATACGTATTCCTCGGAATTATGTACATACATAATTATGGGTCTAAAACTACATTTTAACCATTATCATTAATTGTTATTTACTTTATTATTTTTAGTATTATTGTTACTTTTCGAGTATTATTTGTATTATTATTATTATAGAACCTCAAGCTCCCTTTGGGAGACTCCTGCCACGTTGATGATGAGGGTCACTATGCCTGGGAAGTCGTGTCTCTGATGGTAGCGATGATGATAATAATAATAATAATAATATAATATAAATGATAACAATAATTATAACAATATAAATAATAACAATAATAATGCTGACGATAAAACAACTTATAATATTATGATGATAATAATAAAAGTAATGAAAAGAATCGAATTGAAAAAAAAATTGTGCTAAAAATAATAATTATTATAGAGTAACGATGATAATGATTTTTTTATTTTATTTGAGATGAGCGATTATCACTCGATAATGTAAGCTAGTCTTACGAAAAGCTTCGTGTCTTTTTTGAAATGAATACTTTGTGTTTGTTGACCTAACAAATAGTACAATGATAATAAAAAAACAAAAGAAATAATAAAAAACAACAATAACACTAATAATAAAAAACTAGAAAAAAAACAACAACAATAAGAAAAAAAACAACAGCAGTAACAGACCAGCAACTCATACGCCTGCAGAAGCACATTAATGAGGACAAAGAGCACGACTTCATGCTGTCCATGCACATTCAGGCAGCCCAACATGGCTTCGTAATACTCTTCGGCTGAGTCTTTGTTCAACTTGCCTTTTTTGTACAGCTGGGTGGAGTGGTGATTTGGATGATGATAGTGATGATGATGATGATAAACCGATCAAATTCTGCTTATAATCCGTTTATCTTTACTTTTTGGGACTTTCAAAGCACATCATCACATTCATCCTAAACATCATCGCTATCATTAGCATTAAATTTCACTTTTCCTTACTAATAGAAGTTTAGCAAATACAAGAAGGTAACAAAGGAAAGGGAACAAACGCATTGAAGGGTAGGGAGGATAAGAGGAAGGACTTTGAGACAGACTGTGGTATCACTCCACGTTAAACAGGCGAATAAAATATTTTCTATCTGTGTGTTCTGTGAGGGTTTGAGGGAATGGTTTGAAGGAGTGTGGTTTGGAGGTTAGAGGGAGTGTGTTGGTACGAGAGTGTGGTGGTTTATGGGTAAAGTGGTTTAAGTATGACGTGGCATAGTTTGATGGTGTGAAGATGGTGGTTTGGGGGGAAATGGTTTGATGAGATTTTACTTTAGAATTAAAAAAAAAAAGAAAAAAACAGCAGAAACCCCACCTCCTGGCACAGAACCAGCTGACCAAGTTCACTAATGTTTTCCTCTATCTTCTTGTGATCACCACCACCCCCATCCTCATCCGCATCCATCGATGATTCAGAGATGACGTTGTTGGTGTTGGTGGTGGTTGGTTGTTGTTTCTTCTCTTTTAGTAGGTTTGCTAAGCAGTATGGTGGGTCGAGGTTAGTGTAGTTTAATAATGATGATGATGGTGGAGGTATAAAATCTATCAAAATAGTTATAATAATAAAAATAATAAGCAAGTTATGGATTCGACACCTAACCCATAGCCGGATTAGCCATGAGAAAGCACATAATAATGATAATAATAATAAGTCTTATTATAATGATATTATCGATACAAATAATACTAACAAAAACAATAATGATAATAAAAAGAATAAAAATAATAATGATAATAATAAAAATAAAATAAATGAAAAAAAGAATAAAAAAAAATAATAATAAAATAAAAAGAATAAAAATAATGATACTGATGCAGTCGAGGTACTCCTTAGTGACTTCAACAAGCAACTGATCCTCTATCAGCTCCTCTGCCTCTCCCTTGCTATCCCTGAGGATAATAATAATAAAATTAATAATCGAAACAAAAAAACTAATAATATTATAGCACAAAGGTGTTAATAAAAACAATAATTAGAGGAAATATATAAATTTACTATAAAATTCAATATTATTTGTATCCTAATTATCATCATCACTAAAATTTACATCATCATCATCACTAAAATTTACATCATCATCATCACTAAAATTTACATCATCATCATCACTAAAATTTACATCATCATCATCACTAAAATTTACATCATCATCATCACTAAAATTTACATCATCATCATCACTAAAATTTACATCATCATCATCACTAAAATTTACATCATCATCATCACTAAAATTTACATCATCATCATCACTAAAATTTACATTATCATCATCACTAAAATTTACATCATCATCATCACTAAAATTTACATCATCATCATCACTAAAATTTACATCATCATCATCACTAAAATTTACATCATCATCATCACTAAAATTTACATCATCATCATCACTAAAATTTACATCATCATCATCACTAAAATTTACATCATCATCATCACTAAAATTTACATCATCATCATCACTAAAATTTACATCATCATCATCACTAAAATTTACATCATCATCATCACTAAAATTTACATCATCATCATCACTAAAATTTAGATCATCATCATCACTAAAATTTAGATCATCATCATCACTAGAAAAAATATATTAATTACAAGAACTTGATATCATTCGTATTATAATAATCATTATCATCACCCTTGAGTGACGTCACCATGCAGATCAGGATCGAGCCTTCTACTTTCCCTGATGTTCAAGCCTTGCCAGAGGGTGTTTAGAAACTGGTGGGTGGATGATTGAGTAGAGAGTAGGTGTGCATGAATTAGTGGGTGAAAGGTAAATTGGTTGGGAAAGAAAAGGCAGAAAAAGGATGGGTGAGAAGAAACTTTGAACAAAAAGGGGGTAGATAGTGTGCCAGTAAGTAGATGAATGAATGGGTTGAGAGGGAGATAATGTGAATGAATGGAATGATGGATTTGTGTGTGGGTGGTGAAATGAATGTATGGGTGCAGATATTGATGAACAGTTATTGGCCGGTATAAATAGATAGGTTGTTGGTAAGATACGTCAAATTAAATGCTATTATCCTCATTTAAATAAATAGGAAACACAAGCACAAACATGGAAGAAAAAAGGACTCAGAGTGGATACAACATTGATGATGGTGGTGTAGGAAGCGGGTGGACAGTTCTTTGTGAAGTGGCGGTAAAAATGGTCTGGTGGGTGGATAGATAGATAGATAGATAAATATATAGATAGGTGGATAAATATATAGATAGATAGATAGATAGATATATAGTTAGATAGATATATAAATAAATATATAAATAGATATATAGCTAGATATATAGATAGATGGATGGAAAGATAGATAGATGGATGGAAAGATAGATAGATGGATAGAAAGATAGATAGATGGATGGATCATGGATGGATAAAAACATTGTGAAAAAAATAAATGAAATTTGAATTCCAATAAAAACCGAAATTATAAAGTTTTAATAATAATAACATAAATAATATAATATTTAGGTAAAAAACAAAAGCAATAACAATAATTATACAGACATGAACCGAAACAACAATAATAAAAATAAGAATAATAACAACAACAATAAAAATAAGAATAATAACAACAATAATAAAAATAAGAATAATGAAAACAATAATAAAAATAAGAATAGCAACAACAAGGATGAAAATGATTATGATAACAACAATAACGGGAATGATGATAATAACAACACTAATAATAATAATAATAATAACAACAAAAAAAGGTAATATCTAACGCAGATTAAACTTGATGGTAAGGTGGGACAGAGAGAATACGTTATGAAAGTTGTAGTTAAGAATGTAGTGGGGCAGTTGCTGCATGCGGTACAAGGAGGCGTCCATGCAACATTGGCCTAGTATGCTGTAGCTGTGAGGGAGGGGTGGATGGGTAGAGAAATAGATAGATAGATAGATAGAAAGATAGATAAATAGATAGAGATAGATAGATAGATAAATAGATAGATATTTAAATAAGAAAATAAATAGGTAGATGGATAGATAGATAGATAAATACATGAGTGAATAAATAAAGAAATGTATAGATGAATGAAGAGATAGATGGAAAAATGAATAGATATATTATGAAACAGAAAGAAATAATAAAAATAAAAACAAAAATAATAATAAACAACAATAATAAGAATAACAAAAAAATAATAAAACCAACGCCATCTCAGCAAGACCACTCAAAAACTGTTTCATTCTCTCGACAGCATTCCTCTCCCCACCCCTCCCTTCCGCCTGCTTGCTTGCACCTTCATGGTCAATAAATATGGACATTAGTTGGCCCCTGACTGGGTTTCAGTTGCACCATGGATAGGTTTCCCAGAGCTCCTCTAGACAGTATGATATGCATTACTTTTTTTTACCAGAGCTTTCATCATTATCATCATCATCGTGTTGCCTTCGTTTTAATTCTAGCATGGGTTGGACGATTTCGACTTTATATATTTTGATATATATATTGGTGATTATTATTGTTAGTATATGGAGTTTTCAATCATTATTATTATATCAATTTTATCACCAATACCATTATCATCCCCACCACCATCATCCTCAACATCATCCCCACCACCATCATCATCATCACCACAACCCCTAATCACCTAAGAATCTGGCCTTATCAGCCCTGGGCAGATCAAACGCTGGTATGTATGATGGATGCACTTTTGGGAAGACCTGCGCTGAGAAGATGTCGTGGTAGGTTCTGCAGGAGAGTTTTGGCAATGACTATATGAAAATAATTATAACAACAAAAATAATAAAAGCAATAAAAATAAAATAATAACAAAGACAATGAAGACATTAAAAATAATAATAATAATAATAATAAAAGACCTGATCAGACAGAAAACGTTATGGATAAGAGGTTGGATGATGTTAGACTGCAAAAAAAAAAATAAAAATAAAAATAATAATATTTCAACAATTATGTCCTATCAGATTTTCTATTAATACCACAACTCTATTTTATTATTCATATTATTTGGTGATAGTTTGAGTCTTAATTTATTATTATTTATGTTATTGATTTATTATTATTTTTCTAATTAATTAATTATTATTTTTGTATCAATTTATTATTATTATTACGTATACACGCATAAGAAGCCCTCTGGTGAATGCATATTTGAGCTTACATGTTTTGTGGTGCACCTTCTTAGCACTGCCAACATCATCAACAAACAGAAGTTGATCTGGGGGTGGTGATGATGATGATGAAAATAACAATAATAATGATAAAAAAAATAATAACATAAATAAAATAGAATAAATAAATAAATAGTTTAAAAAGTAGTAATAAAGGTATGGTGATGGCAATAATAATAATAATAATAATAATAATAATAATAATAATAATAATAGCAATAATAAGAACAATAATAATAGCAATAAAGAAAACAATAATAACATAGGTTAATAGGTAGTAACAAAAAGGTTGATATTAATAATATTTATATCTAATCATTGGTGCAAATATATCGTTTGAAGCAATACAAAAACAGCTTTAATTGGTAGTGGTTTCATTTTGAGAAAAGTGCTGGAAAGGAGTCAAGAAAACTAGTTTTCAGTCACCCTAGGCTTTTGAAAAAAGCTCAGTACCAAACTCATAACCGGCTTAGTTGTGAGAAAGCACATAATAATAATATAAGTTTTTAAATAATAATAATAATTAAAAAAAAAGATAGAAATAAAAATAATAACAACAATAACAAATAACAAAAATATTTCATAAAACCAACAAGTAATAAAAATCAATAGCACTAATAATAATAAATGAAACATAATACTCCTCCTAATACAATTATTAATATGGGAAGTAACAACCTATAAACTCATCAACCAGCCAATGAAATCTATGGAACATACTTGCGAACGATTGATTCCCCACTCGTCGTTAGCCACACCTTCTTCCGGTTGTATAAGTAACCCTATGTAATCCATGAACTTGTCCACTGAACTAAATGTACTGATGTGGGAATGTGTGTACAACAATAATAATAATCAAAATACTAATGAAATTGTTAATAGCAACTTCAATTAAAACTCCAAAAACAGATACCAATTCTAAAAAAATAAGAGCAAAAAACAATAGTACAAAACAAGAAGAAATAATAAAAATAACGAAATAAAAACCAAAACAATAATAACTAAAAATAACAATAAACAAGGTTATAAAAACAACACCAACCACGTGGCATCTTGGGAGAGCCAGTATTGGCTGACAGAGCTCATGACGTCATTAAGGAATGCCGACTGCTGGTCGTCGGGTAGGTGGTTACTGGAAGTGTTATTATTATTGTCATTATTATTGTTATTATATTTCATTATAATATAATCGATAATTTTTTGGCGTTCTCCATCTTTTTGTTGATTATGCAGTTGAAGCTAATTAAGCATAGTGACCTATGCAAACGATTAAAAAATCCTAAAAAATAATATTAATTAAAATAAAAAAAAAACAAAGAATAAAAAAAACAAAAATAAAAGAAAAACTAGGGTGATGACAATACTAATAATGGTAAGAAGGAACATTTTAATAATGACAATTATAGCAAGCATCACCAATCATATCACAAATTTAATCAATACTCCAACCACCACCACCAACCTCACCCACCACCACCAACCTCACCAACCACCACTCCTACCCACCACCACCAACCTCATCCACCACCACTCCCACACACCACAAACCTGGTGATAATAAGAGCTTCATAACAAGCCACTTTTTCTCCCTGACTGAGTCCTCGTGAAATCAGATTCAACACCTGCTTCTGCATGCCATCAAAGTCTTTCTGTGTGTGTGTGTGTGTGTGTGTGTGTGTGTGTGTTTGTGTGTGTGTGTGTGTGTACGTGCGGAGAATAGGGGAGAATAGTTATTGAGACAGTGGTGGATGGAGTGTTATAACTATCGTGTAAAAAATCGTTCTTTTCTTGTCCACAGTTTTTCTTTCTTCCAACCACTCTAGTCTGAAAATACCCAGAATCGAACCCACCGAACCCTCACCCCACCATACCACAAACCCCGTTTATTACAACACCCAATCTTCCCACGCCCTCACACCATACCACCAAACCCCGTTCATCACATCACCCTATCCCACCCACCACCAATACCATTAACAATTTTTTCTTCACCACACCACCCCAACTCACACAAAGCACAGGAGAAAACATCTTAGCAAATCTGATGAAAGCAGAGCACCCATGTCTTCTTAAATTCATCACAGCCTTATATCTCACGCAACCATTGGTGGGTGCTGCGGTGTTCGGGGCATCTTCGAAGGAGATGTACGAGATCAACTGCGGATTGAAGGTTTGCGTTGTTTTGATGCTAGTGTGTGTGTGAGTGTTATGATGAAGAAATATTTGATTATTTATTGTTATTATTTGATTATATTATTTTTTCTATTTTCAACATATTTAATACCGCAACCTCACACCCCTAATCAACTCACTCCCCACTTTGCCCATCATCAACACAACCACCTTCCCAACCTAAACCTACTACTCCATAACCCATAAAACCACTATCACTCCAGCCTCCAAGCCCAATCACCACAATCCCGGCCCGTTCAAAAACACACCACCATCATCCCCTCCTCCCAACACCACCACACTCCAACCTTATTGATGACAACAGGAAACAGATCGTGTTGCAGATTGAGGAGTGGGAGAAGCACTGAGATGCACGTGAGGTGACTTGAACCAATCGTGGGATCCTGTTGGCGGTATGAATAATTAAAGATTCAAAATAATAAAATGGAAATAATAATAAAAATAATGAGAACTTTTTAGCCAACTTTTGAACTAACTATAGTTTTTTCATTATTATTATTATTATTACAAACATCACCATCACAACCTCCAAAACTCGTTCATACCTCACATTGATACAACAACAGACTGTTGAACAAGCTCAAAGCTGATTGGACGATGGCAAGCTCATTAATATTCATGAAGTCCCATTTGCCTAGCATGTATTCAAACACCATCACCACCAACTCCCATCGTTGGTACAGCTCTGGCGTTGCTTCTGATTCGTTGGCATTTTATTTTTATTGTTTTTTTATTATTTTCGTTTTTATTGTTGTTATTCAGAAAAACAACAACAATAATAAAACTGACCTTCATTAATATTCAAAAGGTCATACAGCTGCTTGCCTATGAATTCCAACGAGTCTAACTGGTTCCTGATGGTTATCATCCTTATTGTTGTCAATATTATTGATTTTTAAATTTTTATTATTATTTTATCAGTTTTCAGTTATTATTAGGACTATTATTATTTTTATTCAAACCTCAGGGAGATCACTCTCAAAACTTCGCCATACTCTACTCTGTATCCTTTAATAATAATAATAATAATAATGATAAAAATAATAATAATAATAATATAATAAAAAAATGAATATACTAATTTTTAAAAGTAATAACAATAATAATAAACAAACTGGTAAAAAAGCTGTTGAACTCGTCCAGATCTTCAAACTCAACCTTGCCCATTTCTTTCGCTTGTGGAGACTCCTTCAATAATGATAATAATAATAATAATATTGTTAATAATAGTAAAAATAGTAACATTAATAATAATTTGGAAAAAATAGGCAAGAGACAGTTAACACAAAAAATTATAAATAAAAAAACAATAAAAAATAATAAAAAAACAACAAAAAAAAACCTTATCAAGCAAAACCAGTGACACTCTCAAGATGGACATGCAACACTGCTCTGTGATTGGCTGGTTGATGATGACGTCATGCTTCAATAAGTTCAACCAAAGCGGTAAGCAGTATGACGATATGACCTTTGTTTAGAAAAATAACAATAAAAATAAAAATAATAATAGAAATAATAATAAAAATAACATCGTTAGTATTGATAAATTTTACTTTCGAAGACGAAGGTGGAATAAATCTGAGATCAAATTCATTATTAGTAATATTTTAATAAATATTTTTTATATTTAAATTATTATACTATGAAATATTTTGAATATTATTTGAAAAATATATCTAATTTATAAATAGACTTGGTGAGGGTGGGTTGAGAATGAGAGAAGGATGGTGATGAAGAAGTTAAGGTCTATAGGGGGAGGAGCCACGCCGCCTTTCTGTGGTGTTGATGATGAAAGGCAGCTGTCAACCAAAATGTGATCTACAACCTGATTATTTATCTATATATTTGTCTTTCTATGTGTCTATCTATCTATTTGTGTGTCTATCTATTTGTGTATCTATCTGTCTGTCTATCTATCTAAGCTATCTATCTTTTTTTATAAAACGTTTATTTTTCTGAGAGCGTAACAAATTTAAAATATAAAAAACCAACTGACCAATAAGTAACAAAGTTGGGTTCCGGAAGTGACAACAATTTGACACAGTTTTTTAAAGAAAGATGATTTGCCCTCGTCTGATATGTCCGATGCACTTGACCTGATTAGTTTATTGACATTTGGGGTAATTATAACTATGACCATAATGATAATAATAATAATAATAATAATTAATAATGATAATATTAATAAATTAATGGGATTTCTACTTTATGCCATTATTATTTGAAAACATAGTCCAATGGTCAGAAAAATTTTCTCTACTATTACTTATCATCGTCCTTATTATATATTGAAATCTCGAAAATAAAAAAAAAAAAAATAATAATATTAAAAATGTTAATAATATTAATAATAACAATGTTAATGAAAAGTTCAATAATAATAAGAATAATAACTAACGAGGCAAGCATTTGCAGGCTCTGCAGAGTGCTGGTCGACATGAAGTGTTCCAACAAGGCCAGTCTCTCTTCTATCTTGCCACACTGTGTACGTATGCGTGCGTGCGTGCGTGCGTGCGTGTGTGTGTGTGTGTGTGTGTGTGTGTGTGTGTGTGTGTGTGTGTGTGTGTGTGTGTGTATGTGTTTGAAATGATACACCACACTAAGGTTCTCACTAACTGAAGCAGTTCAGTGCACTTGCCATAAACAGAAATAAAACAATAAATAAAAAAAACTGAAACAATAAAAATTTTTGCGTGAGTTATTTTTTCATTACGATTCCCTCCATTAACCAATCACCTTCTTGGAAACAATCTCAAGCAGCGAATCAGCAGCTAGCAGACGAATGGATGGATGGTGTAACGCCTCGATCAATAAAGGGATGATGGATGGAGTGAGGGAATTTATTTGGATGACGTCAGCAAACACGGTAATGACGTCGCAACATCTTTGTATCAGTTTTATGGAAGAGGCTAGTGATGGTTTGTTTTCTTGAGCTTCTGTCGTCTGGAAGGAAGGGGGTGGTGATGATGATGATGATAGTATTGATGATGATAATTATGATGATGATGATAATATTATTGATGATGATGATGATAGTATTGATGATGATGATGATGATAGAGGTGATCACAAAACAAAGCTAAAAAGCAGAACTAACCTTGACGTCTGCAAAAATCTGCATATATTTCTTGAAGACATCGTTGAAGAACAAGGTCAGCTCATTCATCACACTGGAAAAGCCTGTGGTGTCGGAAGAAGAAAGATTAATAATAAAAAGAATAATAATAATAATGATAATAACAATAATAATAATAACAATAATAATATGACAATAATAGTAATAATAATAATAATAAAATTATAATAACAGTAATAAAGGCATTAAACAACAACACGTGAGAAAGATTATAATGACGTCAATCCAAAAAGCACCAACGAGCAAGATTACGGAGGCGTCAACCCGAAAAGTTTCTAGACCACAATAATCGACACACCAAACACCAAATAGAGTAGGGTAAATATTACTGCACCGAGCAAAATATCCCTGCGTCTAGATGAAGGTAGTTTGTGAAGAATGTATGAGTCTTCAGCTAATCTGGTGATGGTGGACGTTGTGCTATTAATAGATTTTTTTTATTGTTTTGTTTTATTTGATTTTTCGTTTTTGTTATTTAATGTTTATTTTTTATTAGATATTGATAGAGAGCCTCTCAAACAAATTTGTTTGTAAATTTTGCGCTCTAACAATTTTGATAACAATAATAAAAATATTTTGTTTTTAGGCAAATAAATAATAATAATATTAGATAGATAAGTAAATATAAAGATATCGAATGCGGTACAATCCCCATTACTATTATGACTGTTTTTTTTTAGATCGACCATTAGTCCCTCATACAGAGTTTCGTTAGCTCAACAAATGTTTCACAGGGCGCTTCTCCTTGTGTATATAATTGTCAGTCCACGCGGGATCGAACCCGGTTACTTCAAATAACTAATCTAACGCTCTACAAACTCAGCTATACGGGCGACGTTGTTATAGAATGATATCAATGCTCGTATTAGCTAAAATGCCAACAATATTGTTATTAACAGTTAACAATATTTTTTAAAATTTCAATAATAGTTTTATTTTTAATATATTTAAAAAAAAATATATTGTGTTATTATTTCATTAACAGAAACTGACTCACCTCAATAACGATAACAGAACTATTTCTTCTTGAACCGCCTGTGGTCAAAGATTTTTTTAGTTAGTGATTTTCCCAAAAAGCCACAATAAAATAAGTAATATTTCTGAACACTGGTTAGTTTATTAAGATACGAAGCTTTTCGTTATCAACGTAACATTTTTAAGTATGAGAAACCATTTTATAAAACTAACTAGTGTCTTGAAATAATACTCACTATATTAAATTATGACTCAAACTAATAGCATAACACTATTAGCACGTAGTTGAATAGAAATGAGAAATGAAAATTGGGAATGATGCTCATATTAGTGGTGAAACCGAAAAAAAAATGAACTTCACTGTGCTAGCAATTTGAAAAAAAAAATTATTACTATTATTATTATTATTATTAACAACAACAACAACATCATCCTTATTGTTATTTTTATTATTATCATTATCAATCCAACAACACTCACTCCAACAGAGGCAAGCTGGTAGAACTCAGAAACCATGGAGACCCATTGCTGGGGCCACTCCCTCTTCGCCATCTCCACCACTATGCGGGACAATCCATCTTTTATATGAGTTTCTTCTGCTATGATATCATGGGTGCCCTGTGGTTGGGTGGGTGAGTGAATAGGTGGAAAAGAGTGTGGGGTAGAAAAGGGTGGAGTGTGTGGGTTGGGGAATGAGTATGGGTATAAATGTGTGAGTGGATGGGTGAGTGCGGGTAAATTTTTGAGTGGGGAAAAAAGGGTGTGGAGTGGCTAGATTGGTGACTGTTGAGTGTGTGAGGAAAATTGTGTAGTATATATATATATATATATACATAATACATTGTAAATTATTAAAACTGAAAAAAAATAATTAGTTTTGAAAAAAAAATAAAAAAGAAAAATAATATTAAAAAAATAAAAGAATAAAAATAATGAAACATACACTTTTAATAAGCTCCAGCACATTTTCCTTTATAAACTGCTTTTCATTTATGGTCATCTTGTTCCATCGGAACCTTCAATAAAATATAATAGTGATGGGTTATTGCTTTTATGGTGATAATAATTATTAGTTTTGATTATTTTTAATTTTAACTATTAATACAAAAAGTTGATAAATAATTGATGAATTGCTGTAGAAAAATTATTTCTAAGAATGACTTTTTGTATTTATGTTTTTTAAAATGTGTAATTTATACCATTCTTCAGAGAATTATTACAAGTTATACATATACATGAGAGTTGAAGTAAAGGTTATTTAATATTTTTTAAAATTCGTACATAAGGTATACAAATATATAAAACTGAATGGAGGTAATTTCATACAAAATAATGCAAAAATAGAAATTAATTAGAAACGTATTTCATACAAACTTGACACAATCCTCTAAAAGCTGTAAGCCAAAATGGCGAGATATTTGGTCGTTTTTTTTGTGGGCAAGCACCATGCCGATTTGTGCACAATTTTCAGATGTCGACCTCAAGTTTTCAATGAACTGGTGAATTTAATTTAACTTAAATAAATTTACTGAGTGAGTTCGGTTTATAATAGATGTGGATAATGATTTTAATTGCTAGCTTTGATGATTTTGTCGATCTTTGACAGCTTACCTTGAACGCTTGGGATCTTGAAATGCTATCCACCAATGGATTCATTGTTAAGTTTAAAGCACTTTTTAAATTTATAATTTCTTCGTTCATTTTTTATGTCAGAGCAAATAAGCTGAACGTGATTGAAAAATTTAGATGGCTTAAAAGTGAAGCTATGGAATAATTTGGATGTTCATGAAAATAAATATACAAAAAATTTTTAAATTGAGAAATATTTTCATAAAAAAATTATTTAGTTATGTTTCATTTCAATAAAATTTAAACAAACACAGTGTATGTAATATTTCAAATAATTGAACAAGTTTTTTGTCTGAAAAAACTCGACTTTATAAAAGTTAAATTTTTGAAGCTATATATAAACAGTTGTTTATAAAAATTATGGGATTCTTTTAAGTTTGTTTCAACATAAGCTATGCAAAACAGTTTTCATTATTAGTATATTTTTATCGCTCTGTTCAGATTAATTTATTAAAATCAAACTTTATAATTAGGACGTACTGTTTATGACAGAAATGACACGATAAAATTTTATTTTATTTGAAACCAAAGCCATAAAATTTTATTAACTTAAAACTGAAATTTACTTAAAATAATAGAAAAAAAATACAAAAATTCAAACCATGATTAAAATGCACTTTTAAACATATTTCTTATGCTTTCAAAAAAGACAAACATTAAAGCTGATGTTAGGACAGTTTGGGTCAGTTTCGATTCAATTCCTCGGAATGAGTGGGCAATTCTTCGGCTGTTGAATATAAAATCATCTTTTATTTTAAGCACTATTGTATTAGCTCAGCTGGTAGAGCGTTAGACTAGTTATCTAAAGTTACCGGGTTTAATCCCGCGTGGGCCGAAAACTATACACACAAGGAGTAGCGCCCTGCGAAACATCTGTTGAGCTAAAAAAAACCCCAATATGGGGCGACTAAAAGTCGATTGAAAAAAAAATAAAACTTACAAAATAGATTCTTCTTTTTTCACTTCAAAAACATGAATCCCTGCCTACTCAAACATTGATTACATTATTAATATAACGATACATAAAAAAATTGAAATTACGGTACATCTCCCTACCTACCTACCTACCTACCTACCTACCTACCTACCTACCTACCTACCTACCTACCTACCTACCTACCTACCTACCTACCTACCTACCTACCTACCTACCTACCTACCTACCTACCTACCTACCTACCTACCTACCTACCTACCTACCTACCTACCTACCTACCTACCTACCTACCTACCTACCTACCTACCTACCTACCTACCTACCTACCTACCTACCTACCTACCTACCTACCTACCTACCTACCTACCTACCTACCTACCTACCTACCTACCTACCTACCTACCTACCTACCTACCTACCTACCTACCTACCTACCTACCTACCTACCTACCTACCTACCTACCTACCTACCTACCTACCTACCTACCTACCTACCTACCTACCTACCTACCTACCTACCTACCTACCTACCTACCTACCTACCTACCTACCTACCTACCTACCTACCTACCTACCTACCTACCTACCTACCTACCTACCTACCTACCTACCTACCTACCTACCTACCTACCTACCTACCTACCTACCTACCTACCTACCTACCTACCTACCTACCTACCTACCTACCTACCTACCTACCTACCTACCTACCTACCTACCTACCTACCTACCTACCTACCTACCTACCTACCTACCTACCTACCTACCTACCTACCTACCTACCTACCTACCTACCTACCTACCTACCTACCTACCTAACCTACCTACATCTATATCTAGTTTTCTATCCTTCTTTCTATCTGCCTATCTATCTATCTACCTACCTATTTAAGTTACAATATTAAAAATTTTTTTTCCACATAATCTACTCCCCCCCACCCCAACACTCACCCTCAACCGAGTCTGAATAAACTGCAAAGGGTAAGTAATGATGGTTGTGACAAACTTGGAAATGGCGCCAAATGTGAAATATAACGTTGCTGTGCTTATCTGCCGTACGAATGATGATGATATAAAATCAATAATAATAATAATATCAAAAATAACAATATCAACCATAATGACAGCAACAACCTCTTAACTCAACAACAATTGCAAGAGCATACAAATTAAGGACTAACAATAAGAACAACAATAATAATAAAAACGATAAAAATCTCATTAATAACAACAATAATAAAAAAACATCAAATTAAACGTACATACAACTGAAGAGCCACAAGCAGATGTCTGCGCAGAGCTTCATAGATAATAAAGTTGATGATGGGGTTGGAGACTAGAAGGAGGGATGGTGTGAGACCCAGGGTGAAAGCAGCCCATCCTTCCTCCTGCCTCACCCTCTTGAAGCAGTCTATGGTGATGATAATGGCGGGGGTTGATGTAAAAAAAATCCTATTAAATTAGACTGCTGTATGTGCCCCAGTAGCCGGACTGTAGTGCAGCCGGCTGATATATTGATAATAAAATTATTTTATTTTTTAATTGTTTTTATTATTATAATAATGATAATTTTTTTTTATTTCATAGTTACTAAACAGTTAACTGGGTTTTAGTGGCCTAAATCCAGTTCAATGGTAAATAAAAAAAAACAATGATAATAATTTCAAAAAAATTAATAAATAATAAAAACAAAATATAAAAATAATCATATTAACAACAATAAACAAAAAAAAACTAACCATAGATACCAGAGTAGAATGAGTCATACCTGCCGACAACCTTCACCGTTTGCAACTTCAACCTCGTGTTGACGACCCAGAAGGGGTTCGATATGAACACCGCGATAGTGGCTGTTGTAGGATTAGTATTGATGTTGGTATTATAACTAATATGAAAAAATAAAAAACAAAAAAAACTGCTATAGGGGCTGTCGTAGAATTAGTATTGTTGTTATTGTTGCTGTTGGTATTATAACTAACAGTGATAATGTTAGACTTTCAAAAAGCTTCTATTTTGATGGCATATTTAATCAGCTTTTTGGAAAAATCTTAATTTACATATGAATAATACTTAAACAATTTTTTACGTCGATTTATGGAAGAACTTAAGTGAATTTATTAAGCGTAAAATCAGCTATTTAATTTTTATTTTGTTTTCTCACTAGACTAATTCAGGTGTTTATAGTATAAATATTTTTTTTGTTATTAATATTTATATTGTTGTTTTTGGCAGTGTTATTAGTGATATTGGTGAATAATTTTGTTTTTTTTATTATTTAAATTTTTGGTTTTTTAGTTCTATCGATAGGTGCTTTAATGGTTTTCAGTATCAATTTTGATGTTGTTATTATTAACATATAACATATGTTATTATTGTTATTAATAAATGATTATTATTATTACTATTATTTGTTTGTGTTATTAGTACTATTATTGATGTTTGTGTTTTTATTGGTATTAATATTATTATTTTACCAAGCATGAGAGCCAACCTGCAATAAAGGCATACAAAAAGTCATTTTGGATAGATTGATCTTCTTCAGTATTGTTCAATTTAAGACCATAAAAGAAGTAGAAATATACAAAGTTTGTGACCAGCAAACTCAGGACCAAGCTTCTCCAACCTCTGTATAAGCCTGCCCTGATGTGGGAATCATGGGATTGAATTAATAGGGTGATTTAACACATTTTTTTAAAATGAAAAATAAGCCTGCCCTGATGTGGGAATCATGGGATTGAATTAATAGGGTGATTTAACACATTTTTTTAAAATGAAAAATAATATTTAAAATTATTAAATATATAATGATTGAATATATAGAATAATTTAATACACATAATGTGATTACATGAATTAAATGACTTGATAAAAAAGAATTAAATACATTAATGTAATCAAATTAACGCAAAAACTTAATGATTTTCTTTGAATATAATTAATTAAAAAAAATAGTTATATTTGAATAAGATTAAATTCACAAACCATCCTTCTTTCTTATATATATCTTTCACAACATTGAATGACAATTTTGATTCACTCTCATCTTGTACTGGGATTGAACGTGAGTACTGATTTTTACGAATTAATTGTATGGTTAATTTGTTAACTTACAATTTTGGGAAAATGAGTATATTTAAAAACACAAATAAATTTTATTGAGATACGAAACTTCATTAACTAAGTAAGATTTCCAAGTATGACAATTTTGTGGAAGTTGAAGGCTGATAGTAAAATTTAAAAGAATTACTTAACTAGTTTTTCAAATTTTTTAAGTAATTTATATTATTGTGAATAATTAGCCTCGTAATTGTGAATAATGAAAACATCATTTTGACAAAGCTGTTCATTCTATTGTATATCCTCATCAAATAACTGATTAGTTGCCTAATTTTCAATTGAAGTACAATAGTCTGAATCTAAAAGTATCAAGTTCACTTGATAATGTAAGCTAGCCTTACGGTAAGCTTCGTGTTATTTAATAAATACTTTGTGTTTGTTGTCCTTACTTTTAATTTTCAATTATATTAGATGTTCAAAAAAGACAGAAAAAAACTATAATTTTTATCATAAGGCTTCAACTAGATTGTATTTATTGCTATCTGAAAGCTGGGTTGATGATGAACTTTAGAAGAACTACGTGGATAATAGCTTTTAATGAACTGTGAAGCAATTCAAACCTTGAAGTCTCGTTCTAGCTGTGTCTAAGGGGTGAAAAAGAGACACGGCAAAAATATTGGCCTAGAAAAATAAAATGAACATATAATTTTATTTTTTTATGAATTAATTTAAAAACATAAAAGGGATTGTTCACGATAAGTAATGTGAGGTAGTCTTTTAAAAGAAAATTGCCTGGATTTTGTTCATAAAAAAATATGAATAATTTTTTGAATTCCTGGTCACTAACCAAAGCTCCAGATAACGCATTATTTACGTAAACCCAAGCGAAACGCCGCAGAAAAGCATTTGAATAATCCACCATTCAATTTAAAGTTTCCAGGCACACGTATGTTTTAAAGATAAACTTCGGTTAATATTTTATTCAAACAAGTGATTCGTTTTTAATTTTAAAAAAACAAAGTCCAGTTTTAGAATTTTCTCCTTTTCCTTTTCCAGTTAATAAAATTATCATGAAACTTTTTTCCGGTAGACTTTTGTACAATTTTTTGACTCTTGTATCGACATCTTTGAAACGTCTCTGATAATATTTCAAAATGTTTTAACCATGTAAAGCTAATAATATAAGTACTCACTTTTATACATTTTCCACAATCCTCTGAGTAATCTTTTCCAGTGAATTTTACAATATTTAAAAAATTTCTTCCTTCATTAATTTCATTTCGGCACATCCTCATTGCTAACGTGTCATTATCGTCTGCATCTCCAAAAGATAGCAATTTCAATTTTTCTTTAGAAGCTTCATAATTACTGCCTAACAAATCCTTTTCAAAATTAATTAAAGAAACCGATTGATTTTCAGCGATAAAATGTTGGAACAAATTCATGTTAAATTTGGAACTCCTAAAGAAGATAGCTTTTAATCGACTTTCTTTATCTTTCGGTAACGTTTCATCCTTGATCAAATGCATATCTTTCGCAATATTCACAGCCACTCCACCTCCACTTTCGATAAATCTTGAATTGTCAACTATGGTGTCTTTCAATTCCTCATACTCCTCAACATTTCCTTCAAGCTCCTCCACTTTCCACCCTTGCAAAACGTCTCCATATTGCATCCCTGCCAAGTTTTTATCATTTGATTTCTATATAATTTTTCATTAAGAATCTAGTTACATCTTTCTTGATTAATCTTGTAAGAAATTTTACTCATTTGTACAACTGAAACCCAACACTGATAACCAACCAACTCATACCCGAGCACACCTTTCTGAAGTTTAAGTTGCACAAGTTGCATAGCAGACTCTGCATCTTCTCTCGGGTCATGACCTTCTTTCTTCTGTATGTCTCGTCTGTTTATTTTTTGTTCTGTAGTTATAAGTAAAAGAGAATTTTTTTTATTTTCATTGCTTGTTTTAATCTATTATGGAATACATGGAATAGCATCCTATGAAACATATTCATTGTACAACCGAAAAAGCACTTTGCGGCTACTTGAGGGTTAACTTACTTATCTATTATATATGAAAAATATTTGATTGATTGAAAACAAACGATATACTTCAAGAAAAGACTGCTAAGAAGCTGAAGTTTTGGTTTTTTAAATCTGTAGCCTGACAAATTGAATATGCAGGATGTGTCTATGACAAATGGGTGGTACATCTGAGGAGGTAGGTTGATGAATCGATAGATGGATAGATAGCTAAAAAGATGCCGTGATTTTAAACTCGGTTTTTTTTGCTATACTGAAAGTGACCAAACTTACCACATTTTAAAAATAGTTTACTAAAATTTTTTTGTAATTTTACACTTCTAATTTCCAATTTCTTCCATTTAAAATATCTACATTATACAAATAAGAATGTGTTTATAGTGTCGTACACTTAAGAAGTTTCTAGGTAATAAATAAATGGATAACAGACAAATACAGGTACAAAAAATACTCATGACCAACCTTTAAAACCTTAAGGTCGAAGTTGAGCGACTGTCCAACCAGGATAGCGTCAGAAGGTAAAATGTTTCTCAAAGCTTTTTGTACATCCTTCAGCCTCGTTGTCACCCCCGCCATCGTTTCTGCACTTATACCGCTGTACCTGAGTTGATTGAGGTAATTAATTAGTTTTTATTGAAAGGTATCTTTAATGGTTTAAGTAACTTTGATCTGACTAATTTTATTAAATCTTTCTTTGATTAAATTAATTTAAAATTGATTAAATTAATTTCGTCATTAAACTTCTCCCCAATAGAGGGAGATCGAACTTTCAAAAAGCCCAACCCTTGGTAAAGGAAAACGGGCTATAAAAAAGATTTGGTAGATTGATTGATTGCCATAAAATTTATCAATTTTCAACGTAAAAACTCAGCTTACTTAGTGAGGTAGTTGGTGACAGTGCCCTTAGGCAGAACCAGAGACTCATAGACCACTTTGAGATCCTCATCCACCACACACACCCACGCCAACTCTTGTCTTTCCAGGTCTGTCTCCACCTGCAAGTGGCATGGGCTTATTGGGTTACTGTTTAATTGGAGTACATTTAGTCAGTATGGTGAAGATGGAACTGGATTTTAAGCGATGGTATCTATCAATCGATCAATACCCTATATATCTATCTATCTATCTAACTTACTATCTGTCTATATCTTTATGCATCTATTACAGAAACTTCTATTCATCATTGCTTTATGCTCGCCTCCATGCTAGCATGGGTCGAACTCAATATACAGGTTGTAAACAATAATAACGCAAATATTAAAAAAACTCTTATGGTCATTATCAAAAAAGATAGATTCAATATACACCTCACCATCTCACAATCAATAGCAAACATAGGACTAGTCTCGCAGGGCAGTTTATAATCATCACTTGTGTACTTGAACTTATGACTAGCTGAGTCTGATGGGGGTATTGTGAGCTTGGGTTTAAATGTATTGTATGCATAGGTGATAATAAAGAAATAATTTTATAAGGTTGTACTCAACTTATGGACCTTTACGTAAGGTAAAAACAAGATTAAATTATATATGTTGAGTATTTCGATAATGCGGGTTAAATTTTCTGGCAAAGTTTTTAAATTTTCACTAGATGTCATCATAAACAATTTTAATTCTGATATTTATTATATCTAATAAATTAATGATAATAAGAATAAAAAATTTCAATTCAAATATAACAATAAATAATGAAAATATAGCCAAATATAATAAATAATACAATCTGAAAATAATAATATAAATTTTTAAAAAATTGATTTTTTAAATTTGAGATATTTAATTAATATAATAAAGAATAAGCAAACAAACTTACAGTCTTTGAAGGGCATGTAGTAGTTGAGAACCAACATCTCAAAAGAATCCAACATTAGGTCTAACCTGCTCAGTTTCTCTGTATCTTTCTTCACTCCTGGTTAATTTTGATGAGATTTTTGAGTAGGAGCATAGAGATAGAAACAGATAGATAGGTAGGCAGATAAATAAGAAAGATATTTAAAAAAATAAATAAAGGTTGATACTGATGAAAAATAGATTGATAAAAATAGCTGGACACAACAGATAAAAGAAATTAGCAATAAAGCAGATGAATAGAAAAACAAACAAATAAGCAAGAAAACAGACAGATACCAATTGTTTTATTAAGGATGAGTTGTCGATGACTCATGGCCACAGAGAACAACTCTTCTTCAACCTTCATGTTGTACTCTCCTGGATTCACATAATTCACCCTCTATGGGCGATGAAGTGGTAGTGGTGGATAAAGGAATGAGGGTTATATGGGGAAAGTGTGTAAATGTGAAATAAGCATGGCGGAAAGATGGATGGAAAAAATGAGTTATATGGCGAAAAATTGGCAGTTCGGGATGGTGAAACTATGAAGTTATATATGATAATCATGGTGAAAAAGTGGAAGTGGTTTGGGAAAATGGGGTTATATGAGAAAAAGTGTGGCGGTGTGGAATGGTGAAACTACGATGTAATATGTGTAAATCATAATGGAAAAATGAAGAAGTGGGTGAAGAAATGGGGTTTGTATGGAGGAAGTGTGGTAGTGTTTAATGGCGAAAGAATGAAGTTATGTGCCAATTGTGGTGAAAAAATGAAGGTTCTATGGAAATTGGAACTATTAATTAGATGGGTAAACTCTTAAAAAGGGGTAGAGTTATGGTGAAAATTTGGAAATGCTAGAAACATCATCCTCATGAGAATGGAAGAAAATAAAAATAAAAGCCATAGAGAAAGATTGGTGAAAGAATTTATTAATTATAAAATACCTCACCATAGGAAAAGATTGATGAAGAAAAGAGAAAGATTCTTGTTCTTCCTGGAAGTGTGATGCTGTCAGTCCCTCAATGATGACCAACAATGTGCAGTGAAGTTTGTTGTGTCTTAGGAAACGACACCAGCTGGATGGTTATTCAATCAATCAAATCATTTTATAGCCTGTTTTCCTTTACCAAGGGTTGGGCAAAGGTTATTAACTTTAGTATTATTTAAATTAAGGTTAATGAAAATAAAGTCAGTGCTAATCTTATTTGTGAGCATTGTTAACTTTTATGGTTAGTGATTAGATAAGTATTTTTGGGAATTGAGTTAAGTATTAATGAAAACTAAATTTTAAAATTATTTTTTGATTGGAATTTGAAAATAAATATATGAAATATAAATTTAACAAAGAAAATATATTCAAAATCCATTAGAAAGTTCTTTTTATTAATCTACTCGGCTAATTGTTTCATAAATTATATACATATTTTATTTATCTAATCAAATAATTTTTGGAAAGATTTTATGAATATTTTTTAAATGAAACTCACTTGGCTTTGGCACTAGCTTCGTTTTTGTGTAGAATGTATAATATTAAATGTTGAAGATCTGTGCTTGTTATATGAGGGATTCCTTCTCTTTTTAACACACCCTCTTCTTCCAATTGCAAAAACATTTTTGGATAATCCTGAGATGAAGTGATGGTGTATGAGAGAATATATGAGTTTATGATTCTTTTAGAGACATTGTGAGTATCTTGTATTTTATAATTTCAGTATTTATTCTTAAAAACTGGAATGAGTTTATGATAAAATATTCTTATGAATTTGATAATGGAAAGTAACATATATTTAATGTAAATGCTTGTGAATCATAAAAAACTGGAAATATTTCAATTTTTTACTAAGATAAAAATTCAAATATTGTCATGTTTTTATTATTCAAAATTTTGAGGCTAATTATTCACAATAAATGCTTATGTTCATACAACCTGTTTATTGATATATCACCAAGTTTTTTTGATTATGAAAAACATTATAAACATCTTATAGCTTTAAAAAACGTTGATATGTCAGTTGATAGTCGTCAAATACTTTTACCATGGCAGCCTTTTGTTTTCTTTTAATTTCAGCCCTCAATGCTGCCAGTTCAGGCTCAGACAAATCTTTTCTTTGAGCCTTTGGCACCAAATTATTAGTACCATTTTTTTCTAGTTTTTGATTCTGTATAATATATGGTAATTACATGTAGTATGCTTATAAAGTGAGATTTAATTATTGTTCTTTAAAAGATATTTTGTATAACAGTCACTTTTTCTGAAGTGGGATTAATTTTGATTTTTTTAGCATTTTCAAAACCCAAAATTTTATTTTGTTTTCTTTTCTTTTGGTTCATAATAGAGATAAAATTTAAGCATCTGAAATTTTATTATCACTAGGCATAGAAACCTAAAAAATAACTTTAATTTTTGACAGAACAATTAAGTTAAAAAAACAATATAATATACTGTTATCATTTCAAATAAAATGATTGTTTTTTTTAAATCCTTTTTTTAATTTTTTAAAAGCACCGACTAGTATAAACAACCAGTGTACTGTTTCAATTAAATATATTTTTTTGAAGGACTATTATGGCTCCAATGAATAAAAATACAAGAAAAAAAATCTTAAATTCATTACGCGATGGTCTTTCCGACTATTTCAAGACGAATACAACTCCCAGGTATTTGCAGAGAATTGCTGCATTGAGAAGAAATAAACATTCAAATACAAATAGCTTCAAAAATATAAAAATTAAAAAAAAAATCAAAAATGAAATTAATACTAAGAAAGTAGCATCAAAAGCAAATGAAAATTTTGTTAAAAAGGAAGCACCAAAAACAACTCCAACCCCAAACTTGCCCAGACGGCCTAATGAACTGGAACTATTGAATGATGGCTTAACACAGTTTTATGAAGTATCCAATTCGAAAAGGTCATCAGTCTATCGTGCATTGAGAAAAAATAATTTACCTCCTAAAAGCCAAATTTCTAAAGCATTAAATAGAAGTGCTATCAAAAAGACATCTTCGACCAATAACAATAATTTTGAAGAACCACAAAGTCCTAAAATAAGAAAAAATCAGGTTAGTTATTAAAAATTAACTTATTTTTACTCATAATATATCTATTTAATTATTTACTTGTTCAGTTAATCATTGCAAGTAATTTTTGTTTAGAGTATATTTATTCAATATACATATATCTCAGTTGGAAATATTGAGTGATGGTCTGAGTGGCTATTTCTCAACTGGTGATAAGTTCAGGAAATCTACTGGCCATTATGGCTCTGTCAAACACAACAGCAAAACTCAAAATTCAAATGGGCAACGAGAAAATGAAAAAGATACTTTGCAAAAAAAACAACTTCTTTTGAACCAAGTTGAGGTAAACTTAACTAATTGTGTCAAGGATGGGGAAGAAATTTTAGATTCTGAAAGAATCAAAAGCAAAAATGAATATTCAACAAAAAATAATAACGAAAAATTCAAAAAACTAACTCCAAATAACACAAAATTTAAAAAAATTAAAATTTTAAAAAGCAACAAAGAAATAAGAATTAAAAAAATAGTGAAAAACGCCAAAAATGTTGCCTTCAAAAACTCAAGGTTCGACCAACTACAAGACGGCCTTTCAAACTATTTCAAAACTAACTCCAAAACTCGAACAAGGTTCTCAGGGAATGAGAAACCTCAAAAGCCATCCAGTGATGAAGATGACAATAGTAATGACATAAGCGATGAGAATGGGATCAATGGTAAGTTTCCACCTGAAGAAGATGACAGCACTGAACAAGATGACAGCAAATGTCACCAAATACTAGGGCTGTTTGATGGCTTGTCTCATCTTTATTGTCCAGGGGGCACGAGGGTGAGAAAAAGTCAAAACTTCTATAAAGAAAGCAGCTATTATAAACGCACCAGTGAATTTCAACCATTCAATGATTCATTATTGGATAACAAAAAATCAAATAAAAAAGGTAAAAATGGTGTAAAATTTGGAAAAAAACTGAACGAATATGATAAAAAATTGAAACAACAAGTGAGGAAGAGAAAGAATGGCAACATAGACGAGGTAATTAAGAGGAAATACATCAGGAAAAACTTCAATGGGAAAGCCATCAAAGGAAGGAATAAGGGGAATAATAAAGGAAAAAATAACTTCATACTCAAAAAGTTTTCTAAAAATAAAAGTGAGAATAAATATTAATAATAAAATTAATAATAATAATAATAGTCAAATAAATTTTAATAATTATGACTTAACTATACTGGTTACATTAGTAACAATAATACACATAAAATTTAAAACGATAATAGCATCAATAAACAATAATAAATAATAATGAATTATCACAGAAAATGGTCTCCACAAGATGGAGGTGAACAGGTTCAAGTGCTTCGACCTCTTCCCCCAGATCACAAGCACTGACAAGCTCCTTTTCAAAAAAGCCACTAAGAAAGCTATCAAAGTTGTTAGATTGTTCATGATCATTTGATTGATTGATGGATCGATGTTAGATGTTAGATCGAGATAGATAACTAGATAGATTTTGGGGAAAATATGAATTATAACAATAATTGATGCTTTTGAAGATAATATGGTTCTAGAAAATGATAATTTTCATTGGAAAAATAGAAGATTTTGCTGTAAAAATCAAGAAAATTGAATTTGAAAAAAGATACATAAGATTTCAATTAAACTTTAAAAACATCAATTGAGGATTAATTTATTTGAAAGAAAAGCTATAATTTTCGATAAGTATAGCCTTATCATAAATCATGCTTATATTTTATGATAAGGCTACACTTATCGAAAATTATAGCTTTTCTTTTAAATAAATGTATGAATCCTCAATTGATGTTTTTAAAGTTTAATTGCTATACAAAACATACATAAGGTGTCTATGAAAAGATACATAAGATGTCTCTACAAAATTATAAGAAAATTTTGCTTTTTATGAATTCAGTTTTTGACGAAAATAAGGTCACAAAAAAAGATGGTTTTAAAATAACGAGGGTTTTTAAAATAAATTTGTTATTGGGGGTTTTAGTGGATAAGGTTTATGGCACAATTGGGCATCAACCATCAACCCCATCATTCATCCATTCCATCATCCACTACACCACTCATCCCATCACCCACCAAACCACCACACAGATGCTAACGAAGAGCAACGACTTATCCTTATACAACAGCAACTACCCCCTATCTATAGAACTTGGGCAGTATGACGTGGCGACGTGGTTTCCTTCCTTCTACCCTGGACAGTTCTCCATGTGCGCTTCTTATTGTTAATATTTTTATTTTCATACTTATTTTTATTACTTTTATTATTATTTTTTTCTTTTTTTGTTATATTTCATTTGAAGTTTGTATATTTCTATTGATATTGTTTGACTCATGAAAAGCTCGTTAATTTTTAATGACAATGATGGGGATTTCATTGTTATTATTATTAATATTATTATCATTATTATTATTATTATAACAACCGCCCCCAAAAAACACTATCTCAGGTGTCAAAAGCTATACATATGTGAGTTCTGTCTCAAATACATGCAGTCGCAAGAAACACTACAGAGTCATCTAGTGAGTAAAAAATAATTAATTGTTTAAAATCCACAATGTTTTATTTTCTTTTAGTATACTACAGTACATCAATATATAATTTTAAAATAACAATAGTAATTTAAACTAATAAACATTTAAACTAATAAAACTAATAATGACGGCAAAAAATTCAAATAGTACTGAAAATAACCAGTGTTTTGATGATGATGATGACGATAATAATAATAATAAAAAAATTTAAAAAAATATATAATGATGAAACCTACAAGACAATGATACCACTCTTCAGAACAAATGCTTGGAAACGCATCCACCAGGCCTGGAAATATATAAACATGGCGGCATTTCTGTGTGGCAGGTTCCAAGGACGTTATTATTATTATTATTATTTTTAATCCTATGGAATAGCGCTTTATTATTGTATTATTTATATTTTATTATTTTATATTATTATTATTATTGTTAATGCTACGGAATAGCGCTCTGTGAAATCTAAAATTGTGCGGCCGAAACACAAATTAGAACAACCTACAACATAACACTAATAATAATAACTATGAAACTTTTGATAATATTGGTAAGGATAATAACAATAAGAAGAATAACACTAATAAAAATAATAGTAATTACAAAAATATTACTGCTACTAATAATAATAATAATAAAACTATGAATAACGAAAATAATAATTATAACACAAAGGTGGATGGCAACGTAAACAAGAACTACTGTCGCAACTTGTGCCTCTTAGCCAAGCTTTTCCTGCAGCATAAGACCTTGTACCTGGACGTTGAACCATTTCTTTTCTATGTCCTCACTTTGAATGATGCTAGAGGTGGGTGGAGAGGAGATTGGGTGTGCTTGTTTATGCATGTGAGGTGTTTGTGTGTGTAGAAAAAAAGGAGAAAAGGTTCTTTGTGTTCGAGAAGAGAGAAGGAGGAAGAAATCATTCTGTTTTTGTTTTTCAATCCATGTCAAAATCAAGATAATATTCTCAAATCACTTTTTGAATTATCTGGATAATGATTATGTTGAAGATGACGATGATAATGATGAAGATAGCATTAATGATAATTTCAATATCTCCAAGGGTCGCATTTAGTAGGGTACTTTTCCAAGGAGAAGTTCTGTCCTCAACGCTTCAACCTGTCTTGCCTCATGGTTCTGCCACAGTTCCAACGACAAGGATATGGACGCCTTCTTATCCATTTCAGTTGAATTTGTTTTTAAATTTTTTTTGTTATTATTATTATTGTTAGTAGAAGTAGTAGTAGTGTTTTTAGTATTATGTTTAGCAGTAGTAGTAACACCACCACATTATCTCACCACCTCAAGCTACCTTCTCACATCTACCCATTATTTTCACCATATAGTTTCACCACTACCACGTAGCTAAATCCTCAAATCTACCCCCATTTTTTCCCACCATTTAGCTCCGCCATCATCACCACAAACGTCATCTTCAAGTCTACCCCATTATTCCACTATCCCAGGCTACCTGTTAACAAAGAAGGAGGGGATGTTTGGAAGCCCAGAGAAGCCTTTATCAGAGCTGGGAAGGCTGACCTACATGGAGTATTGGAAGGGGGTGGTTGTGTCACTGCTCCATTGTGCTAGGGGGACTCTTTCCATTAGGGGTTTGTCAGTGTTGTTGTTTTTATTCATATTGTTGTGGTAGTTATTATTATTTTTATTATTCTTAGGGTCGTTAATAATTTTATTATTGTGTTGTGGATTTATTCTTGTTGTTATTGTAGTCATTGTTGTTATTTTATCTTTTTTTAGTTTTCATTAATTATCATCCCTTTTAATTTATCTTTTTTTATTCAAGTAAATACACTTTTTGCAATTTATTCAAGTCCACCAAGCTTTTCGGCCAAATAAAGAATTTTTTTTTCTTTGGATTCCATTTTATTTAATTCTCATATTTTTTTACGTTTATATTATTTCTTTTTTTCTCCACCATCACTACTCTCAATATCATCATCATTATCACCACTCTCAAAATCATCATCATCGCCACAGACATCAGCTTGGCAACAGGGATAACAGGTACTGACGTCATATCCACTCTCGAAGCCCTCCATCTCATCGCCAAGCTCGATGATGCGTATGTGTCATTATTATTATTTTCATTATTCTTCTAAAAATTATTTTTATTATTATTATTATTATTAAAGTAGTAGTAGTAGTAGTAGTAGTAGTAGTAGTAGTAGTAGTAGTAGTAATAGTAGTATTATCATAAATATTTGTTTTTTTTTATTTTTTCATTTTATAATTCAATTTTTTTATCTCAATATCACCGGTATCCCCCTTTACCCATCCTTCAAACCACTCTTCTTCCTCCAAGAATGGTGCACTATCATCCATATTTCACCCATCCATCCCCCATAAATCTCCCAATCTTCAAGAGTTGTGCTGGCAGTGGATCGAGGCAAACTCAAGGTGATGTTTGAGGACCTGCAGAAGAGAAATGTATTGACTTTAAATGAGGAATGTCTCCGTTGGAAACCTCTGCAGTTCTAATGGTTCCCATTGATGGGTGGATGGCTCCATGTTTCGATGGTTTTGTCGTTTTTATCCCTTGACTATTCATCAAAATTTTTTTTAATATTTGAAACAAAGAAGTAGGGTGGTAATATTTTGGATGATTAAAAATGATTTATTTTCATTATTTATTTTTATTTATTTAATTTATTTATTTTTAAAATCATTTTTTGCGTTATTTATTTTTATACTTTTTTTTTATTTTTTTAATAATCATATTCGGTACACAAGGAATAGCGCCCCGTGAAATCAAACAATAGAGCAATCAAAACCTCAGTTAGGGGCGACTGACGCTCGACTAAGAAATATTTGTCTCATATGACTTATAATTTAATACTTTTAAGTGTATTGATTCCATAATGCATTTAAAAAATTTTGAAATTAATTGTTTTTTATTTATTTAATCTACTTTTAGCATAATGAATCAATTACTGATAACTAACGTAATTTTTTAAATTATAGTTGAAATTATATGTATTTCACACCCTTTGCAATGACCATTCAAGTAGTATATAATAAATTTAATTATTAAAGGCATATATTCAATAATATTGGTAATAATAATAATGCCAAGATCCATTTATATAGCGCCAAATAGCAACAAAGGCGCGTTTTATAAAAGATTTTTGCTGATAATCTGTGCTTAGTTATACGAGCGTTTTATTGTTTAGTTTCATAAATACATTGTCCAACTTCACTAATCTGGTAAGAAAAAAATCCTTTTGACAATCTCTCTTTTATTATTATTCACGAATACTTCTTGTTGGTTTTATATTTACTTTAATTTTTATTCAAACCAGAATAAGTTTCAGTTTTTTTGAATTTTTTTCCATCATGAAAATCTTGTTTTTTTTAATCATTGGCTGTGTTGCAAAACTATACTTCAAAGTATGAAGATTTATAAAAATCATATTCATGAAAATCAACTTTGATTATCTGATCTTATTATTGTTTTTCAGTGTCAACTATTTATTTTCTAAATATTTTTTTTGTAATAAATTCATCAAATATTATGAATAACTAAACTAGCCTATCAACAAAAACGATTTGAATCAAACACTTTATTAACTGAATAATAACACGAAGCTTTTCGTAAGTTGAACTCAGATTATCAAGTATACAAACTTTGTATACTTGATAATGTGAGTTCAACTTACGAAAAGCTTCGTGTTATTATTCAGTTGATAAAAGTATTTGATTTAAATCGTTTCCATCAGAAATCCTCGATGAGATTTATCAGTATGATACACTGATGCGAAGATGACACTAATAGATATTGATGCATTTGTAGGTCAGTCATAAAATCAAAATATAAAACTGTTTTTTTTATTCAAATATTTGAGGCTAATAGTTTACAAAATATGTGATAGAAACAACATCGCTGGTTTGACAAAATTTAAGAAAAATTCTTAAACTATCTTCATTAAATGTTCATCTTTTTGCTTCAATAGATTATACAGCTTCAAAGTATGCTGTATAGGGTTTGCACTTATGTTATCACAATAGATTGATCGATCTGGTGCGAGATTTTACAATATTTAAAAGAATCATTTTCTTAATTCTTCATAAAAATTGATTCATTTCATAATTCATTTATACTAATTTAAAATATCTAAGACGAGTGTTAGAAAATTTTAACCCGAGCAAAAAAAAAAACTCATGATTAATAAAACTGTGACATATTTTTTAAATAATTCTTCAAAATATTGAAAAAACATGAATATTTAAAATAAATGTTAATAGGTACATAAAATAATTTCTACAATAAAATATTAAATGATAAAAATTGATAAAATATGTTTCACTTTAGTCGTTAAAGCATTGCTCATCACATGTATGAACGGTGCTCCGTTTCATCTTCAATTCAATATAATTTATAAATTTAACAACTCCAAAACTGAGATTTCTTATATTTTAAACTTTATTTTTTGGGGAAGTTGCATCGGAAAAGTAGGTTAACACGTTTTTAGGCTCTTTTGCATGCTAACACATCACACGTGGCAGTTAACCATTATTTACTCATTTTATAATGCTTTACAATGCTCTGAAAAAATCCCTTTCTTTCAAGAGTTTTATTACATTTTGATTTTTTTAAATTTCAGTTCTTCGATACAAGTCATGGAATCATTAACAACCACAAACCCCTTTGAAGAATTTGAGGTTTTGTAGCGATATATTTAACTAAAATATTTTTCTCAACATACTCATTTTCTAAATTTAACACTTACAGCATTTCTATCCTTCCATATGTACTGAAAGTTATGCCCAAGAAACTTATATTCAAGAAGAACCTTTTATAGTGAATCCAAATGAAATTGAGACTGAAATGGAAGTTTACACTGAAAATTGTTTTATGTCTAATGATGTAGATGAAAAAGACTTTGATAAAAACTTTGATAGTATGAGTCTAAGTGAATTAGTAACTTTTCCAGAAGACTTAAAAGAGTTTGGCATAGAAATTAACTCAAAAGAAGATGAAAATTTAAAACTAACCGGGGAAGAAAATCTCAGTTTTTCAACTTTGAATGCTATCGAAGCAGCCATAGCTGTAGAAAACCAATCAATCAAGGGTCCACATGATCTCTTTATTGAAGCTAATATTGGAGAGAACATAGACTATTCTGATCATCAGGAACTTGACAAGAATAATAACCAGTTTGATAATACTAAAAATCAATTTCATCAAAATAATACAATGCTTAATAATGATAATGAGGAATTAAATAGTAAGGATAATGTTGATAATGATAAAGAATTTGATAAGAATAACGATAGCAGTGAAAGTGATATTGTAGACGTCGAGACATCTAGCGATATTTGCTTTAGTTCCCTGCAAGTAGAGACAAAACCTGTTGTCATATCCAGTAAAAAAAGTAATTTTTGCTATATTATTATTATGACTGCCTTCAACCCCAGATATTGGGACATATGCTATAGTATAATCTAATTAGATTATTGTTGTTTTATATATTTCCATGCTGGCCGGGCTTGGATGGTGTATTTCATTAATATAAATTAAAAATTTTTGATTATTATCAAGGCATAAATTATATTTATAAATTTTAAATCAAATTTTACTTCTATTGTACTGGGGAGAAGTTTTAAAGAATTTATCTATTGTAGGATTCACTCCTTCAGAAGCTCATACAAAAGTTTACTCTGATAAACAAAGTAAGTTCAAATGACAAATTTGCTCGGGAATTGTCATAGCTTGTGACTTTAATAATTATAAAAAAAATTAACTAACAGAGAGTAAAAGTAAACAAGATAAGGTGTCAAGGATGAATTTTTATAGAAAAAGGTTTGTGAGATGAGAGTGTTTGCCATATTTTATTTTAGATGCTTTTTGCAGAAATCATTGCATCGGGGAAAATAAATTCGACAAGAAAAAAAGTAACAAAATAAAGAGTATTACTCCTGGAAATACTGTTTTAAGAAATAACAAAATTAATATGAAGAATGAAACTAGCAATAAAGCACCACCAACTACTAATGGAAACACAGACAAAAACGACCACACAAAGATGACAAAGATATCAAAATACACTGAAGATTTGGACAAAAAACTACAAGAGACAGTTGAGTTGATATTGGAAAGAAGAAGGAAAAACTTGGAGTGGAAGAAAAGCATGAAAAAAAAAGCACAAACTGCTTTAGAGGCTTTCCAGGTATCCAAACCATCCGACAAATATCCCACCTCCAAGAATGATTCCACTTTTCTCGAATCTCCCGACCACAGTTATGCCAAAGAAAATTACCTCAAAAGACAAAAGATCTCGAAAAGTACATCTTATGGAAAGGATTTAAATTTTAAAAGTTTCCAAAAGGCTTCACCCAAGAAAATGACTTCAATTCTGAATCTCTCAAAATTCAATTCTATCATCAAATGTTCGTTTATTTATTCTTTTTTTATGATTTATTTTGATAAAAGATGTTAAATGAGTAATAATAATATTTTTAATAATATTAATAAAAATAATAATAGTAATTTTTTTTTTTTATTTAAAAAAAAACTGTCTCTAAAAATGATTTGATGGAATATTTGCTCAATTCATGTGTCAAGTTATTCAAGTCAAAAAATATATTAACTCACTTATTGTCACACACTGGTAAGTTTTCAATACAAAAAGCTTTGCTATGTATGAATGAAACTGTTGTAGTTTTTAAAATTTGGGAATTTGAGTAATTAAGTATAAAATACCAAGTGAAGAATTAAAGTATATTTAATTGAGAATATATTTGTTCAAATATTTCAGTATCATTTGGTTTTGAGTATCATAATAATGTTGATAACTTTTGCTTTTAATCATCAAAAAATGAAGATTTTATAAATATGTTTATTACAGTAAAAAATAATACTACAATAACTTTAGTTTCTATTGAAACCTGTTATCTATGTTTCTATAACTATATAAATAAAACTGTTCTGGTTTAAAAATACACTAATGAATTATGACAAAGTTGTATTTTTCGAGAATTTTAGTTCATTACTGTAATGAACGTGTCTTTATAATTCTCATTTTTGACGAGAAATATAATTTGAAAAATACAAGATGTCGTGTCTTCAAAAGAACATGGATAACTATGTTATAGTCTGATATATTAATTTATTTATTTAAACTTATTCAAATTCAAAAAACTGAGTTTGCTATATTCTATATATAATTATATGTATCATTAATTAGCTTTGTTATTATAATTATTCGATATATCACTAATAGATAGATTATTATCATTATTGTTTGATGTATCACTAATAGGTTGAAACTTCAGGTTGTATTCAGTTTAAATCATATTTTGAAGTTTGTTTTGAAAAAGTTTGATATTTGAAATAACGTGATCAAGTTTTTGAATCAAAAGGTATTTATCAATTTTATTTCATACGTTATCACGTTTCAATTCACCATTATTTTTATTTTTTATGTATTTTTTTTATTTAATTATTATTTTGCTTCAATTTTTTTTTGGTTTTTTTTGTTATTGTTGTTCTATTATTCTTATAAAACCAGTTTATTTTTCTTATGTTTAAATTTATTTAATTTTATCATTTTCATTATTTTTTTTATTCAATGACAGCATCTGAGGTGCTGAAGAGGAGCAATTCAGTTGTAACAGAGATGAGTCAAGAACCCATGGCGTCACACCAACCCCAAAAACAGCCACCCACCACCACCACTCGTTTCTTCAAATCATCCAGCAGTTACAATTTGTCAAGTTACAAGAGTGCAACAATGAAGACTCTGCCAGAGTGTGTTAGTTTCAGTGGAGTTCAGGGTAGTGGCACTTTGAATCTTTCCCGAAAATGGTCGTGTGGTGTCTCGATCTCCAATAATGAGTCTAGTAATGATTTTGAGAAGTTTTTCAGATCTTCTCCGAGTTCATCCAACAATGGAGTTACCATGGATATATCTTTATCTCCTGTTAAACCCACTTCAGATGAGATTTTTCAGGTGTCACAGGTGGATTATAAGATTAACGAGGGTAACTTGGATGAAGGTGTGGCTGAGAATGTGGTGGTATCTTCAGAACATGCTGTCCCATTGCTGTGTAACTTCAATGATAATGTTCAGTTGAGCACAGTCGATACAGGCTCTAAAGTCCTGTTTAACATCAACCCTGTTGAGACCTCGAGAACCACAGAAAAACTCAAGAAAAAGATTAGTTTATCAGACTACCGCAAGATGTCGCGACATAACTCGCAAAATGTTGAAAGGAAAGTGTCATCGGAGTCTGACTTGGCTTGTTTCTTTGATCACACCGTCACGGAAGATCATAATTACTTCTATAAGCCTCCCAAGTTTGAGATTGTTAGGAAAAATTCAACCCAAAATGACTTGAAAATGTATGACAGTGTGAAAATTGGAAATTTAATGGAAACCAAAACAGAATTTGAAAGAATAACTCAGGTGAGGTGCAAAAAAGAAAAAAATTTTCTGGTTAAAAATCAACTTAAAACAAACAACGAAGCCATAAAAGATTTAGATAGAGTCAAGTTAGAAAATATAGCAGAATGCAAGAAAGAATACATCACAGATGCAAGTTTCAACAATGATGAAATCAAATTCATTGATTCAAAACCCATCTCTGAAGTCAGACATCTATCGAGGAGGGATTTAAGAAACTCACAAAACCCCTCCAGGTCCTTCTGCCCAACAAAACCACAGCAATACAGATCTCCAAATGCCACACACAACTATGACAGATCAACAAAAAAACCACACCACAAATCTCCGAGCACATTGAAATTCTTCAACCAATCTCCCAACTCAGCAACAAAACACCACTCAAGGTCTCCGAGCTCCTCTTCAAACTCCAGAAGTCCATCCTTATCATCCCGAGATTCTAGTACCTTATCTATATCAAGCTTCACTTCTCGATCCCCTTCACGAAGTTCTTCCGGCAGCTACTGCATCTCGAGATGCTCATCAAGGTCAAGCTCCAGGTCGAGTTTGAGGTCATACAGTAGTGATGTGTCCTACTCTTCTGCTTCCTCCTTTTCCGTTTATAGGTGTGTTTTTAATCTTTAGTTTCATGAATCTCGTTTTTCTTCGATGCTATATAAATAAGCATTATTATTATTATATAAATAAAGAGTATTATTATTTTTTTTGGCTTTTTTCAAAATTGTTTTTTTTGTTTTAACATATAAATAACCAGCATTGTTACTATTATTTATTTCTTCCAAACTTGGTAACCCATTAATAGACACAAAAACATTCAAGCTTATCAATGCTTAACAACAAATACACAAAACCAAAATAATGGCTTGACTCGTGCAGTGTTAGATAACACACCAAAGCATGAACTATGAAGTATAATAGCATAAATCAAATATTAAGGTCAATAAACACAAATTATTCATTCAAAAAAGACGAAGCTTTTCGTAAGACTAACTTACATCATCAATTGATATTTATACAATGTAAGCTAGTCTAACTAGAAGCTTTTTTTTCTTAATAAATGCTTTGTGTTTGTTTTCCTTACTATAAAGCATGTACATCAATAAGGTACAATATGAAGCTTATCATAGCAAATTCAGTTTATGATTTATATTCAATTATATTTTTTACCTCAAGGAACAGAAAACGAAAAAGCCGAGCTTCCTGGAACATAAGGTGACTATGAAATATAACTGGAATAAAAAAGCTTTCATATAACATCATCATCATCATCATCATTCTCTTTATAACCCGTTATCATATAACATTGATAACATATGACATCAATAGAGGCTCATTAACAAAGTGAACGAGAATTTTCGAAACCTAAAATTTGTAAAAACTCATGTTATTCAATTATGTTAGTTAAACCCACAAAAGCTTTACAAATTTTCTTCATTAACATTGTGAATAATTAGCCTCGAAATTGTGAATCATAAAAACACGACAATATTTGAATTTTTATTTTGACGATGCTTTTCGATATATTCTATATCGTCATCAGGTAAATATATTTAGTTGTTAAACGTGTGATGTTGTTGTTGTCACTTTTTTTAGTTCTAATTGAACGTTGCTTCTTGTTTTAATTAATTGTTATTGCTTATGTTGTTATTGATAATATATATATAATTACAAATTAATTAAGAGCCATCCCAAACCATGCAGAAGCCATAAAAGACAGGCTTCCAAGAGGGAAGACTCAGAAAAAATGGCCCAAGCTGGGGTTGTTATTTATATTATAATGCTTATAATTCAAATCTTTATCTGTTTCATGATTAAGTTTGTCATATTTGTATTGCTTACAGTTAAGTCTATATATTTGTGTTATTTATAAGTAATTTTGTCTTGTATTTTTATTGTTTGTAGGTCAACCATTTTTATTCTTTATGATTAAGTAATTTGGCCTTTAGATCATCCCTAGTTGGGGCTTTGATTGCGCTGTTGATAGGTTATAGGATATAATTGGGTTTTTGAAATAACTTTTTAATGATAAAATAAGTTTTATAATTATCATCTTTTGTTAATGTTACTTGTTACTATAATTATTTCCATTACATTTATTTTTTATTTTTATTATGCATTACATTGTTATTACTATCATTAAATGATTCATCCTCTTCCTCCCCAATGCTTAACAGCAAGAAAGAAGGATAGTGTACATAGGTTGTCTCAAGTCAACCACGAGCAAGTATGACCTGCAGAACCTTCTCAAGTGCTTTGGCACCATTGTCGACTCCAGTGTTCACTCTAAGCCTTCGGGGTTTGTTGGATGGTGGAGTTATAGTTTTAATTAGTTGGGGTTTGTGGCTTAATGGATGGGTGTATATAAAATAGAAAAATAATCCTATCAGTTTTTGGTCCATTTTTTTTAATTAAAATACTATTTTATATCAATAAAATATTTGTACAAATACTTTCTTCCAGAGCTTTCTATGGCTTTGTGACGTTTGAAAAGTCCTCACAAGCAGCGAAATGCAAACAAGGTATTTGAACTTGTGTTTCTTGACCTTACTATTTGAACTAAGTTAAAATGATCCATTTGGTAATCATTATCGTCGCCACTATTCGACGTCATTTGTCTCTCCTCAAATGGCTTTTGACGATTTATCTGCTTAGTTAAGAATAATAATAATTTGCGAGGTTTATTATAGTGATGTTTAACCCAGAGTTTCAAGATCTTAGTTGTCAATTTATACTATAAAAATCTCCAAAACTCACAATATTAATTAAATCTATTGAGATCTCTAAAAAACATAATATCGCTCGAACCCACAAAGATCTTTCAAATAGATAACATTACCCAAGGCACCAAAGACTTCTTGAATCAAAATAAATCTCCCACCTACTCAAACCATAGATAACATCACATTCCCCAGAACCCTCTCAAATCAATACAAACCTTCCCACCCACAGAAGGCCACTTGGTGCCAGGTTGTGAACATTACGACTTTGGGTATGGGGGTCGTAGGCAATTCTGTGGCTCTGGCTACAACGATCTAGGTAAGGCCATGTGTTGCACGCATAATTTTATGTATTTTATATGTATTATAATGCTTTTTTTTATATATTTCCAGGATTTTCATGTAGAATATAATGTATTTTATGTGTAAAAGGGGTGTTTGGTACATAAGTAGTTTCAGCATCACTCCATCTTTTTTATCCCACTATCCATCTGTCTATATTTTACTGCCAATGTCATCTGTCTATTTTCATTTATCTATATGTTTGTTCATCATTATATATAATCGTGGTTATTAAGCTTGAAAATTTTTATTATCCTCCCAACCTCCATCATCAGACCGAGATGTAGCCATATACAAGCATCAACATAGAATGACATACAAGGGGACGCAAGGGATGAACTTTGATGAGTTGCTTGCTTTCCATCCCAGCTTACGCCAAAATAGATGATCCTATTTATAGTTCTTTGCATATAATATTAATAAAAAATTAAACATATTTTTAATCTTTTTTATTTTTAAAATATGCCAAACTTCTCTTTTTAAGCGGGTTTTCAATTAAGTATAAAATCCTTTCAACTTTTTAATATAAGATATTCAAAAAATTCTTTTAAATAAGCTATCTTGACTTCTTTTCAATTCGTTCATAGCCTAACATGGATCAATTGCCACAGTTCACATCCGGTTAATTTTGTCGGTTGCTTCTAAATTTTAAGCATTACTATACATGCTTCTTTATGGGATAGAATATTATATTTTTCTCATTAATATAATATTGGTTTTTCAAATTCATGAATAGCAAATTAAATTTTCAATTTAAGACTCGTTATAAAAAAAATAATGCTTGCCCTCAAATATAGAATTTCTTAAAAAAGCTCAAAATTGAATTTGAATATATATTGAGAAAGAAAAAATTTCATTTTAATTTGTGCTTTAAATGTCCAGTTTGGCCATGCAAGTTTTTCTTGATAATGTTAACATCATCAAGATGGCGTGTATCTATGATCCTCTGTGATATCCGGATGCTTTTGACCTGATGTATTTAAAACGTGGTATCATTATTTCAGAGTTTTCTACCTGTGATAACTTCGTGTTGATAAAAGTTGTTGAGAATAAATCATACGTTTTCAAGTGTTGCATGATTGAAAACTGAACTAAAAGTTTTCATCAAAACTTGTGATTTATCAAGACAAATTAGCGAAGTTTCGCTGCATGAAGGCTTAAATTTCTGTTCGAGAGCGTTAAAAGATTTTTAAGGTCTGTTGAAAAAGTTTCCATGGAGGCATACTCAGATGGCCTTTCGTTTCTCTATTTTTTAACGTCCGTTTTGCTTTGTGCTACTGGTATGAATTATCGAAAAGTTTCAAATGATTAATGATACTTTGTTCACTCATCCCACAAGCTTTCAAACTAGAATTTGATAACAACTGCTTTTGATAATATGTGTTAATTAAAACGATTTTTTAAAAAATTTAAGACCTGCGTGGCAAACAAACAAAAAACGAATATTATTATAATGGCATGAAACTGATAGTCTTCAAGACCACTTTAGCATATATATATATATATATATATATATATATATATAGAGCCAGTCCTAATACAATAGATTTTCATTCTTTCCAGCCCCTTACGCTTTATTCTTCAATCCACACACAGCCAGTCATTCCTTTTATTTACCTCTTCTTTCTTCCCACTAATTTGATTTTTTGAAAAAAAATACTTGAAAGAAAAAAAATCTAAAATTATGTTTTAAGGTTATAAGACTTAATCATGAGGTGGGTTTTTAAGCACTTGAAAAAAGTTGTTGTGGAAGTTATGGATTTGAGGTGATTTGATAAATTGTTCCAAAGAATTGGTGCAGCAACTTCAAATCTTCTGTTCCCCATAATGATGTTAGCTCTCACTCTTGCTATGTTCATTGTGTTCGATGATTTGAATCTTTTTCTTTCAGGCAATGAAAAAACAGTTGATAATTTCGATGAAAGATAAGAAGGGCTTTCCATTTTGAGACATTTATGCACTTGTAATATCATCTTGTATTGAATTCTTTAATTTTAAGCCAAACCAAATTTCTAACTAATAAAATGCAAACTAGAAAAAATTTTTTGCAAAAATTAAAACTATTTTTTGAATATTCATTTTTATAATCTCAATGCCTTAAATTTAGTCTTTGTCATAAAATTTGACTTAAGTTCAATATACACATAGCGTGAGATTCTTAATACGCGATGTTATTATAGTCTGAAAGCTTAACACTGAGTTATCGTATATTAAAAATAAACCAAAATGTCAGCCATTGCTAAATTTTACGAGGGTAAAACCATACTAATAACTGGTGTCACTGGTTTTATGGGCAAAGTTCTCTTGGAGAAATTGCTTAGATCGTGTGGTGACGTTCGCAAAATATATGTTTTAATACGCCCAAAGAAGGGACACTGCGTTAACACACGTTTAGAACACTTGTTTGATTCAAAAGTACGTCATTACACATTTATTTACACATTAATATATTCCAATGTTCATGTAATTTTAACAACAAAACCTTTATTCATCATCGATACAAACAGCTTTTCCACAATGTTCGAGAAAAATTCGGAACTGATGAGCTTCAAAAAAGAGTTGTACCAGTAGCTGGGGATATTTTGGAGCCAAAACTGGGTCTGTCAACAGAGGATGAAGAAGTTTTGGGAAAAGAAGTTAACATAGTTTTCCACTCTGCTGCCACAGTTCGCTTCGATGAACCATTAGTGTGAGTGTTCAAAACTTGAAGTATAAAATCGTTATAATCATTTGGAAGTTTATTTTAACTTCCATAATTTAAAATATTCAATGTTTTTGTTTTGATTCCAAAGAGTTCACTTCAATTTTCTTGAATTTTCAAGCCTGACAGTAACTTATTCAACACAATTTTAAGTTTTAGTCAGGATGACATAAGGTTCTTCATAAATTAAATAGTTAATTTAACATGGCATGGATAACCCAAAAGTGAACGCTCAATAAATACAAATCTGTATAGAAGACTAACAAATCATAAAAAATATAATGAAACTTAATATCAAAATAACAAGTTATATAAAAAATCTTTAAATCTTATATATATTCAAATGAAAACACTTTTAGGAGTTTATTTTATTCCACGAAGCTTTCCGTAAGATGAACTTACATTATCAAGTGGAGGTACAAAAAACTTTCAAAACTTGTTTCTCAATGTAACAATATATTAAAATAATCTCAAAACCTAACATCTCACTGAGGTAAATGATCAATAAGTAGAATGTCAAACAAACAGACAACAGCAATAGACAACAGAACATTATACAAGACATTCTGACCAATCACCACACACCAAAATGTCTTTGAAGATTAATGTCATATTGAGTACTTGATAGCCAAAACAAAAACAAAAAATAACTAAAATAAAATCTATAAAAATAAGAATAATGATAAAATATTATTTTTATTATTCATTATTTTTTTATAATCCATTAAAACAATAAACATGACTTGAAACTTTTCTAACCAATCACACACCAGCTTATCTGTCAAGATGAACGTTATAGGGGTTAACATGGTGATTGAGCTGTGTAGGAAGATGCAAAGCTTGGAGGTCACTGTTTTATTTTTATTATTTAAAAAAAATTTTTTTTTTTCATTTTGTTGTTTATTTTTATTTTTTTGGAGTTTAGTGCTATATTTTTTGTGCGTTTTTTTATTTCTGTTTTTTTTGTTTTTATATTTTTATGTTGATTTTTTGTTTGTTTATTTATGTTTTGTTTCATCTTCTCTATCATTTTTGTTAATTTTTATTTACTTTTTTCAATTTTTTTTATGTTTAATTTTTTGCTTATTTTTATTTAATTTTGTATATATAACATTGTTTTACTTTATTTTATATTTTTTCAATTTATTTTCTCCATTATTTTTTTTTAATTTCCAATTTTCAAACAAATATATATTTTTCCATTACAAGATTTTTTTTTTGAAGAAAACTATTTTAAATTCCAAAATAAGCTCAATCTTGTCATACAACTTCCCCTCCATTATCATCTTTTCTAGTTTTTAGCTTCAGTTATTATCGTTGTTATCCTTATCATTATATTATCTTTCTCAACTTCTTATTTCAATCACTTGAAAACAAGTCTCTTATCAAACATTGAACCAAATTTTGAAACTCTGTTATCACGATAAAATAATTTTTACCTATCAGTTCACCACCAAAAATCATTATAATGAAAGTCAATTTATTTAGGACTTCATTCATCATCATCAACGTCATCATCATCATCGTTGTCGTCGTCTTCACAGTCCCATCTTTTTGTGGTTAAACATAAAGAGATATAATAGTGTCAACTTAATAATAGCAATGTCCCTTACTTGATTGTTCTTTTAATTCCCATTTTTTGAGGCTGATAATACACAGGGGTAATTTATTTATTACTGTCATTGTAAATCGCTTTACCCTCTGCTGAGAAAAATGGGCTCTGAACAGAATGATGATGATGATGATGGCTTGAGAAACTTGAAGTTCCTTCTAAATAAATAACACATTTTTTTAGAGAAATCTTATGTTCTTTTGTAAACTTGATTTTTATACAGTATAAACTTCAGATTGTAATTCATTAGAACAATGACAAAGTTTTACTTGTTGAAAATTTTAGCGTTATAAAATTTTCTCTACGTGCTCTTCTAAATCTTCATAAACTGAACTTTTACTGAAAATTATTTGAACACTTGAGTTAATTTTATTAAGTACAAAGCTTTTCGTTAACAAAGTAACATTATCAAGTACGTTAAAATTTTAACGTACTTGATAATGTTACTTTGTTAACGAAAAGCTTTGTACTTAATAAAATTACCTTTAGTGTTCAAATAATTTTCAGTATTTACTTTGACTAAAGAAGATTATTATGAAGTTTCACTGTGGGAAATTCAACTCACAGTTCAAAATATCATCAAAAATTTTAAAATGCAACAAAAATATACAATACATGGCAGTAAAATTTATTTTTTTTATATACTTTGCGCTAATAAATAATCATCAAAATGAAAACAATTCTCTCAGAACCATTTTCAAAGTTTTTTTATAAGGTACATTTGTACCTCCACTTGATAATGTAAGTTCATCTTACGGAAAGCTTCGTGGAATAAAATAAACTCCTAAAAGTGTTTTCATTTGAATATATATACATCATTAAAACATAATTCTCCTAAAAGTTGAACAAAAATAATATTCTTCTTCAAAAATATCTTATTCATGAGAGAAGCTCAGTACATTTATTTAACAAAAAACATTGAGATTATCTTTAGATTTTTTTGCTAGTTATTTATATTAGACTTGAGTGATCACCCTCCTCCAAACAATATGGTTCAATAAACACATTGCTTTGTGAGCTCATTTACTCACAAAGCTTTCACATAAGTATCATTCACGTACACACACACAAACACCACAATTTTAAGGCTCTAGTGCACATATCAACAGCATACGCCAACTGTGACCGGAAGTTGATCACTGAGAAGATCTATCCTCCTCCAATCAGCGCTCAGCAGATTATCAATGCCATTGAGTTAGTTGCTTTTATCTATCTCTCTATTTTTTAAAGACATCGTATGTTCTTTCGTAAACTTGAATTTTACCAGTAAACTTCAAATTATGAGGGTTTATAAAAACACGTAGGAAAAAATTTTTTATTTAGCTAAAATTTTGTCTATCTTTCTAAACAACCCAACATAATACCATCAACCTACCAACAAACTCAAATAAACATCCGATATGAAATCATAAAGCAACCCAAATGGGTGGTAAATATCCTTTCAAACAGCCACCAATCCCTCAACTTAATATCATCATTCAATTAATTAATCAAAACCCCATTTGTACACCACAACCCCACCTCCTCCCCAAGATGGATGAGTGAGGACGTGGTGACAGCACTGACACCAAAGATCATCAAACCACGTCCCAACACCTATACCTTCACCAAAGCCATAGCTGAGAGCCTCCTCGAGCAACATGCCAGTGACCTGCCTGTCACCATTGTGAGGCCTTCCATTGTTGGTGCTTCATGGGTAGAGCCTTTCCAGGTGATGGATGGATGGATGAATGGGGATGTAGTTATATAGAATGATAGATAGATAGATAAATAAATATATAAATAACGACATGACAGGGCTGGGTAGACAACTTCAATGGACCAAGTGGTCTCTTAGCAGCTGTTAGTAACACCCCTTCGTTTGATTCGTTAAAATATATTATTATTATTGTTGTTTAAAGTTTCAAAGTTGTTGTATTTTTTTATTGTTGTTATGAATAATATCAATTGTACAAATGAAAAACTTCATCAAAATTTTAGAGTTTCTTATACAATTATTTCATGCTCAAAAAATTACAACCATCATCATCATCATCACCAACTTTTACCATTACCTCACTCACCACCACCCTCAAACCTTCCGCTATTAGCCCTCTACCCACCACCACCACTTTACCCACCAGATCGGCAAGGGTATCTTGAGGATAATGATGGGCAACCATGAGGCATGTGCTGACATCATCCCTGTCGATATGGCTGTTAACCTCATCATAGCCTCAGCCTGGAATATCGCCACTGATAAGTTAGTTTGGGAGGGGGCTGGAAGAAGAGTGGGACGTTGTTATGGTGGTTCGATTGAGAGGTTGTTGATAATGTTTTGGTGGGAGGAGGGGTTGTTGATAGAGTTTTGAGAGGAGGAGGAGAAGAGGTAGTAAAGGGTGGTTAGAGGAAAGAGGAGGAAGATGAGTTGTGAATGGTGGTTGGGGAAGCTTGATGGGGGTTTGTTTTTAGGGAGGTTAATAGGGATTGAGTCATTTTGGGGGTTGTTGATTGTTTTTATTGGAAACTAACTGATTTTATAGGTTTTTTTGATATTAGTTGCTATTAAAATAACCCCACCCTCTCCTCCAGATCTCAACCTATCCCGGTCTTCAACTGCGCCACAGGTCAGCAGAACAAGCTAACATGGGGTCAAGTAGGTCAGTGCATAATGTTTTTTTTTGCTACTATATATACACTCATTCATATTGAGACTACATGTATGTGTTGTATTAGGTGTGTTATTTGTGTTTTCTCTCTGATAGCTTAATTTATAGAGCTTCAGACTAGTTATCTAAAGTTACTGGCTTCGATTCCGTGTTGAGTCTACACCACAAGGACTCATCTCACCACCAATACCCCCGTAACATTTTCTCATCCTACCACAGAAAGAGCTTCCCTAGAGTGCTTTAGTCGCAATCCTGTTGAAGGACCAGTCAGACTCCCTTACCCCAAGTTCACCCAGAATAAGTTTGTACTTTCGAATGTTGACGTCATGAATTTTTCTTTCCACCATCATTCTGTTATTTTCTATCATAAAACGCCTTCATTCAAAACTTGGCATTTGGGATGTTGAGGTAGATCTTCGTACAAGCAGGATGAGGTGGTTCGGACATGTAGAGCGTAGCGTGGGTTGGATTTCTCAGGTGCGAAAGTTGGATTTAGCTACTTGCAAGAAGTCTGGTAGGCCCAAAAAGACTTGGAATGGGCTCATATTGAATGATAAAAGAAAGCTAGACATGGTTTGTGCGGATCCACTCGATCGCTCTGAATGGAAAGGCCGACTTCGAGATAGAACTTTCAAAAAGCCCAACCCTTGGTAAAGGAAAACGGACTATAAAAAGGATTTGACGATGATTTAAAATTTTTCTTTTTAAACATCGTCTCTCCATCCATCTACAACCACTTTCCCTTTTCCACTATTCCTTCAACAACTACCATCTTTTCTCACTATTTCTCAATTTCATCCTTTTCTCACCACCACCCCATTTCATTCCACCTTCACCCACCCTTCACCACCACTCCGCTCTCACACCCTTCACCACCACAAACCCATCTTTTCCCACAACCCCAACCACCAACCACTCCACCCAGAACATACTACCATATGATGCGATGGTTCGACCATTATCTTCCTGCATGGGCCATGGATGTGGGACTCAAACTGTGTGGACAGAAACCTATGTTAGAATGATGTGCTTCTTATTGTCTGTCTATCTCTTTGTTTGCTTGCTTGTTTTTTTTGCGTTTTTGTTTTTTGTTGAAGTGGATTTTTGGTGCTATATAAATTCTTGTTGTCGTATGGTTCATTTAATTTTTTTGTTATTTTTAGAAGATCAAATTATAATCTGGTTTATTGACTGCTTAGTCGAATATTGTATTTATCGCAGCAATAATTACTCAACGACTATATATTCCAAATATAGCATATTACTCAACCAATCAACATTACTAAAATCCTCAAACCACGCCTACAGGCTGATTCGGCTCCAGAACCGCCTATGGAAGTCAGTGCAGTGCCTGGAGTTCTTCACGAGTCATGAGTGGGGCTTTGAAGATTACAACGTCTCCAACCTTTTTGGCAAGATGTCGTTTGAAGATCAGGAGGTTTGTGGGCTGTGTGGTTTTTGGGGGAATGGTGGGAAGGTTTGCGTTGGTTTTTGCGTTTTTTTTATTAGTATTTTTATTATTTTTTCAAAGTTTTGATGAAATTTTAATATATCTAAAATTTCTTCATTGTTTTTGTTTTAGTTTCAAATGGTTTTGGCAAAGATTCGTCTATTTTTAGATTCATTTTTTAAATTTCAATAGTTTATTTCTTATGTAAAATCTAATTGGTTGATTGATGGATCAACCATTTCTCCAGGAGTTTAACTTTGACGTGCGTCAAATTGATTGGACCGCCTACCTGGAAAACTATTGCCTGGGAGTCAAAAAATTCGTGTTGAAGGAGGACACAAAAAACCTATTGAAGGCCAGGAAAGCTTTGCAGAGGTTGGCTGACATTTTTATCGTTTTTATTTTTGTTTTTTTTGCTAACATTTTTATTATTTTTTCTGTTATTACTGCTATTTTGTTATTTTTTCTGTTATTGTTGTTCATTAAGCATTATTATTGCTTTTTTTATTATTGATGTTATTATTATTCATCATTATAATTTTTTTTCGTTATTATTTATGATCTTTCGTTTGTAAGTCGAAAATACATTCACAAGTTTTTTCAATCATAAATATGCCTAATTCTAAAATATTTTTAATATTATTATCACAATTTTCATTTTTATTATTACATTTATTGTTATTATTATCCTAATTTTTATTAGTATCACAATTTTTATTTTTATTATTATTAAAATTATTATTATTATTACTATTATCTCAATTTTCATTTTTATTATTATTTTTATACTCATTTAAAATCATCCTCTCTCCCCCAGATTAATACTACGTAACCGACTTAAGCACCTACTTGTGGTTTTTTCCTTCATGTCGGTCTTCTACTTCTCCAAGGCGTCCAAAGTGGCCCACACCATCAACTTCACCCTCCTCTCGCTCCTCTACCGCCTCTACTCCAACATTCTCAGCCTCTTCCGCTGGGTTTCCGTGCCGTTCGTTTAAAAGGAGGATTTATCATTATTTTTTTTTGTTTTCATCATTATTTTTTATTTATATTATTATTATTAGAGAATTTTTTTTTATTCTTTTTTTGTTTTTATGGTGATGGGCGGGATTGAGATTATGACAGTGATAATGCCGATAAAAGCTATATTATAAGGAATATGATAACAATAGCAATTTTTTTAATTAATAACAATAGCTGTGAATTTTGTTTTGTTTTGAGATTTATATTCAATATAATAGTAAATGCTAATAATAAAGAATAATAATATTAATAAGAAGAATAATAATAATAATAAAGAATAATAATAATAATGTATGGTTTACATCATCGCGATGACGTCACACCCAGTGAGTGCCCTGTCTTACAGCTTGTATCATGAGATTTTTTCCCTTTGTTCAAGTGTTAGTGATTGTTATTTATTATTTTTCTTATTGTTACTATTATTATTATTATTTATTATTATTATTGTTGTTGTTTTTATTCTTTTTTTTAATTATTTTTTATCATCATATTTTTTGTTTTCTTATTGTTTTCATTATAATTATTTTCTTTGTTACTCTTAGTTATTATATATATATTATTGTTTTTATTATCAGTTGTTAATAATATAGAATCAAACGTTTTTCCAATCGACATTCTTCCAAAACTTTATGCAATTTTTCCATCGCATTTTGATCTATCATAACTTCAAAGTTGGTTAATAATAATAATAATAATAATAATAATGCTATTTTTATTACTGTTATTAAAAAAAAGTTTTTGATTTAAAATCTTGTTTTGAAATAACAGTCAAGTTTTTCCAAATTTGTTTTTGCCATTATATGTTTCATATGATGGTGATGATGATGATGATGATGATGATTGTTATCATCAATTTTTTCGGAATCAAAAGCCAATTATCAATAATAAGTCATTGTGAATCATTGAAAACACCAAAGTTTAATGCATTTTATGGATCGTTATAATTTTATCATTTTAATTAACATTAACTTTTAAAATTCACTTCCGTTTTTAAAATTTTTGAATAATTTTCACAAATATATTATTTTAACTCCAATATTTTTTTTTATTTTTAGGCTTTTTAATTTTGTATTATATTATATCATTTTACTTTTTATATTATATTTTTAATTTCATATTATATTATATTATTATTTAGACTTTTCCATCGTTCCGGTTATGTATTTAAACCTGGTATAACAATTACTATGTGAGGGCATGTAGAAATTTTGAATCTCTGTTCTCTTAGAGGTTCAACTAAATACCACAATCAAATTATTTTTCTTTTCGTTTAAATGTGAATTTTGATTTCAATGATCATTATTTTTTTTTAATCAAAATTTATTTTTTCCTAATTTAAAAAAAAAATTTTTTTCTAATTTTTTTAATTCATTTTTTTTTCTTTCTTCATTCCTAATCATTATCTTTGATTTTTTGAAATTATTTTTCAAAATTTTTCTATCATTTCTATTCAACCATTATTTTTTTTTTATCAACGTTATTCGTTAATCATTCGTTGGCGATCAATCATAATTGATGACATCATGTTCAAATGCCTATATAACCATTTCATCAAAAAATTCCACGTTTTTCGATTCTTTTGGGTAATTAGTATTAATTTTCAACGTATTAAAATTCTTTCCAATCAAGATATTATTTTTGAATTTACTATGTATAATATGCGAGAATGCATATAAGAAGCACAAAAGAGTTTGAAAACTAATTAACTTTGGGCGTGTATATTCACCGAGTAGGAGATTCCTATATGCAAATCTGTGTTAAATATATATAAAATATGTGTCTGGTAAGCGAGGTTCCGTGGGAGAATCTTTTTAAGTATGTGAAGATTTTATCAAGTCAAAGTAAAATATGAAACTTCCTTAAACACTGATAGTTTTCATTATAAAGTACGAAGCTTTTTGTTAACAGTGTAGCGTTTTCAAGTATTGAACCTAAGTGAAAGTGGTACACTTTTAACAAGGATTAACTATACTAGCCTTTTATCACAAAAACGATTTGAATCACTTATTAAGTGAATAATTTAATTAATAAAAGTGTTTGATTCAATTCTTTTTTAATTTTTTATATTATTATTGTTATTATTATTCTTATTCATATTGTTATTGTTATCATTTATACTATTATTATTATTATTTTAACAAGAAGTTTTGTATTTTATGATGAAAACTATTAAAAATGTTGTAGGTATATGGGATCCTTTGATTGAAATCTTTGTAGTTTAAAGAAAATAGTTGGTTGTTTTATGGGTTTTCTTAACCATTCCTTTGTTGAGCTCTTGGCTTTCAGTTTTCCATTATTGGTGGTTTTTTGAATAAAATTTCAAATTTTTCAAAATTTTGAATTGAAAAAATTGAGTTAGAAGAAAAATTAGATTTGAACTAGATGAAAAAACCTTCAAACATGAAAAGTCAAAAAAGTTGGAAATTCAAAAAATTAATTGGAAAGTTGCCATTGTAGATATTTTCATAAAATATAATATCAGATTTTATGTTATAGACTGAAGCATCTGTTAATAATTAATATTTGGCTTTTTTTATCTGATAAATTTTTTGCCCAAAATTTCTTATTTTTATTGAATATTTTTTTAAAATAAAATTTATTGATTTTTCTTTGTATATTAAGCGGTTCAACTTTGACGTACGAATATAGCCGTCATAAGTTGTTTTCTCCTTCAACTCTTTTAAATACGAGCAAAAACGACTTGTATTCGAACCAAAGTTCCAGTTTCTCACGAAACTTATATAAACTTCTTAATTGATTTCTGATACAAAAAGTAACATGCATTTATATACTACAAATATCAAGAGTAGTTTTCAAACAAGAGTGAGTAACCATTCCTAATTTTTTCTACACTTAATGTATAACTTGCTTTATTTATTTATTTCAGAAATAAACTCAGAGCGGCTTTGACAAAAAAACAAGAGGCTCTTCAACGCTTAAAAAATGGCAAGTTGATGAAAGAAACCTCGGACGAATCGAACACGTTTGATTGTCTGATAATGCTCAACGTGAGTTGCAGTTTTTTTTTAAATACTTGAATCTATGAAAAAAAAAGACCAGAGCATAGGTTATCGAAATATATCAAATAATTTGATTATAGAATATTTAGTTTTATTTGATTTTAATATTAAAAAATTTGATAAAAAAGAATTTTAAAGCGATGACCAAGGTTTCTGCATAACATAATATTCTAGCTAATTCTTGAATAATTCTTTGAAAAAGATGATGTAATGAGGATGGGTATTCCGGTAGTGTAAAACGGATAATAGTGATAGTTATTATTATTGTGGTGATAATGATGCTTATATCGATAATGGTTAAGGTTTTGGTATTAAGAAAGTTAATAGTGGCCATCATATTAGCGGTAACAATTTTGATTGAATTACATTTAAGCATTATAAGTATCGAGATCTTTATAAGTTTATAAATAACAATGATGATCCAGTTGTGAGAGGCTGAAGAAGGGTTCGATCTGGCAAAATGGCGAACATGGAAGGGAGTGAGATCGAAAAAAAAAAGAAAAAAAGGTGTGAAGAGGTGAAAGGAAGTGAAAGGTGCAGTGGTGAAAAGGCGTTTGCCTTCAAAAAGAAGACGGGTTTGGCTGTTTGTTGGTCTGTGGTGCATTGGGGATTCGTTTCAGATCTTTTGCAGATTCGCCGAGGTGTTCGGTTATTTATAAAAGTTTTTTTCACAAGCAATGTTAATTTCTCTGTAAATTATTTAGTTTTTAGAGTTTGTTCAAACAGATTGCCATCTTGCACTTTCAAACTGATTTTAAACATTTTTTTTCAGTTTGCAGCATCCATTTTGAAGCTGGCGGAGTATTTGAGATAATCGTTTAAAATGTTTGTAGGAGGTTTTGAAGACATCTTTTTAAGAGTATTCTATTTTTATATGTATTTAATTTATAAAAATATGGTGTAGTGATATACACAAAAAAAGAAAAAAAGAAAAAGGAAAAAATGGAAACTAGCTGGACCAATCACTTAGTCTGGACATGCTCAAAAGAAATAAAATAAAGATGAAATATCTGAGAAGAGAGGAAAGAATTGAAGATCAAAGAAGATTCAAGGAGGTCTTTGCCAGTATATCACTACACAAATGTTTATAATTAAAAGTTTTTGAATAATCTTTTTATAATTGCGTATTAGATTTTTAAGTTTTAAAAACTTAATACGTGCAAGTTTTGAAACGATGTCTTCAAAACTGTTTTCCCTGCAAACTAAATTTAAAAGGTTATCAAATCTTTTTTTATTTTATCCACAAATACTCTGTGGAATGAACGCTTACATTCAGATTGAAATTGTGAGAACAATCTGTCTACAATAAACTCAGGAGACTCAACGATTAATAGAATAATTAATATGCTTGAGATCGAAATATTTTAAATGGTTGAAAGTCCGAACGAGTTGAATTTCGTTCTGAAACTTGAGTCTCCGATCGCCGGACCGACTATGAGCCCAGTCTTCCAAAAAGTGGACTTCCCCCCTCTCCCTTCTCTAGAAAAAAGAACAAACAGTCCAAACACGGGTTGCTGGCCTTCACCCATGAATCATGCGGCTGAAAGCTTCAAGTGCCTATTAAATATTGGAGCTCAAGACTTCTCTTTTTTTCTAGTTTTGATTTTAACTAATTTCTTGTGTTGATTTATATTCAACTTTATTTTGTTGATTGTATGCAATAAACCAATTCAAATATTTTTTTGAGTTTAATTCTGAACATGAAGTTATGTGGTGAATTTTTGAACAGAAGAACCTACATATGTAAAATTGTTGTTTACAAGACAACTTATCAACTTTTTAGCAAAGTTTAGTGCGGGCAAGCTCACATCCACCCTCTGCAGATAACATATTCCTAAGATAACAAAAGTGTAAAACAACTTCATCCCTTTTTTCATCCCTAACCATGACTTTCTTCACTAATCTACCATCAACAAGCCAAGCTGCACCAAGGCATCGAGCACATTAGAAGTCAAGATCCGAAGCCACGAAACTATACTACTGCATTTCTTGTGCACCCATTGTCTGCAACTGCCACAATATCTAGCATTTTCACCCACACCACAAAAGTACTTCCCAGATTTCTTTAGTACATCAAGTTTCAAACCAGAGATCATTAGCTTTGTATTACTCATCTTCACCCGCAACCCTTTATTCTTCACCTCTGACCTCCATGTTTTTACTTCACGAAAATTTCACCCATGGACTCAGCATACAAAATCTCCCAAAAGCAACCTGTACGAAACTCCATAGATAAAGCTTTCAGCACAATAACAAAAAACAATGAACTAAGAACAGAACCTTGATGGACACCTACCCGAACATCAAACGAGTTGCTATACTCATCACCAGCTCTCACCCGACTTCTCACTTCCTTGTACAAAGATTGTACAATTCTCACAAGCCATTCATCAGTTTCCAACTTCTTACTTCTCCACCAGGTTTTTTCTTGTGACACTCTGTCAAAAGCTTTCTTCAAGTCAACAAAGGCTAAGTGGATGGGTTTGCCAGTAACCAGATGCTTTACTCTGCTATCAAAAAATAATTAGGACAAAGTTTTTTTATTACGGGTAAATTTTCGCAAACTTTGAGGTACAAAATGTTAAATACAACACAAAAATTTTTATTGCCATATTTGATCTAGAAAAACAAAATTTGTGCTTCCCAGATTTCAACTCATTTATAAGCATTTCAAATATGCATGCTCAGGTGAGTCCTTAGACTTCAAAAAGCCGGACACTCAAGGCCCCACGCTTCCGGTTTTGAAGGCCTTTTATGTGATAAAACTAAAATACCCTTAAGAAGCATGCATGCAAATTAGGGAATATTCTGATTCAATGAACCATTCAGTGAAAAATGTAATAGAAAAGTTGGAAAAAATTAAATTTGAAAACTAATAGTGTATGGATCCACTCAATCGCTCTGAATGGAAAGGTCGACTTCGAGATAGAACTTTCAAAAAGCCCAACCCTTGGTAAAGGAAAAAGGGCTATAAAAAGAAAAAGGATTTGATTGATCACTCGGGCAGCAAGATTTATGTTGGGGCCAATCAATCGTTTGCAAATGGGACAAGTTGAACAACCAGTGTAATGGTTTTAGAACCAGGGAATTGTATGATATATATGAATAGTGAGTGTTTGTTTGAAAAACTTTATGTTGATATTTTTTGATATAAAAAAGCATTTCTTAAAAATTATAATTAATTATACTGATTTCATGTTTATGTTACTAGGTTTTGGCAGATAAAAATTATTTAACGTAACAGACACACTCAGAAGAGCTCAAGATAACGGTCGAGGAAGCCTGCTGGTTTCACTAGATCTGTCTGCCGCTTTTGACACGGTTGATCATCAAATACTTATCTCTCGCTTGCAACATGATTTCAAAGTTGTAGATTTAGCTCTTCTTTGGCTAAGTTCATACCTCACAAACCGTTTTCAATTCACCAATGTAGGCAAAACTTCTTCACTCATTCTGTCTTTCAAACAGCTCACAATCTCGCTCATGCTTTCATAATTCCTAGAATAGAATACTACAATTCATATCTCTACTTTCTTCCATCTACACTCATTAGAAAGCTACAAAAAATTCAAAACCATATTGCACGCATTGTTCTCAATTGTGACGTCTACACCCCCATCTACCCAATGTCTAGACAAGCTTCACTAGCTTCCTATACCCAAGACTTTTATTCAAAATAGCTGCTCTCACCTACAACTGTCATCACTCGAAAACCCATGGTTATCTCTACAATCTCACCAATAATAGAAATTTTCTCTCTTCGTTAAGATCGAGAAACTCTCCACTTTACCAACCAGTTGGCAGAACAAAGTATTTCGGTAGATCATTCAGTCATATTGCACCTTCAATATGGAACGCTCTTCCTAAGAAAATCAAAACACTTTCTCGCCCATCCTTTAAATCAACCATCAGAACTTATTTGTATGAACTATAATCTTTTCATAAACTTCATTTGTACTTTTAAGTGCCTTTGATACATGCTTATTTTATGTGAAGTACGCTATACAAATGTAAATAAATAAAATAAATAAATTTAAAACTTACTTTTCAAAATTTATTGAAAAGTAATTTTAGTTAGGATAAAATTTTCATTCAATTTGAAATTATTCGTTTTTATTAACTTTATGAATTATCAACTTTCCAAAATTTAAATCGAATTCATTTACTTGCAATCGTAAAAGTGCGCTATTTTCAATCCGAAATTTTCAGTTTTCTTCTGGATTCGTGTGAAATTTTTTATAAAAATGGTGCAAATTATACTAAAAATGTAAATTATTTTCAAATTTCATGAAATTTTTAAATTAGTCGTTTTACGATGTATACTATTTTCATAAACCTCAGGAATGAAAAATATATGGATAACGAATGGTCGTTGATAGATTTGCAAGGCGATTTGGACGTGAGAAATGATAAAGACAAACTCAAAAATAATTTCATCGGAGACCTCCATTTTAAAAAGGTAAAATTTTTGAAGGCATTCTTAAAAGATACTGCTTAATTCTTTATTTCTTTGTTTTTTGTCAACTATAGAATAATATTCAATTAAAAATAATGATTCTATATATATTAGTTTAAATATTAATTATAAAATAAGTTCATCATCATCATCATTTTATTATAGTCAGCATCTTTCCCTTTTCCAAGGGGTCACTGACTTCTTTCCATGACCTAACCCTTTCCCTCCATTTCACCCTGTCATAGCCATCTTTAAGAACTAATCAAGCCCACGACAAAGGTTTTCCATCATCCCTTTCCAGGTTAACCTTGGCCTTCTCCTTCCTCTACTACCTACAACCTCAAACCTCCACACCTGTTTGACACAGTCGTCATCCTCTTTCCTTACTACATGACCCAGCCATCTCAAACTCCATTGCCTCACCACTTCAATGATCGTACTATCCAACCCCAATCTAACCATCAACCCCTTTGTACTCATGCCATCAGCTAGCTGCGCACCTCACATCATTCTAAGCATCCATTTTTCTGCTTTTCTCAAAATACTCTCTTCAACGGATCTTACTACCCAGGTTTCTTAGCCATATGTCATGACAGGCCTCACACATGTCCTATAAATTTGTCCTTTAATATTCCATGTGTGTCTTTTACCACATAACATAGAAAACACCCTGTTGAATACCTTCCAACCCAGCCCGATCCTTCGTGTAACAGCTAGCTCACTTCCTGATCCACCATTCACATTGTCCCTTAAATAACAATAACTATTTACCTTCTCCAACTCACCCAAACAACCATTTAAAGCATTCTTACATTCCACCTTTGCACCATTCATACAAACCCTACATTCAAAATTTCCATTCATCCTACGAGAAACTCTCTTTACCCTAGCACACCGCGCATGAATCCACTTCTTACATGTCTTGCACCTCACACAATTTACCTTAGCCCTCTTACCACACACACCACATGGATCAATCTTAGCCAAGACAACAACCCCACCACCACCACTACTCTCCATGACCTTTGTCTTTCCCAGATTAACCTTCAATCCTTTCCCTTTGAAGGCTGCTTTCCAATGGAAGAATTGTGCTTCTAGTTCTTTCATAGTCTCTGCCATCAAGACCAAATCATCTGCATAAAGCAGTTCATATAAAGCACCTTTTCCTCCGTCTTCCGACAATATGTCTAGCATTATTGAAAACAAAAACGGCGTAAGAACCGATCCTTGATGAACACCTACACCAACATCAAATTCTTCCGAATGTCCACCTCCAACCTTAACCAGCGTTTTTGCTCCTTTGTACATCGAACATTGCATTCCATGCATATTCAATCTACAAAACTAGCTCATGAATATTCAACATACAATATCATCTTATTTATATTCAACAGGGCAAACCAATGATGTTCATAGGCCACCACATTCTGCATGGAAAGATTGTGGAGTTGAAAAACCCACTTCTTGTAACCATAAAAACACATGTTAGTGTGTGTGTGTGTAGGCTCTAGGTGAAATGGCCTCCGTTAAATTTTTAAGTTTTCACAAGTTCAAAGTTGAATTTTGTAATTGAAAAATAGTTTAAAATAATTAATGTAACAAGTTGATAATAATTTATTTCGAAAAATCTCATGTTGAATAAGTACAAAAGTTTAAAATAGTCTCGTATCACACCGAAATAATTTAAAAAATTTTAATTAGTGATATAATTATTTAATGCATAAATAAAACGATAAAAAAGTATTCAAAATTTGGAGAAACTAAGTCTTTAATACTAAATTTGGATGTAAACAAAATTGGCGGTCGTGCGGTTAAAAGTGAAAAGTTTTCATTTTTAATTGGCTGCGGGAAGAAAACTTCAAAATTTCATCGAAAGTCATCAAAAAAAAGCCCACATAAAGATTTCAAGAAAGTTCGCCTAGCTGATCACTAGCAAGTCAAAAGAAGAACACCACACCAGATCCATAGATAAACTGCTCTGCAGTTTAGTGCACCCGCCTTAAGGTGGATAAATGCACAAAAGGAAGGAAGTTGTGTGTGTGTGTGGGATTAGTTATATAAAATTATTAGTTTATATACTTTACATGATAATGTGAGTTGAACTTACAAAAAGCTTTGTGTTGTTCATTTAATGAAAATGTATTTAAAGTCTGTATGGAAATGATAAAGAGCATCAACCAGTTTTTTAGAAATATATTCCATAAAGTGTTTAATGCATTTATTCTTTTTGTTATAATTCATAATTACTTTTTCACAAAATTTTACAGAACAAAGAGAACCACACTACCTCACGACCACAAGCAGAAGAAATGATGGCAAAAGACAAAAGTTCTGATACATCAGAAAATGGAGAAACATCCAAATATTCAAGCACTCAGTATAACACTGTGGCCATAATAAAACAAAAAATTGTCTTCAGTGATCGGCCCACACCTATTGTATCCACTTCGTCTAATAAAAACAATTCTTAGTTTTTTTTCGATTTTTTATAGTTACGAATTTATATTTGTCAGAAAGGTTACGGTTAAAATCAATCTGATACTCTCATAGGGGTTTTTAACCGGAGGTAGGTTTGTTATAAGTAGTTATAAATTTTTGATTGAGTGCATAAGAGAGAGTCGATCGTTTTACTGTTGCATTAACAAATGTTATTAGTCCTATTGCTTATGAAGCATTTCTATTGAGTTTCTTTTTATTTCACACTTTGGAGGGGTTCTTTAAAACAACCATTAAACATTTATTAACGGAATGAGCATAGATGGAAAGTGTAAATTAGTCAGAACTCCATTTAACATTTTGTGAATTGTAAAAACAAAGAAAAAATTCAATAAAATTGTACTTTTTTTCTAAAAACTTGTGAATTTTTATGCCATGTTCACGAATCATGAAAGTCAAAAAAGACTAGTTAAGAACCATTAAACGAGTTTAGAATAGAAAATATGGTAAAAACACGAGAAATGTGAAAGTTATTAATGAAAATACACAGAAATATGAAAATTGTGAAACTTCAAATACTGCAAAAGCAATTTATAAATTTCCTGAAAACACAAATCACTAGGCGACATGCCATGTATATAACTAAACGGTCAGCATATATAGTTATACGGATTGCCTGAAATAAAAGTTTCTCCTCCCTCAAAGACATTTCGAATACCCATCATAAACTCGGTCGCATTTCCTTCTTATTCCATGGTGCCCTTCCACCACATCTTGGCAGCATAACCTGGTGAATAATATTATTACCAAGTGAGTTGAGTGGGATAAAATAAACTTCTGAAAGGGTTTTCATTTGAATATACATATAATATTATGTTGGTAGCATGAGGCAGCCTCCTGTGAAACCAATCAGTTGGGCTGCCGAAAGCCAGTTAGTTCGACTTAAGGTAATGTTGTTTAATGAAGTTTAAATCTGTGATTAAACATATCGACATTAAAAAAAAATTTAGAAGATTTTTTAAAAAAAATCGATAAAATTTTTGTAACATAAATTTTTCTAACCACCATTAGGTCGCCCCGATTGGGGGTTTTGTTTCAAATTGATAGGTTTCACAAGGCAGTACTTCATGAAAACTTTTTATAAAATCTTGTTTTTTGATTTAAATATAATAACTGATGCTATATTATTGAATAAGATATAGGTTTTTACAAAATTACTTGATTGGTAGTTAACCTGGATTTTTTATCTTCAGTGTATTCGTTGCAGTCGGCACTGGACTGACAATCACAGCCTGTGGTTGAAGAAAAATCAAGTTTTTAGATAAAATTAACTTTTAAATATTCAAAATTCCATTTTTTGAATATTTTGAACATGAATCTAAATAATTAATTAATAACCAAAATATCAATAAAAAGAAACGAAGTTTTGAATCATATTTTTGCTCTAATTTATCAATATTTCACCAAAATTCAAACTTTGAATTTGAGTAAAATTTAATTAATCTTCATATAAAAACTACCAGCCTAGCATTCTTTTTCTATCAAGATACATATGCAAAGCCCATTTTTTTGCATTTTCATCAATTTCTTCTATTGACTCTATGCTCTTACAAATCCCTTTATGACTATTTCCAGGCATCTGACACAGTTCTCCAGAACCACAATCATAATCTTTTTGACATTCTTTTTCTATACATTTACCTGCTAGATTATATTCTAATATAAATTAGTTTATGAATAAAATTTAACTGGCCATGTGGTGTGGTTGTTGTGTTCAAACTTATTTTAAAGATTATTTAAAAAATTCATTTTAAGGTTAGATATTTTTAGACAATTATTTCTCATATTAAATTCTTTATGGAACATAAACTTGATAGTTTTTTGTATGTATCAAATGTTTATACCTATATATAAAAATTCAGATGTTTTTATCCTAAAGTGAACAACTCAGGTTTCACTTAAAACCTACCTTTAGATCTAGGAGAATCTTTGGAGCATTTGAGAGAAGGACAACAGTCTTCATCATTGGAACACTCTTCTCCTTTTTGTGGGCACTGAAAGCAATGAATTATGGATTAATCTGTGAAAATTCAAATTCAGTAATTAAATTTTCTGAAAAATCTTTAGTACAGAAGTATGAATGAATGTTTACACTTTGGTATGATGTTGAGTTTTTGGTTTTTGAGTTGAGGGAATGAGCATCCAAGCACAATAAAAAGACAAACAAGACACAACATGTGAACAATGTCTGACTTTTGATGCAACACATTTTGATGACTAATACTTTTTTTTCTTCCATAAAATTTCAAAATTATATATGCATATTTTTATTCATATATATATAGATATATCAAAAAGATAAAAATACTAGCTGTCAAAAGAGTAAATATAGGTGCCTCATTATGGAAAAAAATCAATAAAGTTTAGAAATGAGATAGAAAAAAGCTTTGAAGATATTCTCTTCTTTCTTCACTATAAAAAATCAATTTTATTCTTTGAAAATGTTATAATCTTTCTATAAAAAGCTTATAAAGATGATAGAAAAGATTACGTATGGAAATTTTCCTCTTTGTAACGTTTAAGCTACGCAGCGCAGCCGAATTTGATTGGATGGATTTTAGCCATTTTAATTAACTATTTAAACACATTTTTCATTATAAAAGTCCTTATTTTTCTAAAAATTACACTATGAAGTTTATTTTTGATTATTTGAAAACCCACAGTGCCTCTCCGTTTATATTTGTTATACTACTTGCCTTATAATCATACACAAACACAATTTCAACAATTAAAGTGCAGAATCTAAATTTAAAATACGAGTTGAGCTTGAAGAGTAGAAAAATTAATTAATGAAATTTGTTCAAAAATGAGTAGAACCTTCTGAAAAATAGGTTGATACTAGAACAACTATAAAAAAGAAGATCAATATTATTAGTGTGCCTTTGGTTTGGGAACAACTAATGATGATGATGAGGATGACAATAGTGATGGTGGTGGTGATGATGATGATGACGATGATGATGATGATGATATTTGAAGAATATCTGCTCAAATTAGAAATCGTATTTAAAATGGTTCGGTTTAAATATTTTTTCGATTCAATATATTCAGACGATTTAAAAGTAAATTTTTTTATTGATTTAAAAAAAAATTTATGATGCGTTTTAAAAGCATGACGTAAACATTACCTAAACAAAATTAAATTATAATCGGACGCAAAAAAATATTTACTTTTACTTTGAACGTGATTCTACTTTTTTATTTCCAATATTTTCTTATTTATTTAGAAATAATAAAAAAAATTGCTAGAATTACTTGGATTTATATACGTTAATAACCAAATATTATTTATTTGTTTATAATTCATAATTTATTATATATATATATTAATATAATTGAAAACAGATTCTGCAATGAGATGCTAAAAATGTTGACTTTCATTACTTTTCTCCTAAAGGGTGACATTTGCTAGAAATCTTTTCATATAACCTTGAACTTTGAACCGGAAGTGAGGTTGCATCATATCAAAGATGGCGGGGTATGATCCTTACTACAAGGTTAAAGATAGCCTCAAACAAACGGCCATAGAATATAAGTAATTAAAGCTTCCTTGAACCAATTGGTAGAAATTTTAGAAGAATGGAGATAAAAAAGGATTCATATTTTTAAAAAATAATTGAAATTATAATTTTTTTTTTCAATTTCATCTTTATAATGGTCAATGAATACTGATAACAATGTTTTGAATCCAAAAGTATTTCAAAATTGAAAACTTAATTTTTATGGTATCCATTGAAAAACCCAATTCCAACAATAATCCAGTCAAAGCAAAGAGTATCCAACCCGTCATTATGATATGAAAGTCCCAATACAGAAGATCAAACACGCTAACACGTACCAACCGGCAGCGGATCTACTCAGGTATTTCACATTTTGCCTGAAATGAGTTGATGTGATATGTATGTGCTGTATCATATGTAACCATATAAAAAATAGGTCAAAAATTAGAGAAACAAGAATAAAACTTGTAAAATATTCAAAATCGAGGTGTAGTTTTATATAAAAATTTCATTTAAAAGTTTTGCATTAAAACTCTTCAGCTACTCATCTGGACGACCGAAAGGGCTGCATTTCAATCCTGACTATGACTTTCATAAGAACTGCGGTGAAAATCTTTTGACCCAAGACATCCGCGATATTTATCCCATTGTTGGCATACCGGTTCATGAATATGATGATTTGTGGAATTTTAAAGAATTAGACCGTTGGAATGAATTTTATACGACGAAATATTCGGCGCCAGATTTTTTGGAACACACTTTAGAGCCGCTACCAACTGACCTGATTGATTTTATTTCTCATATGGACCAGCCATTACGTAGGTTGGATGATCTCAAGGACTTCAGAGAGTTCAACAAAGTGATGTCGTTTTATAACAGAAAGTATGACCCTCAGGGGAAGTACTGGGCTAGAGAGTTTTACAACTTTACTCCTAGAAGAAGAGCAAGTAGTTATATTGAAGAAGCTGTGGCAAAGCTAGGAAGACGAGGATACACACCGGAAAAATTAAAAAAGAAAAGACCTAAAAGTGTGTCTCTCACCAAATATAAAAGAGGAGAAATAATACCGATGCATAGCGTATGTGGTCTTAGAAATGAAACACTCTTCAATAGGGATTCCATCGATAGGGATTTCCGAAAGCAATTTGGACGTCAGCCTGAATATATGTTCTATGGAGCAAGGCCAAAGCTTAGACATTCACGGTGGCCGGAAAAATTGGAATAAATTTTAAAAAATCTTTCTTTACAGTTAAATGTTATTTTCATTCAAAATCTGTTTTAATATATGAGTGTTAACCAAATAAACAAGAATTGAAACGCTTTCACTTTATTTGTAAGAGCCAATCGATCGTTTTTGAAATTGAGCAACTTTTAAAACGATAGCATTGAACAAGGTAGTTTTGATTAAAAAAATATTCTAAACAGCTCAACTCATATATATAAACAAAAAGCAATAAACTGAGTAGTTAAAAACGTAGAAAAACATCTAATTGAGGAAATGAACGCAACAGTTGCTTCGAGTTTTTGGCTGCATCTTTAAAGAACAATCAAAAAATTAATTTCAAAAGAATCACAAATTCCTATCTAAATAAATTTTTTCCAAAAGCCACAATAAAATGAATATAATTTCAAAACAATTGTATCTATATTGAAAATATTGGAATGCTTTGTTGAATGACATCACATGTTTATAAGTTATAAAAAAAAGCTTAAGCAACTAACATTATTGACCATTTTTAGGTTTATAGCTCTCACCTTTTAAAGTCATTTTTATATCTTAACTTACTCCAACAATAAGTTTGTTATTATAATCTTTAAAAAAAAGTTTTTTGTATAAAAATGGCCACATATATAGAAAGGAATGAAGATTTTGACATGTTTGGTCTGCCAATAGATGACCTTGCATGCCCGGAAGAACTGAAAAATTTTAGATCATTTTATAAGTACAAAGATTATATCACCAATCCATCATATCTTGAGAATATATACGAATTGAATATGGCATTGTTGGACGACATTATGGATGATGAAGAACTAGATAGAATACACGATTTTTATGACCGAAAATATGGTTCTAAACAATCTACACCAAAGAGGTATGACCCACAATATGTAGCTTCAATGCTGGGCAGATCAAAAAATTCAGGCAGAAAGTTCACAAGTCGCCGAGAAATGGACGAGTATGTGAAGTTTCCTAGGACAAATTCCCCCTTGAGTCTACTCTACCACCCATCCCAAAGTGGAATAGTGGAGCCGAATATCAATGATTTTATTGATCCAGAGAAAATGAAAGAATACAGAAGCTTTTATGATTTTAAATACGACTATGACCCCGTTATGGCGACAAAATTCTCAAACTTCCTTTCCGGACAACCTGATTTACAAAAATATCAATTGGAAAATGAAATACCAGCTATGGATGTAGTTTCAGATGATGTTTTGACTAGCCCTATCTCGTCAAAACCTAAAAGTATCAGAAGATCATCTTCATTTGATGTTAGCGTGCGCAGTATTGAAGAAAAAAATCCATATTTAGTAGAAGGAGCAAAGGTTTTAGGCAGAGGTGGATACACACCTTTAAAAAAGAGACAGAAAAGATACTTAGGAAAAGAAATGAAATCAATAAGTCCAAAAAAAATAGAACCTTTCACTTCATTTTTTGGCGCCAAAAACAGAAAACTATACTACGATGATAGAATAGGACAAGCCTTCTTGAGAAACTTTGGTTATGCACCTAACTATAGTTACACGTATGGTGCAAGACCAAAAGAGTGAAGCTTGTGCAGATGTTAGCCAAAAAATTTTATTTCAACATTTGTTTTTCATCGTAAAGAATATTTTATAGATTTTGCTTTTTTTGACTAAATAAAGCGAAGTTTGATTTTTTCAAAAGCCACAATAACCTGAATATAATTTCAAAACGCTAGTTTATTAAGATACGAAGCTTTTCGTTATCAAGGTATAATTTTAATACTTAAAAATGTTACGTTGATAACGAAAAGCTTCGTATCTTAATAAACTAACCAGTGTTCGGAAATTTTACTCAAAACGAAGCGTATAATCGCAAGTCTGGAGAAATTTCTTAACCACTTATTTTTTTAGACCAAAATTAAAATTCTCAATGAAAAACTGTGTTTTCTTCAAGTATTGTTTATTTGTTTCGATAATAAAGATTTTATCGCTAATCAATTTTCAAAACTTTAATAAGATATGAAAAAATTGAACGCTAAACAAACGTTTTGATTCAAATAACGTAAAAAAAAAAAACGTCATTTATAAACATCCATTGTGTAAAATAGATTTTCTAAGATTTGTTTCCGTCAAGGTTTTTCATTTAATTTATTTGATTTAAACAAAAATTTATCAGTTTTTCCACAATTTTAATTAAAAATTCAAAAATAAAAATGTTATCCAAAACGCTGTCAAACCTTTTAAAAAACCAAAAAACGCAGATTTTGGTCAAAAATGTCTAACACCGTATTCGACTTCTTAGACAGCAGTATGTACAAGAATGTCGAAGATCCACGCGAAGTGATGAGATTTCACAATTTCTATAGCAAAAAATACCCTATAAGAAACGACACTTACTACTCTTACGACCCCGTTAAATGCATTGGCGTGAATTCTGTGCTGCAAGACTTAACGAAAATGGAGGCTATACTCGGAGTAGACCCGAGCTTGATAGACGACCTCAAAAATGAAGATAAAATGACTAAGCACAGAAAATTCTACGACTACAAGTATAACCCTAACTTCCAGCTGAACCCACTGAGTCCCGCGCTAAATTTCAACATCAGAAACTCTGACTTGCTGAGATCCAGAAGAGAGAACCCCTTCAAACTGGCCACAAGGCAAGACTTCATAGATCTGGGAATAATCAGCCCAAAAAGGAGAAAGAGAACCCTATCTGGCAGTTGTTTAGCTCCTAGGCCGAATAGAAGAGCCCGGTCCATGTATAGAAGTTCTGATTTGGAATCTTCAGTATAGGTCTAATGTTGATCTTATCAATGCATGAAAAAATTTTTTCGAAAATAAAATTTTCCGTGGTTTTGTTAATGTAAATGTTTTATTGAAAAAAAATTTGAAAACTGTTTCAAAATAGATTTAAAAATAATGAAAAATTAAGTTAGAAGAATTCAAAAAATTTAAAATAACTTCCAAACAAGAAATATTCAAAAAAAAAAAAAAGTTTATTTCTATATGACATCAGAATTTATTAATAACAACATAGGAGTTCTGTAATATGGCAATCCTCTTCCATATATTGGAGACAGAAATCCTCGAGAAATCCTGGTTTGGTCTTAAACATGGCAGTTTTTAGTGAAACGTGGATTGCTTAATCGGAGTAAGGGTCAATAAATTTTGTGACATTTTTTTCTAATAAACACTGGTTTTAATTTTTTCTGAAGCACAAAATTTTATGTAGGTTGATCTAGTGTCAGATACTCCGTTTGTTTGGGTTTCATCTTGTGCCAAAACCCTGTGTTGGAGAAATATCCTATATATTATATATCGAGCTAACCACAAAAGACTAATTTCTAAAATATTGCAAATTAAATGGTTTCATTAACAAATCAAAGACAAAAAAATAAAGTTTCGGAAGCAAAAACAAAAAAAATGGACCACAAAAGCCATCCAAAAACGAAATTTACAAATACAAAAAATAATTCTTCAGAAACACATCACCAAATGTATAAAAATAAGAAAGTAACTTATTCTGACAACATTGAAAAATTCTTCTATGAAAAGTACGGTTTCCCTCCATTATTTGGACAGTATGGCGCTAGGCCCAAAACTTATGGAGCTGATAATTATAGCAATAATGTAACAGGCGTTAAAGGTGATAATGATGTAATGGGTGATAACACTAATAATAATGCTAATTGTTTTTAAACTCATATTTTATTTTCTTTAGTTTTGGTGTATAACAACCGTCAGACAAAATTATATTTTTTATTTTTCAAGTCTAAATTTCTATACATTTTTGATTTAACATAAAAATTGAAAATATAAAATCTCTAAACTAAAAAAAATTTAAATAAAAAAAAGTTTATTAAAACAAGAAACACTGCAATAAAATTTTAAGAAATTGCTCTAAATTTAAAAAAAAGACGATAAACACGCTGCTTTTTGTTTTATCAAACAATTTCAGTTTGAACTACTCAAGAACTCTTAATTACATTTAATAATTACTGAAAACTAAATCTTTTAAGATAGTACCTAACTTCTCGTTACCAAGTATTATTTTAAGCATAAAGCTTTATATCTTAAAACAAAACCAAGTTTCTGAGAATCGAAATAGAATTAAATTCAAAATGACTTAATTGAAATAGGAAAAGTAACTAAATCTCTAGGTTTTTTATTGTTTCTGCTATGTTATGCAAAAAGTCTTTCATTCTGTCTAGAGCCTCTTGGATGTTAGTCTTTATTGAACTAACGTTACCAGAATCGTTAGAATACTCGCTAGAAGAAGCTATGGAATGAACGCATTCGATGTTTTTTTTACATAGCAGGTTCAAATCTCTGCACAGATAAACGTGTTTGGGCAATCTTTTAGTGTTGAAATCGATAATATAAACCATTTTGTAGAGGCAGATAACGAATTGTTTGAGATGGGTTGTGAAAGACTGATGATCAAAAGTGCCTGTAGAGACTTCATTATTTATACTTTTCATCTTTTGGGTGATGATGTCGAGGTTTTCAATTATTTTTGGTTTATAATACTTTAATAGCTTCACTTCATTCTCGTCGAACGAAGGTTTCGGAGTAGGCTTTGGCTTGGTTTGAGGTTGAGAGTTCATCTTTAGAAGATTATTATTTGGAAGTATGTTCTTTTTGGTCTTATGGAACTTGTTGGCATCGTTTATATTAGAATCAGAGACTGATGGGTGATCATAGTCAGACATATCTAAAGACTTTTTGGGCAAAGGATTAAATGCTTTCATTTTACTTTGGTTTTTAATCGAATCCAAATGGTCCATAGATTTTCTAGTTTCGTCTACCGTTGGTACATCATAATCGCCATTGTTGATGAAATCAGAACGAACTCTGGGAGTAATTGGATTTGTATTCGACAAGAAGGAAGACACAGATGGTTTGGTGGGGATATCATAATCTAGAGAATCCTCACCTTGGATTTTGGGGGATAGACTCTTGTTTAACGCCTCCATGCTTTTCTTTGGCATGTCATAGTCGCAATTGAATACCTCTGAAGATTTCCTTGAGAAGTTTTCAATGCTTTTTGGTCGGTCATAATCGCTGTCACCTATCCTACCGTTGTGGAAGCTTTGATGGGCAAATTTTGTATTTTGAAGGTTGGTTTTATTGAGGTTGCTTAAGTTTTTTGGCATGTCGTAATCCATTCCGGAGAATGAAGCCACAAACGGATACTTTGCGTTTGAGTTATCTTTTGTTAAGCTCTCTTCCTCCAGCTTCTCATATAGGTTTTTCACAATTTCCATATCTTCAGCCAAGGAATTTGTTATTATTTTCAAACGGTTCAAAGTCTCTATATAGACATCTTGTTCTAAACACCCCTTTGAGATAATTCCTAAAAGGTCCTCTAAATTCTTACTGCTCTGTTTAATATTGTGCATGTTGGGATTGGCTCCTTGGGCGAAGTAGGCCACTAACTTAGAACTCTCTGCTACGTAGCTCTGCATATTCTTCCAATGGTTGGTACACATGGTTTTAATAACAGTCTGCACATTTCTGGAATTCTGGCATGACACCCATCGGTCTATCATTTTTATGAGTTGTTCGTTTGGGATTTCTAAGTCTATGTGCGCTTTTTTAAAAGCTATAAACACCTTAGATATACTACCATCGCTTGACCTACTTTTCCTAGAGTTTGATGAAGCTCTATCGATGATTGGTCCATTATATTGATTTTTTGAAGCAGGGGTGTCGTAGTCATCTGTTCTTGATTTCCTGTCGCTTGTCCCACTTTTGGGTCTTTCGTAGTCTTTATCTGGGTCAGTTATCTGTAGTTGGTTTAAAACAATGGATGTTGGACCAATAAAAATAATTCAAATAAGCATAATAATAAGACTAATAAAAAGTTTTAAGAATAATAATAAGTTAAATAAAAATAACTATTTTTTATTTGAAAGTTTATTGGTTTATATAAATAAGATAAACATTTTATTCAATACAAGTTTGAAAAAAATTTAATAAATATAAAATAACAAGGATAAAAAAGATCAAAAATTAAAAAAAACACTGTTATGAAACAATATATAATAATATATAATATTATAATACAATATAATAATAAAATTATAATAATAATTTTATAATTAGTTAATATAATAATTATATAATAAATAATCATAGAATTAAATAAAATAAAAAATAATTATATAATAATATTCTTACAAGAATCAGTCTGTTTCCAGGTGCAATCCCTGTCTTCCCACCAAGTCTACACAACCACCAGCCCTCCATGCCGTCGTAATCTTCTTCCAACACCTCCATGACGTCATTTTTCCGGAAAGAAAGTTCCTCCGCGTCATCAGAAATATTCTCGTACAACGCTCTGGCTTTCATCTTAAACGGATCTGTTTTAGTGTTGTAATTATTATTGTTATTTTTATTATTTTTGTTTTTATCTTTTTTTATTGTTGTTATTCTTGTAAGTTTATGATTTTATACCTGTTTTTATAATCCTTATTCTTATGATTTTTATCTTGTTTTCTTTATAGCTCATTGGTTGAGCATTAGACTAATCATCTAAAGATACCGGGTTCGATCCCGCGTGGGTCGACAATTAGTAGTCTACATGGAGAAGCGCCGTGTGGAACCAATCAATTGCGCAACCGAAACCCCAGATAGGGGCGATCTAATGATCGACATATTTTCTTTATTTTTTTCTTTAAATAGGGACAAAGTATTTATGCATTCATTAATTTTGTAACTAACTATACACAAACAAATGCTCTTTTCTAGTTAATTTCTCTTCCAATAGTCAATTAGAAAATAATAGACACATCAAATCATCCTTCAACTCAAATCAAACACTTTCATCAAGTGAGCATAAAGCATTCAGTAAATTGGACTGCCATTAGCAACTATGCAAGCCTTAAGCTGTCTATCCCTCGGTGGAACCACGCACACCAATGAGGGAGATATCAATTGTTTCTACATTATTGATTTTTTCCACACTATTTTGCTTATCTATATCATAATTTTTATTATTTTTTTCTCATTTCCATCCTAATTATTACTAGTTTATTTATCTTCATTGCATTTTTGTCTTTATCTTGATTCTCATTGTCAGTTTACCACCTTCATAATTTTTTTTTATCTTCATTATTATTATTTTTATTATTATCATCTTTATCATCATTTCCATTACTATCATTATTGCTGTTTTTGTTCTTGTTATACAACGTATGCCATCATTGTATGCTTGTTTCACATAAGATATCGTTAAAATTGATATTGTTTTTATTGATATTGTTTTTATTGATATTGTTTTATTAGAACTTTTTCAGCATTTTTGGTAATAAACTTATTTTAAAATAATATTTTTTATTCACAAAAAAATTTAATTATTACTTTTTTATAATTTAAAATTAAATAATTTTAAAGCCTATTATTTAAAAACCTTTAAAATATACAGACATATCGAATAAAATGACAGAATTAAAACATGGATACAAAAAGAACCTCTACTATTTCAGATTCATGTGTGGATAAAGTTTAAGCACAGAAGTTTCTTAGGGATGTGATTGAAAGTCTCATGCATAAAAAATTTGCAGCTGCTGTGTTTAGTTTCAACATTCAATCATACCTTAATTTTTATGGGTTCATAGAGTTAAAAGTAAAGTTATTATGAATAATTACCTCCATCATCATCATCATCATCACCGTCGTCATCATCATCATCATCACCGTCATAATCATCATCATCATCATCATCATCATCATAACACTCATACTCATCAAGACATTTTATCAAAGCAAACTAATTTTAAAAAACTGTGCCTTGTTTTAACTAAATTAATTCACAAGTAATTTAACTCCAGTTCAATATCCCTTTACAAGATAACCCATAATAATCTGATTTTATGCCACCAAGCACTTAGTAATGTAACTTCTGCTCAAGGGACGCTTTGTTATAACCCTTGTGTTTGTGTCTAGTTTGAACTCTGTTAAGTTAGTTTCAAATTTTATAATAAAAACTACTAGTGTTCTAAAATGTTGTTATTTTACTATGGTTTGAAAAATCATTTCAGTAATTATTAATCTTTATCAATAAATTATGACAAATTTTCACTTGTAGAAATAAATATTTTAGCCACGTGTTCTTCTGACATCCTCATAATCTGAAGTTTTCACTGTACGAAATTTTTCATTACATGTTGAGATCTACCAACGTCATAATCAAGTTTTACCTGCATAACGACTAAATTTGTTATTGCGATATTATCACGGAGAATAGTTACCATTTTTATATTTTGCATCTTGTGCTACCCACATCACTATCTTATCTTTAAAGGCCACTTGTTTATTGGATATCATTAATCTCTTGCTGAAAAGCAAAGATGACATTTTTTGTTTCTAAAAACACATTTATTTCTAAAAATATTTATAATTGCCATAAATTCACTTTTAACATAAAAGATTAGTAGTTAATAAAATTGAACGTGATAAAATTCTCTAGGAAAGCTAAAAAAGTATCTAAAATCTCTGTTTAGAATCTAGCAATCCAAAAAAAGCTTTTTAAAACAGAAATCCTTCATATATTTAAGATATAATCAGAACCAACATTGAGACCTATAGTTACCTAAACATCTTATAACAAAAAATAAGTCACCTTACACCATTGAAATCCGTTTCAAAGATATTTTGATTTACAACAGGGTATTTTATCCAAATCTGATATCAATCCTAGTTCTAACTCATTGGCTCACAAAGCTATATAGAGTATCAAATCCAACCCGGGAACTATCAGTTTCACCTATAATTTACTCAAACCAATCTAAAACAACCAAATATTGACGTCTGAGAGTAATTATGGTACATAATAACAGCAATTAAAAGTTCAACGAACACACCACTACCATAAGTAAACACAGCTCAACTAGGCTTTAAATAACTGTCAATGTCCCAGCTATATATATTCTTTTATTAAAAAGTATGTCTATTAATATATAGAAAAGTATATCTATTAATAGTTGTAAATGCTCATGTATATCAATACACACTGTGCTGGTAATCGGATAAGCGCCATTAAGTGTAGTTATGGCTATTTCTATAAACGCGTGAGAATATATAATTCTTTATAATGGTATTACTATTAGTAATATATGAGACTAGCTGGCCTGTTTCTAACGTTTGTCTAGTGTTCCACTGATAAGTTGGGTATTATGAGTTACATGAATGGGTATTTTTAACCAAAACGATATCAAAATATTTTAAAGTATTTATTATTGAAAAGAATAAATGACTAAAAAATTTTTAATAATTAAAAAAATATAATTAAATATTTCAAATTAAATATTAATTATTTGTACTATTTAAAAACATCTCAATGTAATTGAAGAAAGCTTCACCAATTTTGTGAGCTTTTTCATGAGAGCTGTACTTAACTCTAGGAGAACTTGGTTTAATATATTACATTGAAAACTGGCTATCCAAAACCTTTCTAGACCTCGTTTTAATGTATTATATTAAACTAAATTACTTTAGTTTTTTTCAATAAGGAATAATATTTTCTCGCATCTTAGATTAGTTAGGTTTTCTTGCACGGCCCAACCATAGATTAAAATGGGGTTTTTTTAAATGAAATTAAACTGGAATTTCATCAAAGCAATTTTTTTTTTTTGAAAAAATTTAAAAAAAAAATTATAGTATTAGATTTCTTCCTTATTATTATGATTCTCTCGGCTATTGAATTATGACAAGTTTATTGGAAATTTTAGCGTACGAAATTCAAGTTTACAAAAGAACACGATGTTTCTAAAAAACATTATAATTGTGGTACTGGTGGGGGGATACGTCATATAGGTTACATACATTTCAAACATAAGCTTCAGAATCAAACAACATAAATAATTGTTTGAAGGAATGCATTTATTGTATTATTATTATTATTATTATTATTATTATTATTATTATTATTATTATTATTATTATTATTATTATTATTATTATTATTATTATTATTATTATTATTATTATTATTATTATTATTATTATTATTTATATTATTATTATTATTATTATTATTATTATTATTATTATTATTATTTGTAGGGCGCAAAGTTTGCAAACTAGGTTTGCTGCAGAGGCGCTGCTCTAATAAGAAGGGCTATGAGAGAGAAATTTGGTTATAAAGATGCGTCTTTAAACGCTTGCGAAAAACTTTAAGAGAAGGTGAAAGACGGAGATTAAGTGGAAGAGAGTTCCATAAGTGAGAGGCGATATGCGAGAAGGAGCGATGTAAAAAAGGGTTAGAAGAGACAGGCTGATGTAGCCATAAACCAGAGTTCGAAGACCTGAGAGACTCAGGAGTCTGTCTAATGGAAAGACGGTCATATAAATAAGCCGGCTGATTAAAATATAAGGTGTTGGTGGTGAGCCATAGCAACTTGAACTGGGCTCTTTGTACGACCGGCAGCCAATGAAGGCGATCGAGACAAGTGCGAGATGAAGAATAGTAGTCGGCTTGAAGAACGGTTTTAGCAGCACGATTTTGGAGAGATTGCAACTTAGAAATAAGACAGTTCGAGAGTCGACAAAGAAGAGAGTTACAGTAATCAATCCTTGAAAGAACTAAAGAGATTGTAGATAATTTACTAAACAAAAGAGACTTTATTTACATTTTTAAAATATAATTTCATTTAAAAATTCATTGAAAAATACGTAAAAAAATAGCATCCTATATACCTCACTTTTTAATTCAACTTTAGCACAAAGATTATATTCCGATAAAATCTAGCATTATGAGTCAATTGTGGTACTTTTTTATTGGAGACACTCGGCCTTTCATAAAAATGTTTGAACAAAGAGGTTTTTTCCAGGGGTTGAGACTCAAACCGATCGAGAAGCTTTTCTTCTACCAAAGAGTGTAAGGGCCTTGTTTTTTTTCTGCATAAGAGGACTACTTTGGTCCAGACGATTTTATGGTAAGGAGAACTGTACTTCATAAAATAAAAGTTTCTCAAATCTGTAATATACAAAAATCGATATTCAATATTTTTCGTTTTTTCCAAGTTTATTAATTTATTTTACAAAAAATTGAACAAATTGTTATATCCATCCTTAACTCCACCATTGTAGGCCAGTCTTAACCTGGGCGAGGGTGTAGAAATCTCTCCCAAAGAAAACCTCGCTACAGAAACATCGAAAAAACTTATTTGATTCGGATGAAGATGTATCTCCAACAGAGGATTAGATGCCACCTGGTTGTGTAGATCAGTTTCTGACTCCAACTGACCAATGCCCGTCTTACACTATGAAAGCCACCTATCGGTATAAGGAAATTTAAATAGTCGGTAAAACGTTCATAAAAGAGTGCAAGCCATAGTTGAAATATAAAAAAATTTAAGAGCTGTGTAATCTTACTTACTTGAAGCTACTGGTCCAAAAGTTGACAAGAGTTCAGAGGTTGCCATAACAACTTCCTCCTTTTTTAAAAATTCAGTCTAAGTTTGAGTCTTCTTATTACCGAATTTAACTAATTTTTGATTTTATAATATTATCAAACATAATTCATATAAAAACCCATTGTAAAAATATATAGAAAATTTCTTCCTCAAGCTCCAAAATTTCAAAATAATTTTTTTTTTGATAGTGTTTCTGATATTTTGATGTTTATGAAGCTTGAAATGTTCTAAGACGTTAGCTTAAAAGTAGAATATTTTGATAAATCATTTCACAGAAGAGCTGAGTTTTTCAATTCTCTCGTATTTGGGAGAGATGAAAGAAACTGCAAGAAAAGTAGAAAAATATTAGTATTACTAGATGCAAATCAATTATCCAATAATAAATTCTAAAAACGCAACCAAAAAGCCAAGTAGACACAATCCTAAAGATTAATTCGAAACCACGGTCTTAATAAGCATCATTATTACTAAGCTAAAAATAGCTTTTTGTAGAAGAATCTTACTTTACCAAGGGATCAAATTTTACTTAGCCATCTCCAACTTAATCTTTTGTCTATTGTTTTCGATGTATCTCTGAAGAACCGTCTTTTCATCTTTTTCTGTATTGGTTTTTTGATTCTTTATTCATACATACAATCAATTTCTAGCTTTTGCAAACCACTGCACTTAACAGAATTTAATTGGATTTTTGAATGAGTTTCCATCCATTTCATTTTTAATATAGTTTTTTTAATAATATTATTTTTAAACAATTATTTCTGAATATGATTATTTTATAATATTTTTTAATGCAATTATTTTACAATGACATTGTTCAATAGAATAATTTTATTTTTACATAACCATTATTTCTTCATTATCACTGTTTCATTTATTTAAACAAGAGCTCAAACAGGAAGAAGTCCATTCAGATGGAAACACGGTTTATGAAAGAAGACAAAATATTATGTACAAACCACGCACGACGAAGACCTCTCGCATACACACGATGCCATAACCATTTCATCGAATGAAAAAAAACTATGAAGAAATTAAGACGAAACACTAACGATGAAAAATATATGTAATGTAATGTAATATAATATAATTTTTAAAAAAATGTAATTTTGGCTTTACAAAATAAAAAAAATAAAAAAAAATAAAATTATTATAATTAAAAAATAATTATATTGAAATTTTTTTTTATTTAAGTTTAAATTTCGACTGGCATACGTTTTAGTGAATGGACAAAAGGTGTTTCAAATAGGCTGCGGAACCCTTAGGTGCCGCAGAACAATAAGCTTGAAGAATTTTTAAAAATCATAAATAATAATAAGAAGAATAATGGAAACAATAATAAAAGTTGAAATAAAATTAATAATAACAACAATAATAATGGGATAACAAGGAAGATGGGTAAAAATAAAAACAATAATAAAAATAATAAACTAGGAAGCAAGGATAAGCACAAAATAATAGCTAAACAAAACCCCAAGATTAAAAAACAATAATGAAAATAGCTCATATTAACAATTGAGGCTTCACCAATAAAAATGGTATAGTAATAACACCATAATCTTAATAACAATAATAATAAAAAACAATATCATAACTAAAAAGGTATGATATTATAATTTGAAAAAGTAAAATAAAATGATTAATTACGTCACGATAGCTTAATTGATATTTTATAAATATAATATAATAAGTTTAACAATGAATATAATGAATTTATATTTATTATATTATTATTATTAATATAAAAAAAACAATTTTAACTTTTATTATAACAAGCTTTTCTATAAATAGACGGATGTTTATGTTACAAAATGATACAAATTCTGTTATATAACATTATAACTTCCATAATTAAACCTAAAAGTAACAATTATCTCCAAAAAGAGTTTTATATATATATATATATATATATATATATATATATATATATATATATATATATATATATATATATATAATTTTTTTATAATTTAAATATAAAACTAAATTAATTAATAATTTTTTGGTATCTGTTTAATATTTCAATAATAATTTATAATATTTCTATAATATTTCAATGAGAAAAAAAATTAATAGTTC